>CM022701.1:5357190-5680407 GCA_012295165.1 Asparagus setaceus | reverse complement strand
TCTCGTTTGCCATCGTCATTCCAAGAAAGTCTGTACTCACGTAATCGTGTCAATTTTAGAAAACCATTTAAAATTCATTATACTATATAATTTTGAGTTCATATAATCATTTTGAAATCCTTATCTTGTCTTTTTCCTCTCGATTTCTATTTGTATTTCTCCTTCACCATCGTCATTCCAAGAAACCTGGACTCACGTAGTGGTGTCAATTTTTGAAAAAACCGCCTTAAATTTGTGGCTAGTGGGATTTGAACATGGATTACTTCGATACCATCTTAAAGTTGAACTTGGATTACTCTGCTACCATCTTAGAGTCCCTATCATTGTACAAGAACTCTGAAGTTGTGGTGATGGTCAAGGGTTATAGTTTTATATTCTAACATGCTCCAACAGGTTGAGGATTCTTTTTTGTGGGCCGAAACCTACACTTACGTAGTGGTATCAAAATTTTTAAAAATCCACATTAAATTTATGGCCGTGAGAAAGGATTGGTTTTGAAAATTTATCCTTATAGAAAATCGGGAAAATGTGCGTGGGTTAAGAAGAAACCCATGGGCTTTGATATCACACATGCGGGGTTGGTAAAAAAAATTCGGGTGAAAAGACATGTGGGCTTCAAACCACCCCAAAACTAAGGGGATTATTTGAGCTTAAAAAGTTCAGGGGGTTATGAGCAAAAACCCGGTGTGATTTTTTTATCAACGACCCCTTCCCCCAAATGTAATGGTCTCAAGAAAAAAAATCTATTTTTTCAGTTGCTATTTACTCGTGGATTTTCCTCTAAATTTTTTTTTTCGTGAAATTACAGATGGGGTCCGATCAGAAAAGTTCAATGTTCAGAAGAGTTTTAAGCCGAATGGGTTATGGTTTAGACCAATTGATTAAATAAAATCTCTTTTTTCGGAGATTTATCCAACTCACTGAGAGCTCCCATTACTCCCAACAGATGACTGATAATAATTTTTTTTAAAATAAATACATAATACACACATTGTAAAGTATGACTCTACTGCATAAACCTAATTCATTCAGTACATAGTTCACTATGGAATCTAAACTTTTGGGATGCTATCTTTTGCACCTCCAACATTTGATTGCATTTATGTTCTTTCTTTCTCTACTCTTTCCCCATAGAACACGATAAAGGCCTACAACCAAAAAGCCTCCACCTAGAGTACTGCATATATGTTCAATATCACAGAGCAAAACATCAAGTTAATTAATATCAAACTTATCACCAAAAAGAGAACTTGTTCAAAAGAAATTATATGTAATTACCTTCCAAGATTTATAATGGTGATCACGAGATCCAAGGGAAAGAACTTTGCCACAAAAACAGGGCCTTTTTGTGAATGCACCAAGTTTGCAAGTACAACACAAGTCCAGCCACTAACACACCCTGCAAATGTTGATTTCGAGCTCATGTTCATCAACGAAAATAAAGGGTTACATCGATTATGTGCAAACATTATCTTGCGTAATAAAATCCAGCGTATGTTCACGTGCACGTGCACGTGCTCGACAATCCTTGAAGGGGAATAAGTAGTTGTGTGCATGAATTCTGTTATGTTTTATCCTACTGCAAAAGGTCCATCATCCATGTTGTTTTCAGCTCATGTTCATCGATGAAAGCAAGGGAATGTAACAATTATCTATAAAAACTATCTTCGTAAAAACTTTCGATAATGCAAAACAAATAAAAAAAAAGTTCTTAATTGCCGCTATGCTTTAACCAAAAGTTCTCAAGTATTAGTATTTATGAAAAGTATATGCATATCGTGGCAATTAATCTCGAAGGTAAATATATAGTAGCATGTTGGAATTCATTTATGTGCTATGCTATTACGATAAACTCCACAGCAGTATCTTTATAGTGAACTCTAGGCTCGTCCACCTGTGCACGTGCACAAAAATTCTCAAGAGTGTCGGTTAAAAAAAATCCAGTTTTGAGTAAAAAAAATAATATAATATATATGTGTGCAAAAATTAATTTATATTATATACTGCTGCAAGAAATTCATCATCCCAATTTAGCTTCCACTTGTATATATTCCTCTCAACTGCAATGGCAACAATAAAACTCTGAAGTGCACTGAAGAGGCTCACAAGAGCAGAAGATCAAATCCATGATGGATATTCCTTCAACAATAACTCCTATAATTAAATAAAGTAAGATTAAAAAATCAACCATTATTTTAACACATTAAATTACAATAAAAACCTCCCTTGACTTTGAACGATTACCGGATAACCCCAATAACTTCCAAATTTTCAGAAAACCACCCTGAGTTTAGGGGTTATCAACACCATTTTAACTTTAAGAATGTTTTTTTTAAAGAACAACACCCACCCACCCCACCCCCCTTCTTCTCCCCTCCCCTTTCTAAAAGAGTTAACCCAAATTTCAATATCAGAACTATTTCCCTGTGTAGTTTTACCCACACTAGTGAAAATTGCAATTATAAAATCTTAAGGGGGTTTCTAACAACACCTTAACTTATTTTCTGATATTTTGAAAGTTATGAGGGTTATCTGATAATTGCCAAAGTTAAGGGGGGTTTCTCTTATGTAGCCTGAAATGAATAGCAGCGGGTATATACCTGTAACACAATCCATAAACCCCAACGAAATGCAACCAAGATCATTAGAGAAGTCCCAATTATCCAAGTCCTGTTCATACTAGTATTTGAATGATTCTGATTACTTCCATGGAGAATTTGGTGATCATTGATGAATGGATTCGAATGGCGGTCTTTATAAAATGCAATAATCATAACTCCGTGATGTGTTATTTTATTATATTCAGTAAGTGCATAGCTTCGTTGTAGTCTTTATAGGTCGTCCTCTGGGAAATTTTGTTAAGAAAATTCTATCTTAAGATCCTAGAGTTTGAAGAAGGTTTTGTGTTTGAAGGATGTTGGTTGTTGATTAATAAACTTAAAGTAGGTTATTTAAGCTAACTCTGCTAGGTTTCTAAACTAAATATTTTATTTAATCTCTTTATTTAATAGAATCTAAAAGCATAAGCTATATTTCGTTAGAAATTATAACCTATCAATTAGTCATAATCTTTTATTTACTAGAACCCTAAAACCATAAGCTATATTTCGTTAGAAATTATAACCTATCAATTAGTCCTAATCTTTCACCATACTTCACAAACTAGTACAAGTTTTGCCCGGCACAAACTTGTAAACCCTCGCTCATCTCACACCACCTCAAGAATCTGAGTACACCCTCACTCAAGAGTCTAAAGAATGGTGATATCACTCAACATATACACATACCTCTTTTATAGCCTACAAAGAGTGCTTCAAGAAGATAGCTATTAATACTATGAACATGCACCATTTCATCTTCTTACATATGCATGAACATGACCTTCAAGCTTTCACCGACCGTTTGCATTCTTCATATTGACTAGTCTTTCAATATTTCTAAGTAACACTTGCATATATTCTCATTAATGAGATTTGAGGAGTACCCAACACCTTTAACTTTGAAAAAGGTTTGTATTAGCTCATTTCCCATGCCTAGCTTTTTCTCCTTCAGTGCCATAGTACTTGCTGAGTGCCCACTTTCTGAAGATAATGTGAAATTTGACCAAAGAATACCTCACTTTGCTACTAGAATAAAACTGAATGGTATCTTTCAGCAAAAGGTATGATTAGGATGCAACTCATATTCCTTTTCTCTCTCTTTTAAAAAGGTTTACAATGCAACTAATCTTTGTTAGTTTATTAACCTATATTTGTGCGTTTAATGGGGTCATTTTATTAACCTACGATTAAATATTTTACAGGTTAATAGCATGATATTTTTTATCTCTTCATGAGTTTATATTAGTTTGTCTCCTTTTCCCCCAAACTATAGAATATTTTTTCAACTATCCAAAAAAAAAAAAGAAATAAAAACTAATAAGAATTGGGGAAAAAAGCTATGGCGTCATTAATCTGTTAAATATTTGAGTGTAGGCTCACAAAATGATCACATTGGGCACGTGTACATAGTTTAAACATGAAAATATGCAAATTGATACTTTTTTTTTTGGGGGAGGGGGGGGGTGTGGGGGGTGCATTTGAGAGTTCAACAATACTTTAAAAAAAAATGATCATTTTGATGATAATAATAATAATTTGCACATAACATCTCTCATCTATACCTTTAGTTGTACTTAACACCCCTCAATTAACGCACCGATACCACTTCTATATTGTCATTTTCTCAAAGATAAATTGCAGATTTGTGGTTAACATCCGTTCTCCCTCATGAAAATTATTTTTTGGGGCGGGAGGGGGCTAAATGCTAGGAATTTGGAAATGAGTGGACCGGCGTCATGAAAAGCTGAAGGTGTAAATAAAGGGGAATAATAAGAGCATGTTTGGATGCTTGTAGTTAACATTTGTCTTCATCATAGTGTAAACTGATAATATCGTATCTTATGGAAGGAAATCATACTATCTTCTATGTCTTTTGCTATTTGCCATGTTTATAGCAAATTAAGCTAATTATGTAGCTGATCGTTTAGCCGCAAATGGCGCAAGAAACTGTAACATCGGCACCTTTAGTTCAGATTTGGATCTCCCTCAAGGTGTCAAGCTTGCTTTGATCGATGATATGATAGGTTTCCCTCACATCAGAAAGAAGGTGGTAGTTTGACACAACATATAACATCATTTGTATCCTTTTTTGGCACTCTTTTGAATCTTGTTTTTTTTAGAGTCATCGGAATCTTCTTTATTAGCATGTGTTTTGTATAATGTCGGGATAATTCCATAATATCCTAGTATTCTTTAAATGCCTCTAAGGAACAATCCTCCGTGATCACATCCTTCTTGTATCAAATTCTAGCTATTTCGCCATCTAATTAATAAAATTTACAGATTTGTCTGAGTACCTGCGCGAAGTTCCGGTTAAAAAAAAAATCCTATGATTCATATATACAAATTGTAGTTTGAAAAACTCAATTTTAGCTCCACTGAAACTATGACGTGGCCTTGTTCTCTACCCATAAAACCCAAACCTAGTCCGTTCTAGCCTTAGTTTAGCTCAAATGAGACATAAATATGAGAGAGAGAGAGAGAGAGAGAGAGAGAGAGAGAGAGAGAGAGAGAGAGAGAGAGAGAGAGAGAGAGAGAGAGAGAGAGAGAGAGAGAGAGAGAGAGAGAGAGAGAGAGAGAGAGAGAGAGAGAGAGAGAGAGAGAGAGAGAGAGAGAGAGAGAGAGAGAGAGAGAGAGAGAGAGAGAGAGAGAGAGAGAGAGAGAGAGAGAGAGAGAGAGAGAGAGAGAGAGAGAGAGAGAGAGAGAGAGAGAGAGAGAGAGAGAGAGAGAGAGAGAGAGAGAGAGAGAGAGAGAGAGAGAGAGAGAGAGAGAGAGAGAGAGAGAGAGAGAGAGAGAGATGAGTGCTTTAACTCATGTATTATATACTAAGCTAAAGTTAAACGTGACATTATTGAGACAAAACTAAAGTTCATAAATATTATGTGAACGTGACGTTTTACCTTCTAGGGACCCTCTTAGTCTTAATGTTTGTTTTATTAGCCACAAAATAAATTGATTAATAAAGAAATCCGGGATAATTGATTTGCTGTGGGTTTTGATGTAATACCTATTTGCTGGGATTTTTATTCTTTCGGATAAAATATTAGGCTGTGGGCTTCATTGATAAACAATTCAGATATTATATTGTGTGGGCTTTGATATCACACATGCGGGTTGGTAAAAAATTCGGGTGAAAAGACATGTGGGCTTCAAACCACCCCAAAACTAAGGGGATTATTTGAGCTTAAAAGTTCAGGGGTTATGAGCAAAACCCGGTGTGATTTTTTATCAACGACCCTCCCCAAATGTAATGGTCTCAAGAAAAAAATCTATTTTTCAGTTGCTATTTACTCGTGGATTTTCCTCTAATTTTTTTTCCGTGAAATTACAGATGGGGTCCGATCAGAAAAGTTCAATGTTCAGAAGAGTTTTAAGCCGAATGGGTTATTGTTTAGACCAATTGATTAAATAAAATCTCTTTTTTCGGAGACTTATCCAACTCACTGAGAGATCCCATTACTCCCAACAGATGACTAATAATAATTTTTTTTTAAATAAATACATAATACACACATTGTAAAGTATGACTCTAATGCATAAACCTAATTCATTCAGTACATAGTTCACTATGGAATCTAAACTTTTGGGATGCTATCTTTTGCATCTCCAACATTTGATTGCATTTATGTTCTTTCTTTCTCTACTCTTTCCCCATAGAACACGATAAAGGCCTACAACCAAAAAGCCTCCACCTAGAGTACTGCATATATGTTCAATATCACAGAGCAAAACATCAAGTTAATTAATATCAAACTTATCACCAAAAAGAGAACTTGTTCAAAAGAAATTATATGTAATTACCTACCAAGATTTATAATGGTGATCACGAGATCCAAGGGAAAGAACTTTGCCTCAAAAACAGGGCCTTTTTGTGAATGCACCAAGTTTGCAAGTACAACACAAGTCCAGCCACTAACACACCCTGCAAATGTTGATTTCGAGCTCATGTTCATCAACGAAAATAAAGGGTTACATCGATTATGTGCAAACATTATCTTGCGTAATAAAATCCAGCGTATGTTCACGTGCACGTGCACGTGCTCGACAATCCTTGAAGGGGAATAAGTAGTTGTGTGCATGAATTCTGTTATGTTTTATCCTACTGCAAAAGGTCCATCATCCATGTTGTTTTCAGCTCATGTTCATTGATGAAAGCAAGGGAATGTAACAATTATCTATAAAAACTATCTTCGTAAAAACTTTCGATAATGCAAAACAAATAAAAAAAAAGTTTTTAATTGCCGCTATGCTTTAACCAAAAGTTCTCAAGTAGTAGTATTTATGAAAAGTATATGCATATCGTGGCAATTAATCTCGAAGGTAAATATATAGTAGCATGTTGGAATTCATTTATGTGCTATGCTATTACGATAAACTCCACAGCAGTATCTTTATAGTGAACTCTAGGCTCGTCCACCTGTGCACGTGCACAAAAATTCTCAAGAGTGTCGCTTAAAAAAAATCCAGTTTTGAGTAAAAAAAATAATACAATATATATGTGTGCAAAAATTAATTTATATTATATACTGCTGCAAGAAATTCATCATCCCAATTTAGCTTCCACTTGTATATATTCCTCTCAACTGCAATGGCAACAATAAAACTCTGAAGTGCACTGAAGAGGCTCACAAGAGCAGAAGATCAAATCCATGATGGATATTCCTTCAACAATAACTCCTATAATTAAATAAAGTAAGATTAAAAAATCATCCATTATTTTAACACATTAAATTACAATAAAAACCTCCCTTGACTTTGAACGATTACCGGATAACCCCAATAACTTCCAAATTTTCAGAAAACCACCCTGAGTTTAGGGGTTATCAACACCATTTTAACTTTAAGAATGTTTTTTTTAAAGAACAACACCCACCCACCCAACCCCCCTTCTTCTCCCTTCCCCTTTCTAAAAGAGTTAACCCAAATTTCAATATCAGAACTATTTCCTGTGTAGTTTTACCCACACTAGTGAAAATTGCAATTATAAAATCTTAAGGGGGTTTCTAACAACACCTTAACTTATTTTCTGATATTTTGAAAGTTATGAGGGTTATCTGATAATTGCCAAAGTTAAGGGGGGTTTCTCTTATGTAGCCTGAAATGAATAGCAGCGGGTATATACCTGTAACACAATCCATAAACCCCAACGACATAATGCAACCAAGATCATTAGAGAAGTCCCAATTATCCAAGTCCTGTTCATACTAGTATTTGAATGGCTCTGATTACTTCCATGGAGAATTTGGTGATGATGAATAATTGAATTCAAATGAGGGCCTTTATAAAATGCTATAATCATAACTCCGTGATGTGTTATTTTATTATATTCAGTAAGTGCATAGCTTTCGTTGTAGTCTTTATAGGTCGTCCTCTGGGAAATTTTGTTAAGAAAATTCTATCTTAAGATCCTAGAGTTTGAAGAAGGTTTTGTGTTTGAAGGATGTTGGTTGTTGATTAATAAACTTAAAGTAGGTTATTTAAGCTAACTCGCTAGGTTTCTAAACTAAATATTTTATTTAATCTCTTTATTTAATAGAACCTAAAAGCATAAGCTATATTTCGTTAGAAATTATAACCTATCAATTAGTCATAATCTTTTATTTACTAGAACCCTAAAACCATAAGCTATATTTCGTTAGAAATTATAACCTATCAATTAGTCCTAATCTTTCACCATACTTCACAAACTAGTACAAGTTTTGCCCGGCACAAACTTGTAAACCCTCGCTCATCTCACACCACCTCAAGAATCTGAGTACACCCTCACTCAAGAGTCTAAAGAATGGTGATATCACTCAACATATACACATACTTCTTTTATAGCCTACAAAGAGTGCTTCAAGAAGATAGCTATTAATACTATGAACATGCACCATTTCATCTTCTTACATATGCATGAACATGACCTTCAAGCTTTCACCGACCGTTTTCATTCTTCATATTGACTATTCTTTCAATATTTCTAAGTAACACTTGCATATATTCTCATTAATGAGATTTGAGGAGTACCCAACACCTTTAACTTTGAAAAAGGTTTGTATTAGCTCATTTCCCATGCCTAGCTTTTTCTCCTTCAGTGCCATAGTACTTGCTGAGTGCCCACTTTCTGAAGATAATGTGAAATTTGACCAAAGAATACCTCACTTTGCTACTAGAATAAAACTGAATGGTATCTTTCAGCAAAAGGTATGATTAGGATGCAACTCATATTCCTTTTCTCTCTCTTTTAAAAAGGTTTACAATGCAACTAATCTTTGTTAGTTTATTAACCTATATTTGTGCTTTTAATGGGGTCATTTTATTAACCTACGATTAAATATTTTACAGGTTAATAGCATGATATTTTTTATCTCTTCATGAGTTTTATTAGTTTGTCTCCTTTTCCCCAAACTATAGAATATTTTTTCAACTATTCCCCCAAAAAAAAAAGATTGTGAAAATACAAGAATTGGGGAAAAAAAGCTATGGCGTCATTAATCTGTTAAATATTTGAGTGTAGGCTCACAAAATGATCACATTGGGCACATGTACATAGTTTAAACATGAAAATATGCAAATTGATACTTTTTTTTCTTTGGGGGAGGGGGGGGGGCATTTGAGAGTTCAACAATACTTTAAAAAAAATGATCGTTTTGATAATAATAATAATTTGCACATAACATCTCTCATCTATACCTTTAGTTGTACTTAACACCCCTCAATTAACGCACCGATACCACTTCTATATTGTCATTTTCGCAAAGATAAATTGCAGATTTGTGGTTAACATCCGTTCTCCCTCATGAAAATTATTTTTGGGGGCGGGAGGGGGCTAAATGCTAGGAATTTGGAAATGAGTGGACCGGCGTCATGAAAAGCTGAAGGTGTAAATAAAGGGGAATAATAAGAGCATGTTTGGATGCTTGTAGTTAACATTTGTCTTCATCATAGTGTAAACTGATAATATCGTATCTTATGGAAGGAAATCATGGATTTACTATCTTCTATGTCTTTTGCTATTTGCCATGTTTATAGCAAATTAAGCTAATTATGTAGCTGATCGTTTAGCCGCAAATGGCGCAAGAAACTGTAACATCGGCACCTTTAGTTCAGATTTGGATCTCCCTCAAGATGTCAAGCTTGCTTTGATCGATGATATGATAGGTTTCCCTCACATCAGAAAGAAGGTGGTAGTTTGACACAACGTATAACATCATTTGTATCCTTTTTTGGCACTCTTTTGAATCTTGTTTTTTTTTAGAGTCATCGGAATCTTCTTTATTAGCATGTGTTTTGTATAATGTCGGGATAATTCCATAATATCCTAGTATTCTTTAAATGCCTCTAAGGAACAATCCTCCGTGATCACATCCTTCTTGTATCAAATTCTAGCTATTTCTGCCATCTAATTAATAGAATTTATAGATTTGTGCGAGGACCTGCGCGAAGTTCCGGTTAAAAAAAATCCTATGATTCATATATATACAAATTGTAGTTTGAAAAACTCAATTTTAGCTCCACTGAAACTATGACGTGACCTTGTTCTCTACCCATAGAACCCAAACCTAGTCCGTTCTAGCCTTAGTTTAGCTCAAATGAGACATAAATATAGTCACATTTTAACCCGACATACATTGTAAAAGCAAAAGCAAAAGCAAAAGCAAAATGACCATCCACTAGCCTAAAATTCTTGGAGTTTTTTTTTGTCTTGGAACAAAATGATCCTTTAAAGAATGAAATGATTGAATTAATGGGTCTTATCCTTGCATGAAACTAGTGCACATGACGAGTACATGATGCAGAGCGTGAGAGAGCGTTGTATTCGGATTGCCAAAAAAACAAGCAAATTTTTTTCTTTTATTTCTTTTATATTTTTTGAATTTCACCAATTGCGAAGGCATTTTCGTTAATATACTCAAGAGCAATGGCATTTTAGTAAAGTTCCTAGCGAGAGAGAGCATACTCGTTAATTTTTTCAAGTTGATGGGTATTTTTATAGTTTTTAAAATTTGAGGGTGTTTTCTGATTTCTGAAAATGAAGCTCACATGATCAAATAGATGACTTTCTTTAAAAGATAGTAATTGATAATGAAAATATTGTCCAATTGAGTCACCAAAAGAGTCAGAAAGAAAGAAAGAGATCAAGGAGATGAGCATCAAATATCTTTGGGAGATTAAAGTTTTCTTCGTCACAAGAACCCTTTATGATTTATCATTATCAAGAAAGTATCTAGTATACTTTGACAAACTTAATTAATTTGAAGAGAAAAATCTTCGGTAATCTTTTGATAGGGATTTGATAATTACTCAAATGTTATCATTATCCGAAAGAGAGGATATAAGATATCCAATAAAAAATCATTTTCTTATGGTGTGTTTTCTTTTTCTTCTCTTTCTAAATTGTGTTACTACAAACTCCATGACATTTGGGGCTCTTAAAGCCATTCTAAGTGTAACATGGTTAAAGCCCAAGAGCAAGCTATTAATTTGGGTAGGATTTACAAATTAAATCACGAATTTAGGCCTAATCAATGTGGGTTATTTCGGGTGTGTGCATAATCGATCAGAACAGCCTACACTTACTTTTTTCGTAGGGGTAGATTTTACTAAACCACCCTTAGAGTTTAGCCCATTACGAGATATTCCCCAAAATTTTGGAAATATCACTTAACCTCCAACTTTTGAGCGGTCCGCAAAACACCCGTCACGTTTGAATTTTTCTCAACTCACCCCCCAAACAGCACCCGGCCAATTTTTTCAACATATCCCTTATATTTGAACATTATTCTTAGAGGACCCCTCAAACTTTGAACATTATTCTTAGAATGCATAACACATAAACTTACCTCATTTTAACGACACCACCTTCCAAATGTTACATTACTGGCTTGTTTCATAACAAATGCTGACAAAAAGTCACCTACTTCACTATGCAATCTCTACCTCTACTTTCGAGATGCTATCCTTTGCATCTTCAACATTTGAATTCATGCTCTTTCTTTCTCTACTCTTTCCCCATAGAACACAATAAAGGCCTACAACCATAAAAGCTCCACCTAGAACACTGCATATATGTTTCAATATCACAAACCAAAACACAAAATTAATCAAACTAACAACTATAAAGAAAATAGAAAAATTTTGTGATTACCTTCCAAGATTTATAACTTCTCCTAAGAGGAAGGAGGAGGCTGCAATGGCGATCAAAAGCCAAGGAGATGAGCATCAAATATCTTTGGGAGATTAAAGTTTTCTTCGTCACAAGAACCCTTTATCATTTATCATTATCAAGAAAGTATCTAGTATACTTTGACAAACTTAATTAATTTGAAGAGAAAAATCTTCGGTAATCTTTTGATAGGGATTTGATAATTACTCAAATGTTATCATTATCCGAAAGAGAGGATATAAGATATCCAATAAAAAATCATTTTCCTATGGTGTGTTTTCCTTTTCTTCTCTTTATTTTTTTCTCCTAAATTGTGTTACTACAAACTCCATGACATTTGGGACTCGTAAAGTCATTCTAAGTGTAACATGGTTAAAGCCCAAGAGCAAGCTATTAATTTGGGTTGGATTTACAATTTAAATCACGAATTTAGGCCTAATCAATGTGGGTTATTTCGGGTGTGCGCATAATCGATCAGAACAGCCTACACTTACTTTTTTCGTAGGGGTAGATTTTACTAAACCACCCTTAGAGTTTAGCCCATTACGAGATATTCCCCAAAATTTTGGAAATATCACTTAACCTCCAACTTTTGAGCGGTCCGCAAAACACCCGTAACGTTTGAATTTTTCTCAACTCACCCCCCAAACAGCACCCGGCCAATTATTTCAACATACCCCTTATATTTGAACATTATTCTTAGAGGACCCCTCAAACTTTGAACATTATTCTTAGAATGCATAACACATAAACTTACCTCATTTTAACGACACCACCTTCAAAATGTTACATTATTGGCTTGTTTCATAACAAATGCTGACAAAAAGTCACCTACTTCACTATGCAATCTCTACCTCTACTTTCGAGATGCTATCCTTTGCATCCTCAACATTTGAAATCATGCTCTTTCTTTCTCTACTCTTTCCCCATAGAACACAATAAAGGCCTACAACCATAAAAGCTCCACCTAGAACACTGCATATATGTTTCAATATCACAAACCAAAACACAAAATTAATCAAACTAACAACTATAAAGAAAATAGAAAAATTTTGTGATTACCTTCCAAGATTTATAACTTCTCCTAAGAGGAAGGAGGAGGCTGCAATGGCGATCAAAAGCGCCAAGGGGAAGAACATTGCCACAAAAACAGGGCCTCTTTTGTGAATGCACCAAGTTTGCAAGTATAACACAAGTGCCGACACCAACACACCCTGCATTGTCAATTTTGAGCTCATTGCAGTCATGATCGTTGATGCAAGTAAATGACTATATATATTGATTAAACTGACAAAACTTGAAGATTATGGTGAAGACTAGATGATGGTTTGGGTGTTATGTGACATTTTTGAAAGTCTTCCGTGTCTTTTCAAAATGGGCTAAAGTTTCGGGGATTGTGTGAAATTTACCCGACAAAATTGTATGCATTCGTAATAATCACAACTACACTAGCACTTCGCAAAAAAAAAAAAAAAGAAAAGAAAAAAAGAAAACGAATCTCCTAGCGACAACCAAACATTCACTAGGGTAGTACTATTTATAAAATAAAAGCATATCGTACCCTATAATCACCCTATAGGAGAAAATGGGACAATTTTACAAAACCCTCTGATTTTTTGGGGTTTCCCACAAAGTTCTCCTGGACTTTTTTCCCTCCAAACCCCTTGAACTTTGAGGGGTCTCGAAAACCTCCTAAACTTTCAATGTTCCCTATGGACCCCCTAATTGTGGTAATGGCGTCATCAGCCATTGTTTGATTGTGTAGGAAATAATTGATTCTTGATCACGTGGGAAATTTTGAAAGTTTAGGGGAGTTTTGTGAGATACCCCAAACTTCAGGGGCTCTGGTGGGGAAAAAAGAGTTCATGCGGGTTTCTCGGGAAGCCTAAAAAATTCAGGGGGTTGTGTGAAATTTACCTAAACTAGTTAATACTTGCATCAAATTTTGTAGTAGTACTTAAGAGATACATGCATATTTCACACCATATCCAAACTTGAAGGGAAATAATAGGTATGCGCTTGAATTCATTTACAGTATATGCTACTCCTAGAAGTTCTTCATCCCAATGTAGCTTCCATTTGTTCAAATTCCTCTCAGTTGCAATGGCAACAATAAAGCATTGAAGTGTACTAAAGAGGTTCAAAAGAACAGTGGACCAAATCCATGATGGATATTCCTTCAATAGTATTCCCTGTAAATAGAAATATAATCCATTCAGTATCTTAATAAGTCAAGGGAATAATTTCGGATAGACACCTTATACTATCGCTCAATTACGAATAGTCCCCTTGTAGTTCTATTGTTGCAGTTAGACCCGTGTGCGAATTTTCTTCTACTCTTTTCCCTTAGATGAAGAGAAAATTAGTTTTTGATAACTAGATCGTCTGAGAGTAAAAGAGTCAAAAAAATTCACTCAGCGGGTCTGTCTGTAACAATACAACTACATGAGGTCTATCACCAATTGGGCAAAAGTAATGGGGTCTATTAATAATTAACTAACCCTAAGTTAAGATTAGAGGCTGAACAATTTTTTATACCAGTAACACTAGCCATGAAGACCAACAAAATGCAGCCAACACCATGAGAAAAGTACCAATTATCCATTTTTCGTGAGTAATGTTAGAATCATTCTGACTATTTCCATGGAGAATTGGATGATGATGGATGAATGAATTCAAATGAGGGCCCTTGTAAAATGCAATAACCATAGCTCCCGTTAAACAAATTACTACGCCAATTGCCTTTACAATTCCTGAGCAAGTCTTAAACGTGATAATTTCCTCCCTGTAATATTCATGAGAGCGATAAATTATTTCTCTGTTTGAACATTACATTTGAAATTTGATTTGTTTATGTAAAATCTAAATTACCGAAATAAAAGTGCCAGAACAAAAGTGAAAATAGGAATGAGATTTTATGCTGCTGAAGTCACTGTTGCCGAAGTGAGTTTGATGGCGATATTGTGCATGTTTAAGTTGATTGTGTACCTAAATTCAAATAAAATCATTACCAAAAAAACCCCAAGAAAAAAGAAGGGTAAATTTACCGAAAAAAGTATTAAACAAATTTTGTACCCGAAAAGTGCAATCATGAAAATCTTGAACATTAATTTGAATGGCAACGGAGGGGAAGTTCTCCTAAGCATCACATAAGTTTCATCAAGACTAAAAAGATAATTAAAGAATTAATCAAACAAAAAAAAATTACCTTGCGAATGTTATAGCCAGAGGCAATAAGACAATGGTAGCGATTGCTTGTCTATAGAATGTGAAGACGAAAGTGTTCATGCCTCCGTTGAATGCAGCTTTGGAGACTATGGCCATGCCTGCAAATATGATTTGAACTATGATCAGAGCAATATATGGCTTTTTCTCTTCCATGGTTTTGGCATAATATTATTGATCCATGCATTAGCTAGTTTTCCATTTTGCATGGCTCTTTCCCTGCACATTCCTTTATCAGAATGATCAGTGCACTAATGAGTGGGATCACTTTCTGACGCTAATGCGACAATGAAACAAAACAAATTCAAAAAAAAAAAAAAAAAAGGATATACTTAGTGCGTAGTGAGGTGACGCTAATTCACTCATTTTAATTATTCAGCCCATGTGTACTTATGTGAACATGGTTCCCCCTTTAAGTGAGTGTATGTGAATGAATCACTTCACTACCAAATACCAAGTTTAGTACTTGGTACCAAGCGTCTTGTATATATATATATATATATATATATATATATATATATATATATATATATATATATATATATATATATATATATATATATATATATATATATATATATATATTCTTTACATTATATAATACTGCAAGAAGTCCATCATCCTAGTGTAGCTTCCATTTATTCATATTCCTCTCAACTGCAATTGCAACAATAAAGCACTGAAGTGCACTAAAGAAGCTTACAAGAGCAGAGCGCTAAATCCATGATGAGATAAGCCCCAATAAATTTGGATATGTCATTTAACGCCCCAGACCTTTTCAAATAACCCCAAAAAGATTTAGGGGTGAAATGACATTTCAAACTCTTTTGGGGTTATCCATAAAAGGCCAAACTTCTTGGTGTTTTTGTGAAATTTAACCAAAGAAATATAAGCACTTATATGATACCTGGGCCCAACAAAATATGACCCCAACCATGAGAAAAGTCCCAATTGTCCAGCTCTTGTTGAGATTGGTATTAGTATCATTATGGCTACTTCCATGAGAACTGGGTGATTATGCATGAAGGAATTTAACTGAGGGCCTTCATATAAAATGCAATAGTCATAGCTCCCACAATACAAATCAGTACTCCAACAATCTTGGTGATTCCTAGCCAAGTTTTCAATCTGAGAATTTTCTCCCTGTAAAATTGGTGAAAATCAATAAGATATTTTTCTATTTTATATCAGAAAATTGATTTGTATATGTAATCTAAAAGGTTTTCAGATATTTATCGCCTAAATCTTTCATAATTTTAAGGGTAAAGTTTACAAAACCCTCATAAACTTTGGCATTTAGAGATAACCCTCAAAATTTTGAAAAAATCAGTTAATCCCCCAAAACTTTTAGGTCTTCTACAAAAACCCTTGTGACGTTTGAAAAAAAAATTCCCCATAGCGATATAATGGTGGTTTACTGAAACTTCATCAAAATCTATAGAGGGATTCTGAAAATAACATCGAAAGTAAGGTTTATTCTAACGTAATGTTGAAATTTTGAGGGTTTACGCAGTTTGGGGAGTAAGTCGAAAAATACTTCATACGTCATGAGCGTTTTGTGGATGACCAAAAGTTTTGGGGGTCAAGTGACATTTTGGAGTGACTTGTATGATGATGATTGGAGGGCTAAATAGCAACTGCAATCATTTGGGGGCTGATTGAAAATATAAGAGATTTAAGGAATCAACATCTTTAAAAAAATGATCCAAATTACCCAGAGAAAACTGCCAGAATAAAAGTAAAAACAAGATTGAGATTTGATGTTGCTGTAGCCACTGTTGCAGAGGTAAGGTTGATAGCTATGCTTTGCATATTTGAGATATTTCTATACCTAAAATTCAAATAAAAGCAATTACAAAAAAGAAAGAAAGAAAGAAATAATAATAAATAGAAAAAAATTACCTTGCGAAGATTATAGCTAGAGGCAATATGCAAACGGTGGCGGTTGCTTGTCTATAGAAAACGAAGATGTATGTATTCATGCCTTCATTGAATGCAGCTTTGGGGACTATGGTCATGACAGCAAATATCATTTAAACAATGATCATGGCAATATATGGCATTTTATATTCCATAGTTTTGGCAAATTGATCCATAGAATTATGGTACAGGGAAGAAGGAGATACTGTTGAGTTCTAGCTAATATTTGTTGTGTTTTTTAAGATAGTAGTCCCCCAAATATTCACTAATTCCATATTACGCCCTCAAATCGGGGGAAATTTCTCATGCATCTCTCAAATTCTAAGGGTCTTGCAAATCGGTTCCTCAAGTACCAAAATACTCTTCAGCTTATGTTCTTCCCTGAAAACTCCAACTGTCTGTGTTCACGAAAACATAAGAGAAAGGGGTGTTTCGGTAATCTAGGGACCAAAGTGCAAGACCCTATTTTAGAATTTGAGGGACATATGATCAATTTCCAAGATTTGATGGACTAACACAGAATTATTGGAGAATTGAGACAAGTTGAGATTTTAATAGTCAAAAGTATGACTAGATTAGTTTTGCCCATCTGAGAAAATTTATTGTTACATATTATGAAATTGACTTGTCTTATTCAATTATTATGCTAAATATATTTTCAATGTAATGTAGAACCTTAGGACATTTTATAAAAAATAATTTGTTATATCGGATTATCACTAGAATTCGTAGCATGGTCTGCTATGATATTGGATATTTGGTAAGATTAGTAATTATCGAATTTTCCACTCAACCAACGAAACAAATAAGACTCGTGTTTGGCAAGAGGTTAGGAGAAGGGCTAAGAGGAAAGACTAACTTAGTTAGCCCTTTATGAGAGATTAAAATAATTTAATTCTATTTGGATTAGATAGTCAAGATGAAGGGTTAAATTTAATGTCTTTGGTAAATAAAGAAGGGTTAAGGAAGTTAGTTGCATAAAATTCTAAAATACATTCTTTTTAAAAATTTTATTTATTATTTTGAAAGGAAGTAACTCTTAACCCTCCTCTTTAGATCGATTTGTTAACCCCTCTAAATGATGGGTTAACTAACTATTGGTTAATCACTAATTACAATTAATAAACAGATAACATGGTTGATCCATTGCTTAATCATCTTCTACTCACATTTTATATATTTAACATTTCTTTAAAGAATGTGAACTCTCGATTTTGTAAATGATACATGTATATAACAAACCTAACACAAATGAAAACTTCAATAAATATATTTTTAGTTTATTTTTAACGAAAAGAAGGGTAAATTTCATAATCTGCCTAAAATTTGACATTTTGAGATCGCATCAAAACTTTTTATAGTTTCATATAACAACAAAATCTGTATCATGTTGGGGTTACATGACCCTTTTTTTGGATGTTATGTGATATTTTAAAAACTTTTGGTTTCCTCTCCGAAATTGGCCAATTTTTAGGGGTATGTGAATTTTATGCTAAAACTTTAACCTTTTTAAAGGGAAGAAAAGATACTACATTTTACTAGAGGAGTGACTCTGAAAGTTTGAATCGCATCTCTTTTTACAGTAAAGATTGTGATTAGAGAGCAAATGGTATCTCTTCTTTGAAAAAGAATGATCTAAAAAGCAACTAAACTTTGTCTCTTTTTTTTTTTTGTTATCAAATAAATAAAAAACTTTTGTCTTTTTTATTATTACTTTTCCTACCCGTTCTTTGTCATTTTTTAAATTTACCCGATTACCCGTCATGTTTATGGACAATCTAACCAGCACTAGATACAGTTAATGGTAGGATCTAGTGATTGGACTGCGTACTTGACTTGCCATTTAAATCACACTTGTTAATTAACAAATGTGTTGAATTTTTTTGGTAATTTTCAAAAAGACTTTTAATTACATCATATTCCCAGCCCAAAAGTGAGCTACTAATTGGGCCGATGGACTAAATTAGACCACGAATTAGCCCAAACCAATGTGGGCTTATTAGTAGTACCTTTCATCCATACTAAGAATATTCAAGGAAAAAGCTAATACTTTGATGTAAATCAAACATTAAACTTTATTTCATTAAAAAGGCATTATATTCTATCTTAGTCTTGTTAATTTGTTTTATTAACTAAACCAGCCCATTGAATTGTGCCTATCAGCTCAGACGACCTTGCAATCTTTTGATTTATATCAATGCATAATCTTTTGATTAGTGAGGAATTCTACCAAACCCACCAACATTTTCAAAAGCTAATATGACGGCATGAAATGAATTGATGGTTGTTTATCTGTCCTTGTACAAATAGAGAATGATTGAGAGCTAATATAATCAAGCTATAGCTAGATTAGACTAATTTAGTGATGACTATGTATGGCTATGAGATTAGTCAGACAAAAAATTCTTGATTATTAAATCCTTGAGAGAAAAGGAATAATTTCATTTGTATTTAGTTTAATCATTCCAACATGCATGTTAGATAGTTTAATGAAATAAGAATCTATCTGAGTCCATCATAATGCATCTTGATTTATAAAGACGTCTATTGTCAATTTGTTATAAGAAAATGCCATCAATTGTTAATGCTTTCTCGGAAGCAACTATGAGATTTAAAGTTCAATATGACAAAATTTAAGATGGTTTCCTAAATTTTGCCTAATGTTGTATATTTGATCTGTATTGAATCTAGAACTCTGGTTCATATGCAAGATAAGTGCTCCTACCTTAATTTTCCCCAACTATCAATAAAGTTTTTTCTTTTTGGTGACCAAATTAAGATTCAAGTTTGATGAGATAAATCGATAAGACCTAACTTTACCGAGTCCCACATGCACCCTATTTTATGTTCCTTTCTTTAGCAACAACTTTCCTTTTTTTTTTTTTTTAAATAAAGGAATTTGGCAACCACTTCTAAAAGCAACACCAACCTTGCTTCCCTCTAGTGGGGAAGTTGTACGATCACACGTGAATTAGAGCGACATTATAGGAAATTTTTTCTATAGATAGCGCTCTATAGAAAATTACATAGGATAGAAAGAAGAACATGATAAATGTCTTATTATAAATTAGTATATGAAACTTTAAATTTGATAATGACACTGATACAATACTTTAATTGCACTCATATCATGTATCGAGTCAACACGCCTTATTCTTTCTTTGGTATAAAATTTTCTACAGATAGTATGCTCATAGATGGTCTCCCTCTTGAAAAACCTATCCCTAGAAAAGACTAGAGGAGTTGTATGAAAAATCTGAAATAGGAGCTCCATGTGGCATGTTGTGCCAAAACTTTGTTAGGTTAGAAATGATCAAGATTTTAGGCATCAAAAGTTGGACTTTGTTTGAGCTTTGAATAATGAGTTCTACTTGTGCACATGTAGACACTAAGTTTTATGCACGTGCAATGCACGTGGTTAAATATCATGATTAAGTATTTTTGATTTATTTCCTTACTAAAATTTATTTCTCACTCTACTTTAATGGTTTTTGCTCACTTTTGTCTCTAAACTTTAATATTGTGATTATTTTTCTTTGATGTTCGTTTAAATGAGCTACACCCAATTTAAATTTTCATGTTGATAATTGAATTGGCAAAAATAAATGTAATCCAAAGCCAATTTGACTTATCATGTTATTTGGATTGACATGAAACCAAGCTTGACCTGAGAAAATATAGTGTTGCAAAAGTGAAAACACTTTAAAAATAGCGTTATAAAAGGAAGATAAATAATTAAAGCTAATAAGATAAGATAATTGGTTAAAAGTGGGTAAAACAACACAAAAGAGAATATGGAGTTTGTTCCTAATCCTTGATAGAATTTTAAAAATTATAAGCTAAAGATTAATTCTAACTTTAGTACACTCTTATATGATGAAAGTATCCACATAAACATATAAAAGTACTAAAATAAGTTAATGAAAATTCCTTCTAAAGATTCCTAATTTACCCAAAAATAAACTATTTTATAAAATATTCAGAAAATAGTGTTTTCATTCCTTCTGCTTTTATTTTTTATTGAGCGGACATCCATCCTTCTCCTACTTTATATTTTTCGATAAAATTAGACTACTTTTTCATGCTATATATATATATATATATATATATATATATATATATATATATATATATATATATATTAATGAAAGGATATATATCAAACAACTACTCTTTTCTTTGCTAAGTTTTGAAATTTTAGTCGTTTTTGTGAATTTGAATTTTGAGGGTGTGTTTTGCAAAGTTTAAAACTTTGAGAGTGTTTTTAAAATTTAAATTTTAAGTTAGGTGCTTGTAATTTTATATTTCATGTGTTGGTGGTAAATTTTGGATGTCAAGATATTTCTTGCAATTCGAAATTTTGAGGGTGTTTTACAAGTATTAAACTTTGGATTGTTTGTTGTAAAATTTAAATTTTCATTGATCAGATAATATCTAGATTTGATATGTCTGGTTATAAGTTTTGAATTTCAGAAATTTTTTGTGATTTTAACTTTTGAAGGAGTTTTTGCAAGTTTTATAACTTTGAGGTTATTTTTGTAAATTTTAAATTTTCAGTGCTGATGGTAATCCCTTGAATTCATCTTTGGAATTTCAGTGGTGCTTTTTAGTGTTTGAACTTTTAATGGTGTTTCTATAATTTTTGAAACTTTAAGGGTGTTAATTGCAAATTTCAAATTCTTGAGATTAGTTAATTTTCGATTTCATGTATGTTGTTTTAAGTTTGGAAGCGTCGAATGTTTTGTGTAATTTTAAACTATTGAGGGTATTTTGTGCAATTTTAAAATATTTTGGTTTTTATAATACTTCATATATTATATCAAGTTAGTTTTTAGCTTAACAAACTAATCTGTAGAGTCTTTCATGTATTTTCTTCATCTTATTTTTTAAAATTTATTGAGCTGTAGCTAGTTCACATGGGATTAGGATATGATATAATTATGATTATGATAGATTAATATTTAAATAAAATATTCAAAATAGTGAAGGATAGTATTAACCATAGAGCGCTTTTCGAATTCGTACTTTTAAAGTGAGTATGATTAGAAGTGTTAAATACAATTAAAGGAACATTAAATGAATATAGTGTTAGTAACTTGTGGTTTACTCAAGCATTATTAGCCGGAGCATAAATGAATTGTTCAGTAGTTCAGAATCATGAAGAAGCCACAATGAGCGTAGACATTATGCAGCTAGCTATTACCAATAGCGTCTACACTATGAAGTTCTGAGAGTGCGTTTTACGTCACTTTTATGTTTATGGGTAAAAGCAAGCTTAATTAACGGAATTCAACAGCAGTAAGATATTCGAATTCGAATTCGATTCATCTGAAAATACTGAATGCATCTATGAGTTCTATGAAGAATACCAAATAATGTTAGCATTCGATTCATTTGACAGTACTATTGAATTCATATACGAGTTCTATTAGAATACCAAATGATAATAAATTTCAATTCATTTATATATTTGAAGTGGTATGGACAAATATTTGTTGTCATATTATTGCAGTACGTCTGTAATATTTGATTTTGTTCGGCATTCAAAAATAAAACAAATTATGTTTTCTCATTTATTAGATTAGTACTAGTAATTATCAAGATAATAGATATCAAAATCTTGAATTTATGTTGACAATAAATGAATAGAATATTTATGAAATATTGTTGCCGGCTCTGGGCGTATTATTGTTAGTTACAATAAATATCTGGAGTGGAAATAATTTGCTAGTTAGTTTAGCATCTTGAATAAGATGTAAGAAAAAAGCATTGAGATTTAGAGCGTGTTTGGTTGCTTTCCAACTAACAAACAAACTCGTTTCCCGCCGAGAAATGTTTTCTTTGGCTTTTCTAGGTGTTTCCTAGAAAATAATTTTTTTCATTTGTTTTCAGCCACGGGAAGAAAGTGGTTCTTTTGAGATCGTAATTTGGTTGTAAACTAAAGAGTAAGAATCTAAAGTTTTAAGAAAAGGAGAGAGAAAAGAAATGGGTTGGCAAAAATTTTGCACAACCATCTATGTGCTTCCTTTTTATTGCCAAAAAATGAGCTTTCAATCCATTTTCAATTTTAAAAAAAACTTGGAAACATTCACTCCCGAAATGTTGACATTTTCGGTGATTTTTAATAACCAATTTTCTAAAAATTTGTGGGAACAAAGAAAATACTAGGAGGACAATTTGGGAAAACTTATTTTTTGGATGAGTGCGTCGGATCTGCAAAACATCATTCCACCCTTTTCCAAGCAACCAAATATCCCTAATACCATATTTACTATGAAATTGTTAAGAGTGTGTATAATACTCATGATAAGTGTTTTTTTCCTTTTTTTTCTTTCTTGATAATACATTATGGTGAATGTTATCTGCCGCACTTGATTCATTAGAGTTTAATAAAACATCCGCAACTACAAAAACAAAATGCCTCTAAATACATAAACGAGAATATTTTCAATAGGACAATACAGATAAGAGTTCCAAATTTGAAACAAAATAACCCCAAATATCCCAAAACTTCTAAGATTTAAGGGCACGATAGACCTTTTAATGCTTTGAAAGAATAATTTTAAAATATTAAAAATTAGGGGACCAACATAACAAAACCCTCCAATAATAAATTTCAATTCATTTATATATTTGAAGTGGTATGGACAAATATTTGTTGTCATATTATTGCAGTACGTCTGTAATATTTGATTTTGTTCGGCATTCAAAAATAAAACAAATTATGTTTTCTCATTTATTAGATTAGTACTAGTAATTATCAAGATAATAGATATCAAAATCTTGAATTTATGTTGACAATAAATGAATAGAATATTTATGAAATATTGTTGCCGGCTCTGGGCGTATTATTGTTAGTTACAATAAATATCTGGAGTGGAAATAATTTGCTAGTTAGTTTAGCATCTTGAATAAGATGTAAGAAAAAGCATTGAGATTTAGAGCGTGTTTGGTTGCTTTCCAACTAACAAACAAACTCGTTTCCCGCCGAGAAATGTTTTCTTTGGCTTTTCTAGGTGTTTCCTAGAAAATAATTTTTTCATTTGTTTTCAGCCACGGGAAGAAAGTGGTTCTTTTGAGATCGTAATTTGGTTGTAAACTAAAGAGTAAGAATCTAAAGTTTTAAGAAAAGGAGAGAAAGAAATGGGTTGGCAAAATTTTGCACAACCATCTATGTGCTTCCTTTTATTGCCAAAAATGAGCTTTCAATCCATTTTCAATTTTAAAAAACTTGAAACATTCACTCCCGAAATGTTGACATTTTCGGTGATTTTAATAACCAATTTTCTAAAAATTTGTGGGAACAAAGAAAATACTAGGAGGACAATTTGGGAAAACTTATTTTTGGATGAGTGCGTCGGATCTGCAAAACATCATTCCACCCTTTTCCAAGCAACCAAATATCCCTAATACCATATTTACTATGAAATTGTTAAGAGTGTGTATAATACTCATGATAAGTGTTTTTTTCCTTTTTTTTCTTTCTTGATAATACATTATGGTGAATGTTATCTGCCGCACTTGATTCATTAGAGTTTAATAAAACATCCGCAACTACAAAAACAAAATGCCTCTAAATACATAAACGAGAATATTTTCAATAGGACAATACAGATAAGAGTTCCAAATTTGAAACAAAATAACCCCAAATATCCCAAAACTTCTAAGATTTAAGGGGCACGATAGACCTTTTAATGCTTTGAAAGAATAATTTTAAAATATTAAAAATTAGGGGACCAACATAACAAAACCCTCCAATAATAAATTTCTCAACGGTCTTGCTGAGAACAAAGATTGTATTGGACCACCACATAAAACGGAATACTTTATGGGAAAAGTGTATATAAGGTGGCACCTTAGATTCAATCTAAGGTAGCGCCTCTTGATTCATAAATTAGATTATTTCAATTGATGATCCGCTCCATTCATCTTGATCTAAATGTCTTAAAACGTCTATAAAATAAAAATCATGATGAATAAATATTTCTAACACATACTTTTCATTGTCTCTTTAGTTATATTGTTGTAAAATCGTTAATTTTACAATCACTTGATGCATGAGTAACTACTGCCTAATATGGCTACTTTTTTGTTTATATACAATCTATAACATATATATCAAAATGAACGGAGTGGATCGAGTAATTTAATAGCATATAATGTTGTTTTGAAGCCGTTACTTTAGCTTGAATCTAAGGTGTCACCTTATACACACTTTTCCCATACTTTATACTATTTACGGATGGTTAGAGATGATTGAGGTTTAGTTTTATAACTGTGGCTATCGTATCAAGAGTGTAAACTATAACATTTATAATTTAGCGGTGAATTTGATAGAATTTCTGCTGCCATGCTAACATGGACACAGTAATTGGTAACTGTATGGATCAAACATCAAGAAGTCTAGTTATTCTGGCGGCCGCCATGTGCAGTTGTGGCCACTCTGTAGATTTCGGCAGCGGAGTTAATTGGGCCACCCACATTTTTGGCTGACATCTCCTCCTTTTGTTTCATCATTCACATGGTCTACTTATTATATCCATAAGTTTCCACTATTGATTAGAAAAAGTGGTCCTCAACAACATTGAAGGGGCTTGAATATAACAAACTAAATATAGGATGTTAGGTTGTGTTTGGCAAATCTAGAAAACTAGTTTTAATGGGTACCATCTTGGTCTAAAAATTAGTTTTTAGTTTGTCAATAGTTGGGCCACAATTAAAAACTAATTTTCTTTAGTTTAAATTTTAGCCTCTAAACTAGTTCTCTTTTGGACCGCCTCCTATATGATTCAACTCTATCTTAGTTAAGCAAAAACTAATTCAAAATCAATCCTCTTTTGGAATTGCCAAACACGCTCTTAATAATAAAAAGAGAAAATGTTAGTCTCTTTTTTTTTTTTGCTGATCTTTACTATGTGGATTTAGCCTTTTGGGTGGTAGTCTAGCTTTAGTCTACGGTGTCATCGGGTTGTAAGGGTGGAAATTGGATGATACGGGTTCCTCTCCAACTTTATTTTTTTGGTAGAACAATGGAGGGGGGAACACTTAAAAAGAAAAACAAACTAAAATTTAAAACTATCATTATCAGACGACATCATTCGAGGTCATTTCTTATCTATAATTTCCTAATCAATAGACTGTCAAATTCCATATGGCATCTCCTCGAGTACCGCGTGAATATCTAACTTTGCGAGAAAGTTTATCGCTTGGTTCGCTTCTTTGTAAAAGTGTTGTACCTGAGCGTGTCTGACTTTTTCAATAACCTCTCTTTGTTCTGGGAATCTCATGAATGATATAAATTAAATATAAATATAAATATATGAAAAAGGGACGTAGTTGTGAGGTCCATTGGATAAGCCAATATTATTAATGCACTTCAGTAATCGTAGGTGTTTCCCACAATCAATGAATTTGATTAAATAAATGTTTTCAAAATCAATAATTTTGTGAATTCTAAAAAAATATACATGGTAGAATTGTAAATATAAAAACTAGAGTAAATGGAATTTAGTGAGCCCTAGTAGTCTGTTGCTTATGTGTCACGCATCTAAGTTCTTGTAAACTAGACCATCAACATATTAGATAAAAATATTGTTTAAATACGTGACACATCAGCAACACACGTAACGTAACGACGCGAGTTTACTCTAAATTTAGGAGTGAGCTTTTATATCATAATGTAATAATCTATTAATTCTGTATATACATGACACCTTCTAAATTTGTCTCTCAAATGATGACCATGATCCAAATCTCCAATTATTACACCAAAATAAAAACCAAACCCGATCACCACCCCCAAATATGGGCCCGCCTAGTCCAAAAAGAAACCCACCTTTGACCTTTGTTAACATCACTAGACAAAGCCCACAGTTTCCGCCAACCAGACCGCATTGCCCAGCAAAATTACTCTTCGAATCATGAAGGACCAGAACTATACCGGTGGGACCCAGTGATACCTAAAAATCATTCTTTGTCTTTGTGAGGCGAGGGCGAGTGAAGAGGTCATCTGCAAAGCTCGAGTGAGTTTGCATGGTGGCTGCATGGCTTGGGTGATCTTCGGTGGATTCACGGAGTTGGGCTTGAGTGACATAGCCCGCTTGTAGGTTTTCGACGGAAAGATCATTGCCACTGGACATAACCGCAAGAAGAAGAAGGAGACCCCACTGGGCCAAACCGCTGATGTATATAATCCAGTCACTAACCTCGGGTGAGTTTAGCTTTTAAGAGAGCGGAGTCCGCCTTCTCTCCTAATGCGATGGCCGGTTCCGGTCAAGGGATGTGCCTCTGGCCAGAGGAGAGACACGTGGAAGGGGCGAGTTGGGATCTCCGGTGGTTCCTCAAACGGTCAAGTTAGTAGAGAAGGAGATAGTCTAATAGAGCAGAATTCACTCAAAAGAGATCACTTACTTGGTTCGTTGTTCACGCCGCTACTTATACCTAGGGTTGCGGGGTATTTTCGCTCTTTAGTTGGCTAAGGAACCATTCTTTGAGTCGACCCTTTCTTCCACGTGTGAGCCAAGAGTTGGTGAACATCTCTCATGCCACTTTCGGTGGTGGCCTTTACAGTGTCGATTTGAGGGTTAGTGTGGTCTATTCGCCATTAATGGGATGGGATTGGCGGCTTTGTAGGCTGCATGGGTCCGAGGTGCCTTAAATACCGTGAGAGATGGGGAGTTAAGAGTGTCGGCGCATTTAATCTTGATAGGCTGTCACCAAGTATAACCGTCGTTTGAGTGGAGGAAGCCACGCAGATGAAGTAGGTGGGAGCCGAGGCGGGTGGCCGACTTCGCTCGGCCTCGGGGCGTTTTCGAGGTAGTCAACTAGAATGGACGACCGTGGTCGCTTCGCCGTCCCCGAGGACGGGTGGCTAAGAAGAGGGCCTAAATTTGTTTCGCATCGTTGGGAAAGGGCCGACAAGCTGGTAGGGCCAGGGACTGTAGTGGGCGGACGGCGGGGAGGGCGATGCCGCGGCCTTCGTGTCGTCCGGCGGACTTGCGGTTGGAATGTGATAGCCGGTCGTTTCTATGCCGTCCGATGGGACGGGCGACGGAAACGGCTTAAACCGTTGATCGCCAGGCGACGACCATCACCGCTTCGGCGTCGTCGGCGGAAGGAGTTCTTGATGGGCGACTTACCGCCTCTCGCGTCGGCTATGGTGATAGTCGTTCATTGGGTCATGGCGGGGTGGGAATGAGGCCGCCACGTGGGTAGTGCGCGAGGAGGCTGCGTGTCACCATTTGTAAGCAAGCGTTTATCCACGTCGCACTTTGTTTTCTCTTTAATCACGGTTAGTGGTTATGACCATAACAGTTGGCCTTTAAGCTTGGTCGGTTGGAAGCGAGTCCAAGTGAAATGAATATCGCAGCCCTGAGCGGAGAGGGTTCGGAGGGATTGAGCGTTTCATCGATGGGGCGTGGGCGATGTCGTGGCGGTTCCACGGCGATGGCGTTTAAGCCACGGGTGCAAAGTGGGGCCCTCACGGGAATAGGTAGGGTTGCTTTTCGTCTCCGGCGGCCTGCGGGAGTGGGGCTTCAATCTTCTCCGTTGATCACCAAAAGGTGTGGCGTCAGTGGGTCCCACCATATAAATGTGGAGCGGTGAGTGAGAAGGAGGCATTCGCTTCCCTCTTCATCCACGAATTCAGGCGATTCTCCGGCGAGCGGTACAGATCTGTTATGGATTCCGATCGTCATAGGCAATGAGTTCCTTCTCGAAGGTTACTGGTATGAGATGAAGTCTTTCTTCGAAGTTTGACATTCCAAAGGGTTACAAGTTGGAGGCTCGTGAAATCATCTCCGTGTCTGACCATGGCGAACAGAGGGCTCCTCTGTATCTCAAGCACTTGGAGTGCGGCCTTCGGCTACCGTTGCACCCTTTTCTCAGAAAAGTGTTCGATGAGTTAGGTGTGTCTCCAGCACAAATGACGCCAAACTCGATAGCCATATTGGTTGGTTTCACCGTCATCTGTCGCTGGCTTTCGATTCGGCCAACGATGGGCGTGCTGAGCCACTTGGTCGGCATTACGGTCCAGAAGACGCCTCATTACTATCTTCAAATGCCGGGAGAATTCAAGGTCGTCCTTGATTTGCCCAAGTCGATCAAAGGGTGGAAAGACAGGTTCGTTTGGGTCACCGGGGACGACTCGAACTTAGGGTGCGCGTCTTGGCCAGAGATTAGAAGGGAAACTCTGGAGCCTAAACCCTTGTCGGCTGAACACCGTCGCGAATTGGAGCAGATCCTCCAATACACGGGGCCACGCACGATGGACGCTCTGTTTGACAAATCAGTCTTGCGTCTCCATGGGATTTCTTCCACCCCTCCTGGCCCTTCCGATGAGGCGAGGGCTCACAACGTGACTTTCGGGGGTGGAATTGGGAGAGCATTGAGGGCTGATCCCACTCCGGATGACGAGTTTCTGGAGGAACCCGAAGAGGGGTTAGCTTCGGCCAACAGCGAGGCCCATGCGCTGGAGGAGTTCAGTCGGAAGAGGCGAAGGCGGCGTGGGGGCGACCGCCAGGGAGACCTGGCGTAGGCGAAAGCGTCGCCTTAGGCGTGAGACATGGATCTGGAGGACTGTGAAGAAAACCACCATAGCCCTCGGGGTGCTAGGCGAGGCGGGGGAGGCGTGGAGCACCGATAGAAGATGAGCTATTAGAATCGGAGGAGGAGGACGACCGACCATCGGCCGAGGCCGGGGTCGGCCCTCAATCGCAGTGTGTGGGGTTATCGGGAAATTCCGTGGGGGTGGTATCCCACATGGGAGGCGGTTGAGGAGTCGGGGACCGCAGGTCGACCATCGGGGAGTGGCTCCTACCGTGAAGCCAGGGGAAAAGAACGGCCGGTGGTCGGGGGCGAGTTTTGTTCAGCGGGGTGGCCTCCCCTATCAGCGGTTGAGGCGAGGCTGGAACAAAGTGAGTGGACTGATGATGGGGACTCTTTCTCCCATCGGCCCTTATGATGGGGAGCTGGTGAACATCGGCATAAACGGCATGGTATATGGATGCCCGTTCATCGGTGTTAAGGTCGAGTTACGTACAAGGAAAGGTGGCGGAGCAGTTCAACTTGCCCGCGGACCGGGAGATTTTGAAGGCGATTCCCGACGTCGGCCTGCATATCATCTTGCGGAGTTACTTGACCAGGGGTTGTTTAGTGGAGGACGAGCTGTTTGATCGGTTGCATCAGGGCCACCAAGCCTACGAAAGGCTTCGAAAGGAGCATCTGTCTTCTGAGGGCGGCTCCGACGAGGATTTTGACCGGGTTATCAAGGAACTTTCGATTAAGCAAGCCGAGCTCGACGACTGGCGGCGTGAAGCGGAGGTTAAGGACCAAGTCATTGCGGGACTTAAAGCGTCTCGGTGAGAGAATGCAGGCCGAGATTGGAGAACTCCGACAGCGCCTTCAGAATGGCGGGGGACGACCTGGGTCGTCTGGCGAGGTTTATAGAGAGCGTGACTTGGCGATGGCGCGGTCAGCGAAGCTTTGTCAGCACTACAAGAGCTCGGTGGCGGAGAATCGGTCACCCGTGAGCGACTAACGAGGGAGTGTGCTCAACTCAAGGAATCCTTGAGTAGGGCGGAGGAGAGGGCGAAGTATCTGGAGTCGCGCGAGTACCGGTCGTCCCTGGGAGAGGAGAGTCGGCCGGCCATCATCGAAGAATACCGACAGAGCACGCTGGGGAAGGTTGAAGTCGCTCTGGCTTGCAAGGCGGGTAGCGATTTCATGGTTAAGCAACTGCCGCCTGAGTATCAGGGTGTTCCGGGTCGGCTTCGGTACCCTCCGGGTATAGCCGGCCAGGTAGATCTTCTTTCAAGGTTTGAGGCGGCGGGGGCCGGCTACGACCTGGGAGACAACGACGCCGAGGAGGGAGAGGAGGACGGGTCATCAAGCGATGGTTCTTCGAGTGAGGCCGACTTGGGTCAGTAGCTTAGGTTTTAACCATTCATTTGTAATGTAATTGGCGGTGTGTATATTTTGTACTCGTTATCAAATAAATGAATGCAGTAAGGGTTCTTCCGTTTTCATAGTTGTGTTTTGTGTTGTGGTCTATGGGTGAGGCAACTTGGTGGATTGATTGGTCTGGCATCATGGCTTGACCGTTCTTGCGCCTTGAAGGGCTTGCATGGTCTCCCGTAGGATGGTCGACCCATGATGGTTGGGTCGGTCTTTGAGGTTACTTGTGCTCAGTCCGCCAGTTCGCTGGGCCGGCCAATGGGAGCCGGCCTTGCCCAGACAAATAACGGGTTTGGTTTTCTAGACACAGCAGGGGGCGCTACTGTAGGGGATAAGGCATGACGTCAGCGGTACCCTAGCCGTCAAAGGTGCTTCGAATTTCGAGCGAAGAGACGTGGGTCATAAAGGCGGGTTTTTCAATTTTCAAGAGGCGGTTCGCATCCGAGAACCAATCTCGACCGTTGGATTCCAAAGTTGAACTGCCGCCCAGGAATAGACACGTGGGCCTTTTGGGCTTCTATATATGCCCTAACCCTATTTGGGGATTTCTCTTCGCACTTTCTAAAGACTCGTCTCCTTCTTAATCTGAAATACTTCAAAAATTTTCTGCCATGGCTGCTTCTACTCCCGCCTCCATTGACAGAATCGCCAAGCTCAAGTCTTGGCAGTCGAAGGCGAGAGAAGATGATCTGGAGGGGCTCCATGAAAGGTACGATCTCCCCGGAGGATTTGCGGTTTCTCTCCCAGAGAAAGACAGCGCCATTGTTGATCATGGCGAGGATAAGCTACCCCTGTACATGGCGCACTTGGACAACGGACTGCGCCTTCCTCTGCGGCGTTCATGAAGAGGCATGCGCGGCTTAGGGTGTCCCGATGCGGTTGCCCCAACGCCATTGCTACGATAATGGCGTTTTTGGTGATCTGTCATCGGGTGAAGGTGGAGCCGACTCTTCACTCTTTGGTAATCTCGTCACGGTGAGGCGGCGAAGCGCCCATTTCTTCGGGTATGTGGGCGGTCGGTTTGTCGACATTACGGACTCGAACAAGGACTGGAAGAACAAGTTCGTCTGGGTTTTCGGCGCCGACGCCGAATTGGCTTGTCGTTCGTGGCCGGAGATCAACAAAGACGGCCTAAAGAATCTTCCCCTCTCTGCGGACGAGAGGCGCGACCTGGACAAGTTCCGTCATTATTCGGGGCCGCGAAAAGGCTACAACTTGTTTGACAACTCTTCGCTGAGAGTAGCGGGGCTGTCGTTCGTCCGACCGTCCGGGGCCGACGAGGAAAGAGAGAAAGAATTGCTAGAGGCGGCCCTTCAACGGGCTGAAGATCCCAAGAGCGGGGTTCGGCCCGTGAAAGGCTGGTGGTACAATTCCCTCAGAAGAAGGTTAGGGGAGGGCTGTCGGCTGCGGAGGCACAGCAGGTGGAGGAGAGGTTCGACGAGCTGGCGTCGATGTTGCAGGTGAAGAGGCCTCTCCCTGCATCCGGGGCGATCGTAGAAGAAGAAAACGACGAAAAAGTCGTTGGAGTCGACTTTTGAAGGGACGGCCGAGGGGGCGGTCCCCGAACAGGCCGAGGGCCTTACGGGGGCACTTCCAATTGCGGGGGGAGAGTCGCCCTTGCGAGCCCTCTCCTCGGCCTGGGCAGCGTCTGGCGAGGGAATCCGTCCCGGGTTGGCGAGTTCTCGGCCAGCCAGGAGCAGGGGTGTGTGTGGCGTGAAGAGGCTCTGAGACCGAGGGAATGGAGACGTCCTCCGATGAGCCCACTCGGAGGTCGGGGAAGGAGGTGGCCGCCTCAGATGACTCGGCCCCGGAGCCGGACCTCCTGAGCTTACTCAAGGATCTGGGCGTAGAGCTTCCTTTTCATCACCGGATGGCCGAAGTGGGTCGTCCGAGGTGGAAAGAGTTACGATCCCAGATCATCGGTGATCTGTGGGAAGGGTATTCCGCAAGAGAGGAGCCCTCCCAAAGCGACAGGTTTGTCTCCGACCATTCTCTCCACAAGGAGGGGACGGTGCTTCTTTCTAGGTGGGGGCAGCTCGTCGCTTCGCAACAGTTCACCCTCCCCCATGATAGGGATCTCCTGGAGGAGATACCTACGAGCGGCCTCCGGTTGGCCCTCTTGAGTTACCACACTCGGGGGGCTTTGGTCGGGGAAGAGCTTTTCAACCGGCTGTCTTGTATGATGAGAGTGGCTGGCGACTTGGCGGAGAGACTTATTGCCGAGAAGGGGAGCCGGGAGGTGACGGAGAAGAGGGCGGCCGCCCTTGAGGTGGAGAAAGCAGAAGCTGGCGCCAAATGGCGTGTCGAATCGGAGGCCAAGCAATCCACGATCGTTAACCTCCAAACTCGTCATTCGGAGCAGGCGGCCGTCATCGATAGGCTGAAGAAGGAGGTCGCCCAGCTGAGGAAGACGGTTGAAGGCTCCGAGAGGGAGATCGAGGAGTGGAAGGCTCAAGTTGGGGTGCTGGAGAGTGATCTGGGGGCTGCGAGGCTTGAGGGCCGGAACTTACGGGTCGCTCTTGATGAGTCGAAGGCGGCTCATCGATCGGCTTTGGATGACGCCAGGTCGATCGAAACCCGGCTTAAGTTTGCGACGTCGGAGGAGGGCAAGAAGGAGGTTGTTGAAGAGTATAGGCAAGGGCCTATGGGGAAAGTGGAGCTGTCCCTAGCCGTCAAAGCGGGCTATGACTACTTGAAAGCCCAACTTCCTTCGGATGTTTTCTCAACATTGAGCCTCGCATATCCTCCTAGGGTGGAGGGTTCTCTGCGCGTCCTGCAAGGCCTGGAAGCTAGGGGGGCAGGGGTGCAACTTAGCGCCGAGGACGACCCCGACGGGGATGAGGACGACGGGGAGGACGAGGATGAGGATGGAGAGGAGGGAGATGGCAGCGAGGGAGGAGATTAAGCCGCTCTGGCACTTTGCCCGCTCTCTTTGCTTTGTTTTTGGGGTTGAAAAGTCTCCATGTATTTGTAATACATTTCACTGGTGAATGAAAATTTAGTTTGCGTTTTTCTACGCCGAACTCTCTTTTTCTTTTTGTGATGACCTTTCTTAGGCTGTGTCAATAGCGACTTTGGCCAGAATGGCCGTCATCTATGCTTTGTTCGATATGACAAATGGGTCGAGCGGTGGTCATAGCTCAGTTGTCCTGATTGGTAACTTCGCGCTCGATTTGTGGTCGACCCTAGGTGAGTCAGGTCGACCACTGGGCGGTATGGTCATTGACGGCCGCGGAGGGGGCGTCCGTTCGTCTCTCGGGTGGAGCGCAGATGTCATCCGTGGGTCGCCCTCTGATTGCTGACTTTTAGGTTTCTGAGATGGGCGGTAGATCTCATTTAAAGCAAAGAGGCGTTTTGGCGATTTCCGAGGCGGCGATTCGAGTCCCTTTGCTTTTCGAGGTGGTGCCTCGAGTTCCACGTCATTAATTCCCTCTGTTGACCACGAGGGGGCTTAGCATTTATGGGCTCTATTATAAATAGGGGAGGAGACCATTACTTTTCGTGTTCTCGTTAGATTGGCAATTGATTCAGTCTCTACTCGTTACGTCTGAGGTCTCAAATTGGGAGCGCCGGTGAGTTTCGATCATCTGTGGAGAAGGGGGGAAATCCCTTTGTTTGTGCCTGGTGATGGGGATACGTTCCCTCGTCGCCCCTGTGCTCGTTTTAATGAGGAACAGTTGGAGCGCCGAGCGTTTCTCCGAGGAAGAGCGGCCTTGTTTGCATTCGTGGGTTCCGGGCTATTGTGCTGATACGAAACCATGGGTTTCGGGCTATTGTGCTGATATGAAACCATGGGTTTCGTTGGCGCCCATGGCGCCCTTTCATTCACTTCTGCAACTATTGCGGCGCCTCTTTTCCCGAGGGAGCACGGGCATGAGCGCCGAGGCGAGCGGAGGGGACGACGAAAGAGAGGAAGCTGAAGAGTAGCGACTGGAACGCCTTTGGACTTGCGCGTGTTGTTTTAGACCCTTGTAAATTTTTGCTTGGAATATCAATGAAAGGTTGCATTTTAGCGATGGTGGTTGTCTATTCGACTCATTTTTGGCTCTTCTTTCTCTTTTTTTTTTTTCTAAAACGAGTCGGTCCCTATGGGGCTCACGACGAACATAGCAAGTGGATCGAGACTGAGTCGGCCTCCTGTGGGGCTTAGAATGAACATAAATAAGTAGATCCAAGAAGAGTCGGCCCCTGTGGGGCTTACAATGAACATAATAAGTAGATCCAAGACAAGTCGGCCCCTGTGGGTCTTACAATGAACATAACAAGTAGATCCAAGACAAGTCGGCCCCTGTGGGGCTTACAATGAACATAACAAGTAGATCCAAGACAAGTCGGCCCCTGTGGGGCTTGGTCTACCACATCGGTCCGTTCGCACGCTGGGGGCATTTGGGTCCGCCCTCGGCCAGCAAGTCGGACGCGTAAGGTCCGCCTTATGTCCGGATCTTCGTTTGTGATTCCTTTGGTAAGGCTGATTTTCTTTCTGGGGTGGCGCAAGCTTGAGTCGGTTCCGGGAGCGACGGCTCCATGGAGGACGACAGCGTGGAGTCGGTGCCTAGGACTTACGTGGCCTAGGTCTTATTTCGCAAAGCCGATCTCATTTTGAGGCAAAGAGCAAGCTGAGTCGGCTCCGTGGGGCGGCGACTCCGTGGAGGACGACCGCGTAGGTCGGGTGCCTAGGACTTACGTGGCGCCTAGGTCTTATTTCGGCAAAGCCGATCTCAGTTTTGAGGCAAAGAGCAAGCTCGAGTCGGCTCCGGTGGGGCGGCGACTCCGTGGAGGACGACCGCGTAGGTCGGTGCCTAGGACTACGTGGCGCCTAAGTCTTATTTCGGCAAAGCCGATCTACATTTTGAGGCAAAGAGCAAGCTGAGTCGGCTCCGTGGGGCGGCGACTCCGTGGAGGACGACCGCGTAGGTGGTGCCTAGGACTTACGTGGTGCCTAGGTCTTATTGGCAAAGCCGATCTTTTGAGGCAAAGAGCAAGCTGAGTCGGCTCCGTGGGAGCGGCGACTCCGTGGAGGACGACCGCGTAGGTGGTGCCTAGGACTTCGTGGCGCCTAGGTCTTATTCGGCAAAGCCGATCTACATTTTGAGGCAAAAGCAAGCTGAGTCGGCTCCGTGGGGCGGCGACTCGTATAGAACGGCCAGCGTAGGTGGTGCCTAGGACTTACGTGGCCTAGGTCTTATTCGGCAAAGCCGATCTACATTTTGAGGCAAAGAGCAAGCTCGAGTCGGCTCCGTGGGGCGGCGACTCCGTATAGAGACGACCGCGTAGGTGGTGCCTAGGACTTCACGTGGCGCCTAGGTCTTATTCGGCAAAGCCGATCTACATTTTGAGGCAAAGAGCAAGCTGAGTCGGCTCCCATGGGGCGGCGACTCCGTATAGAGACGGCAGCGTAGGTCGGGTGCCTAGGACTTACGTGGCGCCTAGGTCTTATTTCGCAAAGCCGATCTACATTTTGAGGCAAAGAGCAAGCACGAGTCGGCTCCGTGGGAGCGGCGACTCCGTATAGGACGACCGCGTAGGTCGGGTGCCCAGGACTTACGTGGCGCCTAGGTCTTATTGAGTCGGCTCCGCATGGGCGCAACGACTTGGCAGGCGGATACGCTCCTTGACTCGACCTAACGTGGTTGGGCAACCCGTTCTGGCTTGGCGAGTGGGGTGCGGTTATTTGGTTGAGCGAGTTGGATCTCCTGTCGCGACTAGGTGAGAAGGGTTCCTCGACTCGTCCTAAGCGAGAGGGAATACCTTAACTCGACTTAGTGAGAGTGGTAGGTTAAACTTGACTAAGTAAGTTGGTGCTGTCTCAACTAGGTGAGAAGGGTTCCTTGACTCGACGTGGCGAGAAGGGTTCCTTGACTTGACTTAGTAGGAAGGGTCGCCTGAACTACACTCAGTAAGGAAGTTACCTTGACTCAAGCTAAGAGAGTGGAATGTCCCGTCTCGCATTAGGAGAGAAGGGCGTACCTTGACTCAGCCCAGTGGGAAGGGTCCCCTAAACTCGGCTCCAACAAAGAAGCCACCCTGACTCGGCAAGTGAAAATGGGTTGATACAACTCGTTTTTAGCGAGAAGGTCGATTTGATCTGTTGTGATGAGTTGACCGCTAAGACGCTCCTTGTACAATTTAAGACAGAGAATAATTGTCAGAAGCAAAATTCTGCTTGTATAGAAAGTTCTTGAGCAAGATTTACAATGCAAATTTATTGAAAAAACTTCCTGAGGTGTTCTATGTTCCAGGGGTGTTGTAGGATTCTCCCATCGGGGCTTCTGAGTCGGTATGTTCCGGGGTGCGGTTCTTCAAGGACGGTGTAGGGCCCCTCCCAATTAGGCGCCAACTTGCCACGCCTGGTGTCCTTGTCGAAGGCCGCCTTCCTCAGCACTAGGTCGCCGACCTGGAACCTTCTCGGCCGGACTTTGCTGTTGTAGTATCGGGCGATCCGTTGCTGATTGACGACTTGTCGGTAGGGCGGTCGTCCGGATCTCATCCACCAGTCCAAATTGTCCTCGAAGTTCATCGGAATTCACCTCCTCGTCGAAATGTTGGAGTCGGATGGTGGGCATGCCGACCTCCACTGGGGTTACTGCCTCTGCCCCGTAGGTTAGCATGAACGGGGTTTCTCCGGTTGCATTCTTGTGGGTCGTCCTGTATGACCACAGGATGCTCGGTAGTTCTTCGACCCAATTGCCGACTGCTTGGTCGACCTTCTTCTTCAGAGCTTGGAGGATGCATTTATTAGCAGCTTCTGCCAGCCCATTGCACTTGGGGTGGGCTACTGAAGCGAACTTGAGCTTGATCCCCCATTCTTCACAAAAATCTTGGAATCCGCCCATTTCTTTGGTAAGTTGTCGGTGATGAATGAGCGGGGGACGCCGAATCGACATACGATCGACTTCCAAGCAAAGCTGGTGATGTTGCTCTCTCCGATCTTCGCCAAAGGCTCGGCTTCGATCCATTTGGTGAAGTAGTCGATGGCGACCATTAGGAACTTCTGTTGCCGAAGCAAGGGGAGCGCCCCAAGATATCCAAATTCCCATTGGGCTTAAAGGAAGAGGGCTGAAGATGGAAGTTAGCTCTGTGGCGGTGGCTCTGGGAATCTCCGCAAAGAGTTGACACTTCTTGCATTTGGAGACGAGCCGCCGGGAGTCGGCCACAATGGTCGGCCAATAGTATCCCTGGCGTATGATCTTCTGGGCGAGGGTTCTCGCCCCTGGATGGTTGCCGCAGGTGCCTTCATGGATTTCCTTCAAAATATAATCAGCTTCGGCCGGTCGGAGGCACCTGAGATAGGGCCCCACCCCGCTGACTAGATAGGACGTTCGGTAGAGTTGGCCGTCAATCATGAGGTAGCGGCGGGAGGCTCTCTGCAAACTCTTTGCTTCGGCCGGGTCGGTAGGTAAAGAGCCGGCCACCAAGAACTGGATGATAGGATCTATCCAACAAGATTCATGGGGAGTATCTGTTAGCATGACGTCTGGGGCAGGTCCTGCGATGCTGGGATGCGGGAGTGTGTCGGCGAGGATGGGTCCGAGTCGCCAAGGAGCCGGTTGATGCGAAGCCGACAAGGCGTCCTTTCGAGGTTCTAGCGAGGACTTGGACAATTTTGAAGTTGGCGAAGCGGGGCAACAGGTCCTTGACAATCTTCAGGTACTGAGCCATCCTCTTATCCTTGGCAGCGTACTTGCCGTTGACTTGATGAACGACCAATTGAGAGTCGGCCAACACAACCAGGCTCTCGGCCTTGGCTGCGAGGGCGACCCGCAGGCCGGCGATGAGGGCTTCGTATTCGGCCTCATTGTTCGAGGCGGGGAACTTGAAGGCGATGGACTGCTCTGTGACTGCTCCTTCGGGGCTACGCAAGACGACGCCGGCCCCGCTCCCTGCTTCATTTGAGGATCCATCCACTCTCAATTCCCACCAAGAGGCGACTTCAGGGGAACCGTCTCCAGGCTTGGGACATGGGGGAGGTGTCGCTGCTTGCCCGGCCTCTCTGGGGGGCGCGGGTTGAGCAGGGACAGCGAGATCATCTGGTTCGCCATCCGGCGAGGTGGATTCTATGAGGAAGTCGGCCAATGCTTGTGCTTTTATGGTGGTCCTGGGCTCGAACTGCACATCATATTCACTGAGTTCGATCGACCACGCGACCATTCTCCCAGATGTGGTGGGGCTCCCTAGGGATTTCTTCATTGGGAGGCTCGTCCGTACGACAATAGGGTGTGCTTGAAAGTAGGGACGAAGTCTACGGGCAGTGGAAATGAGGGCGAAGGACGCTTTCTCGACCAGGGGGTAGTTGAGCTCCCCCGCTCTTAAGATCCGGCTGACATAATAGACCGGCTTCTGGATGTGGTCTTCCTCCCGAACTAGCGCCGAGCTCACAGCTTCAGGTGAGACGGCCAAATACAGGTATAGGGTTTCACCTTCGGTGGGTTGGCTTAAAAGCGGCTTGGTGCTCAGATAGACCTTGAGCTCTCTGAAGGCGGCGCAGCACTCCTCAGTCCACTCCAGCTTCTTCTTGGGATCTTTGGCCCCTCTGAGTATCTTGAAGAAAGGAAGGCTTCTCTCACCGACTTGAGAGGAAGCTCTAGGGCGCCTATCTTCCCGCTGAGCTCGGATATCCTTCATAGTGCGCTCGGGAGTCGCTCAATGGCTTCTATCTTCTCTGGTTGATTTGATTCCCCTCGGGTGATCATAAATCGAAATTTTCCGATTGTACTCCAAAAGCACATTTGGTGGGTTGAGCTTCATCGCGGTGGCCGGAGGGTGGCAAAGGTTTCTTCCAAGTCGGTGATGTGGGCGTGCGAGTCTTGACTTCACAAGATGTCGCCCACATAGGCTTCCACATTCTTGGCGGTGGGGTTTGAAGATCTTGTTGACCAGCCTCTGATAGGTTGCTCCGGCGTTCTTGAGACCAAAGGGCATCACTTTGTAGCAAAAGGTGCCCCGGTCGGTGACAAAGGACGTTTTCTCTTGATCATGTTCCGCCATGCGGATCTGGTTGTACCCTGAGAAAGCGTCCAAGAAGCTCAGCAACTGATGTCCTGCACTCTCGTCGATTAACTGATCGATGCGAGGAAGGGGGTAGCTGTCCTTGGGGCATGCTTTGTTGAGGTCGGTGAAGTCGACGCACGTCCTCCATTTGCCGCTAGACTTCTTCACTAGGACGACGTTGGACAACCATTCGGGATACTGGACCTCCCGAATGAAGTCGGCTCTCAGGAGCCGCTCGACCTCTTCTGCTGCCGCTTTTTGGCGCTCGGGCCCCAGGTGCCTCTTCTTCTGTCGAACCGGCTTGGCGTGTCGGTCGACGGAGAGCTCGTGGCAAATGACGTCAGGTGAAATGCCCGGCATATCGTCTGGACTCCAAGCAAACACATCAAGATTAGACAAAAGAAAAGCAATTATCGCACCTCGTAATGGTTCTGAGAGGTTGGACCCGATCCTGAGCGTCCTCTCGCCCTTGTGGTCGACGGGGATCTCATGGAGGTCTTCGACTGGGGTCGTCCTCTCGCGCTCCTTCTCTTCAAACTGGAGAGCCGTCTTCTCGATGGGCAGGGCGGTCGCGACTCCTTTTCCCTTGGTGGAGAGGGCGTAGCAAGCTCGGGCTTCCTTCTGGTCGCTCCGGACTATCCCCACTCCTCTCGATGTCGGGAATTTGATCATCTGATGATAGGTGGACGGGATGGCCCGCAGGTGGTGGAGAGACGTTCGGCCCAAGATGACATTATGCGCCGACTTGATGTCCATTACTACAAACTGGACGTCCACGGTCGATTGGCACGGGGGTTGCCCAACAGTCAGGGGAAGGGTGATCTGTCCCTCAGGAAGCTGAGAATGTCCCGTGAAACCAATCAGGGGACCCAAAGACGGCTGGAGTTTGGACCTGTCAATACCCATACGGTTGAACGCGTCCAAAAACAATATGTCGACAGAGCTCCCGGTGTCGATCATGATCCTCTTCACCTTGAAGCCGTAGATATCGGTGATATGGCGATAAGTGCGTCATGAGGCGCCTCAACGCCATCGAGTCGGCCATTCGCTGAAAGAGATGGATACATCGGCCTTCTGCTTCTTGTTGCAGCTGTTCACCCGCAAGGCGTGCTTGGCATACCTCTTTCGGGCGTTATTGGATTCTCCTCCTAAGGTAGGACCTCCGCTGATGGTATTGATTACCCCCCGACTCTCTTGCCCGGTCTCCCTGCGCTCCAAGCTAGGTCGAGGCCGGGGAGATCGAGAGCGAGGTCGGTGGTCGTCCCTCTTGGGGTGCTGCTCCCGATAGATCAGGTTCTTTAAGAAACCTCTCTGAATGAGGTCTTCAATGTCTTTCTGGAGAACACGGCAATCTCTGGTGTCATGGCCGTGATCTCGGTGGTATCGACAGAATCGCCGCGGATCTCTATTGTCCGGGCCTGTCCTCATCTGTGGTGGGGGCTTGTGGAGGAGTCCCTCCCTCTGGGCCTTGTCCAGGGCTCCAGAAAGGGAGGTGTTGAGGACTGTGAACACTGGAGGGGGAGCATCTGCTCTTCTGTCCTCTCTCCGATCGAATCGACCGTTGCGGTTGTTCTTAGGAGGAGGATTCCTTGGCATGTGTCTGGGCTCTTCTCTTCGAGGCGGGTCTAGAGCCGACCTAGTGGGAGGGGCTACCGGAGCCGCATGGGTGGCCTGCTGAGGAGGATGATGAGGTACCGGCGCTGTCGGCGGGGAGGGTGCCAAAACGGCCGTGGTCGCCTTGCTGGACTCGGCCGCTGTGGCGATCTTGTATGCTTCTGCTTCTTCCATATTCATGTAGGCATGGGCTTTGGACATCAAGTGTTCGTAACTCCTGATGGGCTTCTTGTTGAGGGCTTTGGACAGATCTCCAGGTTGCAGCCCCGCCACTAGAGCCGCCATGGCGACTTTGCTTCCTTGGTCTTCGACCTCTAGTCTCTTCGACTGGAATCTCTTGATGTAGGCTCTAAGACTTTCGCCCGGCTCTTGCTTGGTCTGGATGAGCACACTGGAGGGTAGTTTGGGCTTGGCGTTGGCCAGGAAATGGTGGATGAACTGCCGGCTCAGTTCTTCGAAGCTACCAATGGACTTCTTCTCCAATGAATTCCACCAAAGCTTGGCGCTCCCTGTCAAGGTGACAGGGAAGCAGCGACAGATGGTCGCTTCAGGTGCTTGCATCATGATCATGGTGTTATGGTAGTCTTGTACATGCTCGGCCGGGTCTCTATCACCCCCGTACTTGTCCATCGTCGGCATCTTGAACTTCTCGGCCGGTGCTCTCATGATGGAGTCGGTGAAGGGGGTGTTCCCTCCGATGGCGTCGGCGACTGGCTGGTACACTTGATTGTAGTCGCCTGTGCGCTGGTGGGCGGTTGGGAATGGTGTTGCGGGCGCGGCATGAAGTCTTGAGGCCGTGCCGGTGGGTGCCCTAGCGCCTTGGCTGGGAGAAGGGCTTTCATCGGTGAGGTCGAAGGCAAGGGGGCGGCGCCTAAGATTGGCGCCCTGGGTCGGCTGTCTCTGAGGGGGTGAGGCGGCGTGCTCTTGGCGGTCTCTTCGCGACTTGTCAATATGAGGAGTTTCTGGGAGCGGAACTTGCCTCATGACGAAGTGGCGATCGCCTCGAGCGGTGGAGTTGCGGCTGGCGGAAGGCCGGTCCGGCTGCCGCCGATGGCGCTTCTTTGTCTTTGTGAAGCGAGGGAGGCGAGTGAAGAGGTCATCTACAAAAGCTCTGAGCTGGGTTTGCATGGTGGCCTGCATGGCTTGGGTGATCTTCTCGGTGGATTCCTGGAGTTGGGCTTGAGTGACATAGCCCGCTTGTAGGTTTTCTGACCCGGAAAGATCATTGCCGCTAGACATAACTGCAAGAAGAAGAAGGGAGGCCCCACGGTGGGCGCCAAACTGTTGATGTATATAATCACAGTCACTAACCTCGGGTGAGTTTAGCTTTTAAGAGAGCGGAGTCCGCCTTCTCTCCTAATGCCCAGTGACGCTGGTTCCGGTCAAGGGATGTGCCTACAGCAAGGGAAAGAGACCTGTGGAAGGGGCGGAGTTGGGATCTCCGGTGGTTCCTCCGACGGTCAAGTTAGTAGAGAAGGAGATAGTCTAATAGAGCAGGAATTCACTCAAAAGAGATCACTTACTTGGTTCGTTGTTCACGCTGCTACTTATACCTAGGGTTGCGGGGGTATTTTCGTCTTTCCGTTGGCTAAGGAACCATTGCTGAGTCAGCCCTTTCTTCCACGTGTGAGCCAGTAGTTGGCTGAACATCTCTCTGTCTGCTACGGTGGCTGGCCTTTACAGGTGTCAGATTTGAGGGTTAGTGTGGTCTATTCGCCATTAATGGGATGGGATTGGCCTTTGTGGTATGGGTCCGAGGTGCCTTAAATACCGCGGAGAGATGGGGAGTTAAAGAATGTCGGCGCATTTAATGCGATCTTGATGGGCTCGAAAATCGTGATAACCGCCGCTTGAGTGGAGGAAGCCACGCAGATGAAGTAGGTGGGGCCGAGTAGGGTGGCCGACTCGCTCGGCCCCTCGGGACGTTTTTCGAGGTAGTCAACTAGAATGGACGACCAGGGTCGCTTCTCGCGTCGTCCCTGAGGACGGGTGGCTAAGAAGAGGGCCTAAATTTGTTTCGCATCGTTGGGAAAGGGCCGACAACTGGTAGGACGGTAGTGGGCGGCAGGCGGGGAGGGCGCCTGGCCTTTCGTGTCGTCCGAGCGGACTTGCAGTTGGAATGTGATAGCCGGTCGTCTCTATGCCGTCCGATGGGACGGGCGACGTGAAACGGCTTAAACTGTTGATCAGCAGGGCGGACGACCATCACCGCCTTTCGCGTCGTCCGCGGGAAGGAGTTACTGATGGGCCGACTTGCACCGCCTCTCGCGTCGGCTATGGTGATAGTCGTTCATTGGGTCATGGCGGGGTCGGTGAATGCAGGCCGCCCTGTGGGTCGGGTGCGGAGGCTCGTGTCTGTTCTCGCTGTTAAGCAAGCGTTTATCCACGTCTGCACTTTGTTTTTCTCTTTAATCACTGGTTAGTGGTTATGACCATAACAAACACTATAAAGTAAAATCTCAAACTCATTATCTCAATAATTAATACCATAAAGTAAAGTCTGACCGGCTAAGAGAGGAGCAAAGATCTCGTAAAGGGCGACAAAACCACAGTAGGTGATTCACCGCCACATTGTTACAGCATTTTGAGCAGAGACGGGTTCTAGGTAACAATCACGGCTAACCGTAGGTTGACATGCATATTTACTGATTTGCCCTTGTAAGAACATGGAAAAAATAGGGGTTCGACGGTGAGGTGAGAGGTTTCTATGTTCCAGCATCTGTTCTGCTTCACGCATCCAAGGAAGCGACTAAGAATGAAATTCTTTCTCTTAGGAGTACTTTGTTCACAATTTTCATTGTTCGCAAACTTGCGCTTAGTATAAAAAGAATCTAGGGGTTTAGCTACAAGACCTCCAAAGTTCGGGGTGGTTAGCGACAACACCTCCAAATAACCCAGCGTTTTCTCTTGAATTAAATTAGTTCAGGCCTTAAGAGTGGTGATCTGCATCCCTCCACAAAATTCAGGGGGTTTTCTGATAACTAACCCTATAAAAACAGCGGCTAAATATCAGAAAACCCCTCTTAACTTTGGACAATTATCGGCAAACCCCCCTTAACTTTCAAAATATTAGAAAACCCCCCCTAAGTATTGGGATTATCACAAAACCCCATTTAACTTTCAGATTTTATCAGGAAATCGCGTTTAACTTTCAAATTTTATCAGAAAAACCCCCTAAATTAGGGGTTTTCTGATAAAATCTCAAAGTTAAGGGGGGTTTTCTGATAACCCCTAAACATAAGGGGGGTTTTCCGATATTTTCAAAGGTAAGGGGTTTTCCGCTAATCATCCAAAGGTAAGGGGGGTTTATGATATTTAGCCAAAAAACCGCCAACAAATATTGACGCCGTTACTTGACGGAGCTAAGTCAACGGCGCGATTAGTTAAAGCGCTCCTCTTTTACCGCTCTCGCACCCCCCACTTTCGTTTAACCCACACTTTGCTTTTTTCCTCTTTCCTAAACTGGATTTAATGAAGTTTTGAGATCCGTCGTCTTCTTGTTTCTTCTTTTTTTTAGAGAGAGAAAGAGAGCGTGCGTGTCGTTTTTTGAGAGAGGGAGAGAGAGAGAGAGAGAGAGAGAGAAAGTGAAAGGATCCTCAAATTCTTGTGTTTCGATAAGAAAGGGATTTCGATCTCGACGCGTGTAAGGTGAGCGAGATCTCTCTATTTTCCCCCCTTTTCTTGGGGTTTTTTTTGGGCTGAGATCTGTGAATTTAGTCGTTATATCGCTAGGGTTTTAGAATTGATCAGTATAATGTGGCGATAAATAACGAATTAAGCTTCCATACTTTTTTTTTGTTCAAAAGGTTTGAACTTGCTATCTTCTGTGTAATAAGTTCTTTCTTTTAGTGGAATTTTGAGGATTTCTTGCGAATTAAATTGAAAAAAACGATTTTTGAGAGCATTGAGAATGAGTTTTTTTTTGTATTATTAGGGTTTTCCAAAGTTTCGATTTGATTATTTGCAAGAAAAAGATAATTTTTCCTGCTTAATCGGGCGCCATCTTTTTCTTATATGTTTATTAATTATGATTTTATTTTTGCCGACAATATCACTTTTTTGCAACCAGCTTTTGTTAAAATTAGAATCCCTCTCTTTTTAGAGTCTTTATATTCCCTTTTTTTACCTATTAAACAAACATATATTCTTATTTTAAGGTAGCCTTATCATGTAAAATATGATCTTTATGCTCCTTATTTGTTTTTATATTCCTCTCTGTAGCACACAAGTTGGTTTTTTGGGGGAGAGGGTATGAACTTTGAAAACGTTGACCCTGATGAGGTTAACTTAGCCCTTGAGGAATCTGTAATGATTTCTATGTGCAAGCTGGGCAACTATTAAATATGTGTGTGATTGCAATTAATTCCAATTTTTTATCTGTGGATTGGGTTAATCTATTTGTGCCCAAGTTGGGACTAATTTAATTTGCTGTTGTTGCAAAGCATTATTTTGAAATTTTAATTATTTGGGATCAAGTCCATAGTATTGGTTTGGGCATATTTTATGCGTATGAATTGATTTTCATCTTGCTGTTGGCGTACAAATTGCAGCTTCACAATGGTAGTCTCCTTTTTTTTTTTTGGGTTGAGTTGGGGGGATAAACCTCAGCCTATAAAATTCCAGTTAGAAGTGAGGTTTTCCATTTTGTACTCATTCCACTACTGGCCATAATAAGTTTTTTCTCATTCTGCAGGTAGTGATGAACTATCTCTAGTGCACCTCTTCTCCCTAGCTTAGGAAGACTTTTTTCAAATGGCAATCTAGAGTGAAGTCTTGAGGAAGGTACAAATATTACTTTGCTAATAAAATCTTTTTATTAATTTGCATCTTTTTTTATTAAGTTATGAGATGTCATTCTCTAATTTCTCTTCTTCTTCTTCTTTCTCTTGCTTGTTTCTGATGCATTTTGTATGTTCAATCCAGAGGCTTTCGTGACCTTCATCCTGATTTTGTAAACTTCTGCTTGAGTGTGATCTTGGGGTTTAATCCTGGCTTTCTCTGCTACTGTATTCTGTTACAGTGTAGATGTCCTTCCGTAGTATTGTTCGTGATGTGCGAGATGGCTTTGGGAGTTTATCGAGAAGGAGCTTTGAGGTGAAGCTCTCAGGCCATCACAGGGGGAAATCCCAGGGATTTTTGTATGAACTGCATGATGATCCACATCCACCTGTCATCCAGCAGAGCCGATGGGCTAATCTTCCACCGGAGCTGCTTCGTGATGTGATTAAGAGGTTGGAAGCAAGCGAAGGCACATGGCCTTCACGCAAACATGTTGTTGCTTGTGCTGCTGTCTGCAGAGCATGGAGGGAGACGTGCAAAGAAATTGTTAGAAGTCCCGAGTTATGTGGAAAGCTCACGTTCCCCGTGTCCCTGAAACAGGTATAATTTTCTAAATCTTTAATGTTTATTTGGTTTGCTTTTCTTAGCCACACTGAATTTTGCCTGTTATGTGTTTCATTAATGATTAAGAAGGACTTGGTTGGAAGTAATTAAGAACGATATGGTTATAGTTAGCTTAACAGAGGAGATGACCCATAATAGAACGGAATGGAAGAATAGGATTCATGTAGCCGACTGCAAACACTTGGGATAGAGGCTTTGTTGTTGTTGTTATGTGTTTCATTAATGATGATTGTCAGAATTTCATATGCTATGCTTTCAAGTTGTATATTCTGAAATTTCTCTTACCTCTTGCAGCCTGGGTCTCGAGATGGAACCATCCAATGCTTCATAAAGAGGGACAAGTCTAAAATGACTTACCATCTCTACCTGTGTCTTAGCCCTGGTAAGCTAGCTTTCCGTCACTTGAAGTTGTCCGTAAAGTTTAGTCCAGTCACTTATATATGATCATCAACTATAGGAGTCTATCAGTTGTTTTTATGATAAAACTATCTTTGAAACACTCACGGGCTCTGATATGAAAATTGTCCATATTTTAGTGGCCTTAGTAATTAGTCCAGTCACTTATATATGAGCATCAACTATAGGAGTCTGTCAGTTATTTTTATGATAAAACTATCTTTGAAACAATCACGGGCTCTGATATGAAAGTTGTCCATATTTTTGTGGCCTTAGTAATTAGTTTGATGATTTGCTGCTTTGAGAATGCTGTTCTGCTCAACAGCAATCCCTGTTTCCATTGACTTTAAACAAAAACAGTACGATATGGATAAATGTGCTTCAATTGAAGTATGCTTTGCTATAAATTCTATCTTTCTTCCTTCTCAATTTTTTATCACAGTTTCCTCAACATGATTTGGGCATCTCTTTTTGTGATATTTCAATATTAGCGAATGCTTTCATGATCATCCTGTGTTGGTTGTCCCTGTATTACTCCTTATTGCTGATTCAATATTTTCCCACCTTCTAGCGGTGCTCGTTGAGAATGGAAAGTTCCTCCTATCAGCCAAAAGAAACCGTCGCACTACTTGCACCGAGTACATAATCTCCATGGATGCTGACAACATTTCAAGATCAAGCAGCAACTACATGGGCAAATTGAGGTAATTAATTTTCTCAGAACCCTGAATCTTATCTTCGGATGACACCAAGCTCCAATTTAAATTTTCTTATTGCAATCAGGTCAAATTTCCTTGGTACAAAGTTCGTAGTTTACGACACCCAGCCCCCCTATAATGGCACTGCTGCCCTTTGCCCTCCAGGGAGGTCAAGCCGCCGCTTCTACTCCAGAAAAGTTTCGCCGAAGATGCCGTCGGGCAGCTACAGTATAGCTGAGATTGCCTATGAGCTCAACGTTCTTGGCTCACGTGGCCCTCGCAGGATGTATTGTCTCATGAGCTCCATCCCTGCCTCAGCCCTAGAGCCTGGAGGCTCAGTCCCTGGCCAACCCGAACACTTGCTCCCTTCATCTCTCGACGACTCCTTCCGTTCTTCATCTTCAACGATGTTTGATCGATCCATGGATTTTAGTAGCTCTCGCTTCTCTGACATTGGAGGAAGCAGTTCAATAGTCCGCGAGAACGGAGAGCAATCAGAGAGGAAAGCAAAGCCACTGATTTTGAAGAACAAAGCTCCGAGGTGGCACGAGCAGCTGCAGTGCTGGTGTTTGAACTTTAGGGGTCGGGTGACCGTTGCCTCGGTCAAGAACTTCCAGCTGATTGCGATGACCGAGCAACCAGCTGCCGGAACTCCAGTGCCTTCGTCGCAGCCTGCAGCTCCTCCACCACCAGACCACGATAAGATTTTACTGCAGTTTGGGAAGGTAGCTAAGGATATGTTCACTATGGATTATCGGTACCCATTGTCTGCTTTCCAAGCGTTTGCTATTTGCTTGAGCAGCTTTGACACCAAGTTGGCTTGTGAATAGTTATTGATCAGTTTGAGTTACTTGTTGGAATGTAAGGGTGGAAAGAAAAATGTCTGTTGTTGTTTGCTGTTTAATTTATGTTGGGTTTTGCTGAATATGTTGGATCAGTTGTGTATTCTGTGACTACGTTGTTCAGCTGTTCTCTCCTGTAGGTGATTGCGAATGATGATTTGGTTGTTGAAAAATCACTTTGGAGTTGATTTTCTGTGTGTTCTTGGTGGTAATATTTGAAGTGTTTTGGTGTTTTCTCTATTGAATCTTGCGGGATTTTCCATCTGAAGTGAACTCATTTACGGTACCTTATATACTTAGTATATTTGCTTGCCCATGAATTCTATGTAGATAAAAATTATGGTGCGCTGGGGCTTTTGGTTCATCCAAGTTGTTGACAGTGTATTCAGTATGTGATCTCAAATCACTTGTGTAAGTATTGCAAACATAAGCGCTACTTTGAAAGAATGAAAAGAAAGGAAATTTAATCAAAAGGGAGAAAATATTGTAAAACTTGATCATTTGTCACAAATTTTCGTTATTATGTAACCTTGCATGATGTAAAGACATCCTGAAACATGCACTGTTCATTTTACCATTGGCATTGCCAGGGCCCTATTAAATGAGTTTGGGAGAGATCAATTCATGATGTCTTCTCAGCAAATGAGCTGACGAGGGTGATGCATTGTTCCCTAGTTAGTTTATGTTTTTGTGATTGTCCAACTGGAGGGACAAGGATGTTTTAGGTTTTAGACCCCATATTGTGTGCAAAATTAGGTGCTTAAATTTTTGTTGGGAAGCAAGGGACAATTGTAAGGACTCGGTGCTCGACAGCCAACGAGATCAATTGAAGGCCAAAACGAATAGGTGATGAGCTTTGATCCATAAATCTGAGTAATAAAATAAAATTTTGCCATAGCAGTAAGCGGGGATGTAGCTCAAATGGTAGAGCGCTCGCTTTGCATGCGAGAGGTACAGGGTTCGATCCCCTGCATCTCCATTTTTATTTATTATTAAATATCTCTTTTTTTTTTGCCTGCATTTTTATTTTATTTCTCGCAGAATAAATTAAATTCCGGCTTGGGTTTTCCTCCTTCAGATTAATAAGTGGAAAAAAAAAAAAAAAAAAAAATGCTGGACGCGAAGAGCTTGAGAAAGGCGAGAATCCCTTCATCTCTTCTCCCCAATCCCTCGCCTGGTCATCTCCAATCCACTCGCCTCGCCGTCCACGTAACCTCTCTTAAACCCTTAAAAAAACTAACCCTAATTTAAAATCTACATCTAATCTCCCTTCGGTTCTGTATCTAGGTCGATGATGGCGCCTCCACCTGCTCTGCCTTCGTCGCTTCAGGATGCCACGTGTACAAGATCGAGGTACTTACTCATCTCATCGCCCATTTCTTCTGTTAGATTTTCTTTGGCATTTATTTGAATATAGTTTTTACTGGACATTGAGAGAATTGGAGTAAATGTAGTTACTTAGTGGAGTATATGAGAGTAAAAGAATTTGAAAGGAGTAGAATCTCATAAATACTGGCTTGCATTCTTTTCGTTATTCACAGACGAAATTTGAGACTAATTAAGGTAATTGTAGAAAGAAATGAATTTACAATGAATTATGGAAGAAGAGAAACAAAAGGAATAGGATGTGATGGCGAAGGTGGCGATGCACGCTGTACATGATACTCACCTATACACATGAGTATCCGTGTACGACGGTTGCTCGGGACCTTGAAAACATGTGCAACTCCTTTTAATGAAAAAGGATGAATAATATATGCATTTTTCTTAACAGAGGGAGTATTCTTAATTGGTTAAATTACCAAATTTCTGTTTTTTGTAAACCCCCCTTAACCAGTTTGGTATTAAATGTTTCGTCGCCAATTTTTTGCATTTTGGTATTAAACGTTTCTTCGGCGACTTTTTTGCATTAAAAGTACGCCAAATGTGCAATTAAACATTTTTTCGCTGCCGGCGAAAAACTTGGTGGGAAAATTGTATGTTACCTCACGTGACTTGATTTCTGGATTATTAGAATGCTGACTTGGCTTTGTTTAACTGACATTACTGGGTTTAGATGACGTGGCACATATCAAATTGTAGATTTTTTGACTTCACATGTGGTTTTGGAGGTGTTAGTATGATGGTTGTCAGTATTTAATTGAATGAAAACATAGTTTTTTGCTGTAAATGTGTTTGAAATTGACAAATTAGGGTTTATGTGACATTAATTTTGGTTTTTTCTTTTGAAATTTGGGAAATTTGTGAAAATCTAACCTTAGGAACTTGAAGATGACATTATTTTCTTGCTTCAACTGCAATTTCAGAGATCTAATTGATCAGACGTGGATTGCCCCTGAGCAATTTTCCCTTGTCATCCTCCCTTTCAAAAAACCTAAATTGAAATTGATTCCCAATACTTGCCCTAAAATTTGAATCTCATACCCAATTTAAGAGCCCCAATGACTTTTGTCATGTCAACATGTTCGTACTACCTTAGCAATTTAAAAAAAGTGGCAAAATTTTCTCCAAATCTTCACCAGTGATAAAGAAAATGCCTAATCGCAGAATGAGTGGACTTTTAATACCTAGAACTCTTTGGAGAAACTTTTATACCAAACTGGTTAAGGGGGTTATAAAAAATACCAATTTGGTAATTTAGCCATTCTTAATTGCTTTGTTGGCTATTTAATTCTTTAGTGTTTCTGGGTATATATACAAATCTGAGCCTAATGAACTACAGTTTAAATGCATCTGTTGTCATAGATAAATAGGAGAACAGTTGTACTCTAGTTTTCAGATTTACTTTTGGTGCAGGACATTTGTATCACACTTCTTAGTCCGAAAGTTTATATCTTTAAACTTAGCTTAATTGCACTAATGTATCTAGTAATTAGCTGTGTTAATTGTTAATTATATCTCCTCTCTTTTGACCATATGCTAGCTTAGCCGGAAATTAGGAACTTGCTAAAGATTTTTATAATCTTAAACTACGCATCTTAAAGAGTCAAGAGGCATACATGAAATGAGTTTTAACTTTAAGTTATGCTCCACGGATGATAAGTCTTTGGAAGAAACAACATGATACTTCAAAAACAATGTTAACTACTATCATCTATTTTCTACTAACAAGTTAATGGTCTATTTTATTAAGAGAACTAATGCATAGTAAATAGGTAATAACACATTGTTATTATTCTGTGGTGATTAAATTGGTCTGTAGATTTTATAGCTCATGCCATTTTTAGCAGATATCCACAGAAGAATCTACGGTTGTCAAGGGAAAAGAGAGCCTCCTAATTCCTGTTCAGGCACAGGTCTGTTTGTCATCTTCGTTTCTTCTGTATATCCTCACTTTTGTTACTTCTGTGAAAAGAATATTTTTCCTACTTAATGATTAAAGCAGCCATCTCTAAGTTTTGTGGGTTGTTTGATTTTTGTTACTTCTTTATTTTTACTGCCTAAGTGAAGGTTGTAAATTCGTCTTTGGTTGATCGCTGCCCGCATCGTTCAGAGATCCAGAGTATAGCACTTGCAGAGAAAGATGGTAATGATTCATTTCGTCGTCCACTCCATGTATTTTGGATAGTATATGTCCAATGATCTCTATCAACATCCTTTTAGTTTCTGCTTTGTTCATTATAAACTTAAGTGTTTATGTCCTCCTTTTTTGATGGGTTTCTAATGGTACTTTCAGAGGGGAATGCTACCATTTGTCATCAACAATCTCAGTTTATACTCCACAGTTTACCAAGTGAAATTTTATTGTCGTCTGTATACCTATATCACTACTTAAAGGATAATGCATGAAATGTCACTGTTTTCTTTCATTAATTTGATTTGTTATTCCTTGTTGGATTAATATGATTATCTTTCAGAGAAAGAAGCCACAAATTAGACAAGGGTTCTAGCAAACTGACGAATCTGATATCCATGGATAAAGATGATAATATTTAAACAGTATAAGTTTTGTTAACATAAATTATTTGTTCTCCAATACTCATGAGCATCACCTTCAGGATCTTGTCCCTCATGATTCAGATCGGTATTACACAGTTGGTTTTTTATCGGGGTTATATGTTGATTCAGGATACAATTACATCTTTTTACTGTTAGAAATGATGTAGTTCTTGTGATGTAGGGATCTTATGGTCTTGTAAATTGGCCTGTGTACATCTAAAGCAAAGTATTAAGATAGTATAATCTTACTGCAGTTCAACTCACTTTTCTACATTGCGTCAATTTAATGTGCTCATGCAATCCGTCTTTGTGGCTTAAGTTTCTAGATATGAAAATGAATTTTTTACAACTCGCGTTGTTCTTCGTAAATGCAAAACAATCAAACGATACAAAGTAAAAAGTAGCTTCCAACAGTATCCTTATTCCGAGCAATATCCTTATTCCTTACAGGTATTGTTTCTTGAGAAATAGTAACTGCTTATTGCTAAATATGCTTAACCATTCCCCATTATCCTCTACCTGCCAAAAAAATCCCTCCAAACCAAAATTTGTCTCTTTTCCCCGTACTCATCGCTGTATAATCTCCTGTTGTACTCTTTTCTTGATTTTCCAATTCTCTTCAGCTATCAAGGATAGGTAGGGAAAAAGCAACAAATAAATAGTGAGCTCAATACCTTTCTTATCCCACCGAAAAATTTTGCTAAACAACTTTTGGGACTGAGCCGAGGGAGTTCGTCATGCAGTCTCCAGACATTCTTGTTTTCTTCTTCCATTTCAGTCCTCCATCAGTCATTATCTTCTTATGGTCTCTTTGCTAATTTTTCTTTGTATTTGTTTCATGTACAGGTGATGATTGCTTAGTCATGGGTTCTGTGGATTCTTATGGTCATCTGATTGTTTCCCGATTGGATACCATTGGTTCAGGTGCTATTTCTATTTATTACTTGATTTCTTCACTTGACATTGATTGGTATGCTATCTTGCCATGACCTCATCTTTCTTTTATTGTGGAAAGACATTATGTTGTAGGCTCCATTTCCATCTTGGTTGTTACTTAACACATCTTGTTCATTATGCTCCTTTTGTTGCATGCTAAAGTAATTTTGCATGTTAGGGTAATTAAAAACATCTTTCATGTTAGGTTATTGATTATACATGAACTAGAAGCCTCTTGGTATCACTTGATTCTTAATTTCTTCAGATATATTGAGGCTGAAAATCAAGCATTGGTTCCAGGTTTAGAATTGATTACTGAAATGTATATCTGGCAGTTCATCAGCGTAGTAGAAGATTACGAAGACTTAAAATTGATTTGGAATGAAATAGGAAATGGAGAAAGTAATTCATCATAGAATAAATTCCTAAATGAAATTTGATGGAGTCTTAAGATGCACATTCTGAAATAAATTTATTTTTCATCTAACAGAACTAGCTGCAATTTGAATCAAATTCAACTAGTTATTTGAATGAAGTTGCCGAACTAGTAAGCAGGAAAGATAACACTTTAGTTAATGGTCAAATAATAATTCTCAAATGTATAAAACAAAATTGAAATATGCACCCGTATAGAATTTTAGAGTAAAATTAATGGAGATAAATAGTCTGGGAGAGACGTGTTTTTGCTCTGTCCTAAGAACACTATATCCCTAGGGTTATACACTGTGACTTCTTCTCCGGATATGGAAAACTAATATATATTTCTTGTGTTTCATGACAAAACAAATTACCTTGTGTTTCTCAATAATTATTGTGTTCAGTTAAAATAATTTATAAAATAATTTATTGTGTGCACATAAATAGTTATAGTCATTTAAGCTTTTTCCATCAAAATGCTACTATGCAGCAATGCTTAGGAAAAAGTTCAAAAACTACTATGCAGTAATGCTTAGAAAAAGTTTCTTGATGTGTATAAAATGCAACTGGAATGACCCATGTTGAATTTGATATAACCTTTATATAAGGTCATATTAGGTTTTGATTCACGTATTCCTATTAAATTCTTATTTTGTAATTAAAAGTTTAGGACATATGGGATGGGACACATGTTAAGGGGTATAAGAGTATAAATGATCGGTGCAAACAGTCATGTTGTTGAACCCCATATGGCATAAACGGCTAAGCCTGAACCAAAACAAAGGCTTCTACATGTTGACTCAGCTCCTCGAAAATGCATAAGTTTGTGCATTCATTGGTTAATTTAATATTATTGCTAAGGTCTGAACATAAGCAAATCTATTAGGTGAATAATGTAGCATTTCTCCCAATTCTCATTTCCTCCGTTTTTTATCATAACGTAAACTAACTTCTGCTGTCTTGTAGTAGCTTATACTTTCTACTGCTTTTATTTTTTTTCGGGGCACCTGTGGCTTAATGTGCAGAAGTCTTGTTTTGTAATTATACCCCTTTTAGGAGCATATAAGAGATTTACCTAAGCTTAGAAGATGATGGACATCTAGAATCTGATATATTGGTATACAATGCTTTATGGTTTTATATGTAATCTTTTGGGCCAACCTGCTACATGCATAACTACCACGCTTTAGATTAATAGATTCCAGTACATTATTTCATTGACACGCCACACATAACCTTTTTCAGATTTTGACAGGCTCTCATATTCAGTACCACCTCGGCATTGTGGTATATGGGAGAGCAGTTGGGCTGGAATCTGCTTCAGCCCAGTGTGTTGGTCTACGGTAAACTCCTCGCTTGTTCATTAATGATGTGATCACATTGTGGAGTTTTGTGTGACTTTTAATGCTTAATGTTTAGAATCATAGCTATATTGTATCTGTTCCACATGGGCATGTAGTGCATGTAAACTCCTCCATATGTTGTCGCCTCATTTTTTTTTTACAGATGAGTTAGAAACTAAAGAAATAATTTTCTCTTAATTGATTTTCATTTTCTTAAAAAAACTATCAGCACTTCCAGTGTTAACCGAAACGCCATTGCACTGGCTGGCAATTATAGTATGATGAAGAACCAAAATGACATAGTTTCTATTTACAACTTTGTAATGTATATTTAATCATCTGTAATCTAAGTGTGCTATGGGTTCGAAAAGAGCAAGGACAGATTCATTACAATATTTATGTTGAATTATAGTGGAAAATTAATTAACTTTTTTATTATTTGGAAGAGCCTGTTTGTTTTGTCAAATATGAATTTATATATTTATTACTTAGCTTGGAAACGTCATCAGTGACAGGCAAGATATGTATCATGCCAAATTTATCTGTTATGCATAATGTAATATTTAGTTGTTGGATATGTATATCATCAAGGAACATGTGTTATTTTGATGTTTTGTCCTACTTTACAGTTATATTTTTCTGCTGAAAATTGTATAGGCTTTTCATTAGGTTGCTTCCAGTTATACTTGCCTCTTAGTTGTTCTAAAATTTACATTTTCACAGGCAGCAGTTGCACATAGTTTCAGCAAAAGTATTGATGTCTATGATCAAGATATTCATCTCCGAAGTTTGCGCACGTAAGTATATCAATTTTCTACGCTGGATTGAATTTTAGCTCTTGAACTATGCCTCACTTCTCTCAGTTGCTGCCCTAAACTGTCACATTTCCTCTTCCTTTTTGCTTCATAATACCTGTTGATTTTTTACTCTATGAGATGGTGAATTTTTCACCCTACTGAAAATCGGCATGTCTATCTTGTTTGATACGACATGCCTGGTCGTCCATGTCAATAACTTGGACACTTATGGACACGTCTACCTTATTTGCTTAAAGAGATGCACTGATGAAGTGTTATGTGTTCTCTAGGCGAAAGTTGCAATGATTTTGTTGTTATTCTTTAAGGTATTTTTCTATAAAATGCCAACTAGTTTTTACCTATAACAACTGCAGTTAAATGTTGGATTTCAGTACAATTGTTGAAATGAGGAATTTTTTTAAGACTACACGGAAGATTGTTCCCATCATAGAAACACATTAGTCAAAAAAACACACCTAAAGCACTTTTTACTTCAAATTTGTCTGTTTTCAGCCCTACCCATGGTCTTTTGACGTGATATAAAATATAAATCTGTAGGCTATCTTATAAAAGGAATTCACAAATATTTGGCAGGTATTTTGACATCAGGGATTTAAGGGAAATGTTTCTGTTAAATTAAAGGGTGTGAAAATTTGTTGTATCCTTTAAGTTTTCTTTTTTTTTTTTTTGGTGGGTGGGTGGGGGGGGGGGTTGGATCACAACTCCTTTGCAATAAATCTGATATTGCTTCTTCTTGTGAACCTGTACTACTATGTTTACCATGTAGATAGTTAGAAAAAAAAGACAAATATCTTATTATTATTAAGATTGGTACTTTGAATTAAAATTATCAGATCTTGTGTATGACCTCGAAATGGATTGGATTGTATCTTGTTAAAACATAGGAACTAGTGTGCAAGAAATTGCATCCTCAAATCACTGATGAAATCTTGCACTAATGTCAAATCTCCTTGATCTAGGTATTCCAACCGAAAGTACATAAAGTATTAATTAGCTTTTTGTAATTGGCAGCATCTTCACCATTAGTAATTTTTTGAGAAACACTTGCCTATGTAAAGCTAGTTACTAGTCTCTAGGACCAAAATCCCTCCCTTAGTATCCTTTACTAGCCTGCTTTCATCACATACTGGACCTTTCTCCAAGGCATTTCTTATCTCCAGATCTGAATGAGGTTTCGGATGTAATATTATCTTATTTTCCTTGTTAGTTGTTACAATACTTGTTTCAACGATGCACTGGTGCCATTTCACAATTTGACTCTTGACATTTGATGTGTTGTACAAATGATTGTAAATCTTTAATTTGATGAACATGAGCCTCGACTTTACGCTAAAATGCAATTGAAATATGATTCTGATATTTTCTCATTCGTCTATCTAATAATTATGCTACAGATTGTGGTATCCAACTTCATTTAGTTTTCTACAAAGTTCACTAGCTGCTGATACAAGCTCTACTCTTATTGTTGCTGAAGGCTCTCAGGTTAAGCTTCTATTGATGTGGTTAAATTTCCTAGAATATTTATAATAATTCTCACCTTTTGTTCAACTTCAGCTAAGTGTATGGGACTTGAGAACAAGCTCGAACAATGGTTGTGTGCAACGTGTTTGTGGTGCCATTGGAGATCTCATATATGCTGTTTGTAGTTCCCCATCTGGACCTATTGCAGCAAGTGGATCTGATCGAACTGTGACCATATATGATCCTCGCAGGCAAGTGGTACTTTGACTGTAGATTTATGTCCAGTGCCCAATATTGAATTCAGTTGTATAATAGTTTATTATAAGGAGCTAAGAAATGTTGTATATTAATTTGTGTCAAGATTTTGCCTTATTATTTGATGAATCAGTGATATGTTATTTCACTTGCTGAGTTCAGGTGGTCAGCCTTGTCAAGATGGGTGAATTGTTCAAAATATGAGGTTTGGTTTGTTTCGTCATTTTTCCTTTTCAGTTTGAGTTATAGATGATGGGCACTTTGTATTTTTTTTTTCATTTCGTATTCGACACATGATTCTGTCTGGGCATTCTTTGTGCATTCCACTTTAACTGATTACAATATTAGGCATCCGGGCAATTAATTGTGAGTTTCTTGTCATGTTTGCAGATAACTGGTCTCTCTTTTTCGTCACTAGATGATGGCTATATATATGTTCAAGGTGTTGACTATGAGGTAATTACCTTCAAGAACAAAGAGGTCGATTTTTTTAGGTTCGTCATGTAATATTACCCCCAACCCCTCACCCCAACCCATCCACCCAAAGAAAAGGGTAAAATGAGCCAAAACAAGCCCCCAAGGGCCCCAACACTAACAAAAGAGAAAAGGCATAAACAACAGGCATGTACAAACACCAAAAAAATAATAAATGAAAAAAAATAAGAGGGAGAATATTCCAATTGCGCTAACACTCAAAGAAGAAAGTAGATATAATGTTAACTCTGTAGAATATTTCCATTGAGGTAAATGAAGTCAACTGCTTAAAACACATAATGAAGGATGCCCATGAAACAAATAATTTAGTTATAGTTTTCTGAAAGTCCTCCTTTCAAGGAACTGAAACTACCATCGTGAATGAAAAAAACTTCAATGGGTTTTCTTCATTTTTAGTTTTTGTACAAACTGTATCCTTAAATATTTTCTCTTGTAGATATTAATGATTATCCATTTTATGGGGAATTGGTTGTATATTGAGATTGCCTAGTTTGACGCTAACGTGGCACATTGAATTTAGTTTTATGCTATTCATGTTCATAAAAACACTTCCATGTGCATCTAATTAGAAACAAATCTTGTCTAGTTCAGTTTGCAGTTTTGTTATATGGTAGTGTAAGAGTGTGCGGGCCAGTTTGTCTTGCGACGAGGTCTACGGCTGGAAGGGTATTATTACTGTAATTTGCCCATAATCAATATGTTATCATTTAGGTAGAGGTGGGAATTAACTGAAAGCTGTCATTCGCGCTGTAGCTATTGTCTGCTTGGTAAATGACTGTATAAATAAGAAAAACAACCTTAACGTTGGATAAGCAACTATAATCATGGACGTACTGTTACTATCTGGGCATCCTTTCTTAGGTAAGACTAAAGCAAAATGTAGAATTCTTTTCTGTTATTAATCAAGAAGTTGATAAGGATGTCATTTAGCTTGTATTAAGCAGCAGCTGTTTTTGTAGATTTCCTGTGGGCAATGGAGGGACAACAAAAAAAGATTTGCGTTCAGAGGAGATTCTAACTGGCTTGGTTTTAGTAAGGTATTCTTCTTTCTAATATAATTTTTTTTGGATTTTCTCAATGTTAGTCCCTTAAATCATCACTATTTTGATATTACTCCCCCAAATCTTCATATTTTGATATTAGTCTCCAAATTGCATTAGTATGTTGATGTTAGTCCCTGTGGTTTGGTGGGGTTATAAATGAATGAGAATATTCTGTTAAGTTTAACTTCTTAGTAAAAAGGACAATTATACCCCCCCAGACGCAATACCCAAACCCACCTACCCATAAATTTAAACCCAATAAGATCTTTAAACCCTAACCCGGTTTAAACCCGTTTCACCACTTTCTTCTCCAATGGTCCATTTATACTGAGAAAACCCGATTCTCTTCTTTCTAATGGCCAAAATACTCCAAGCTCTTAACCCACATCGTCTATCTCCTTCCTAACCTCTCTCTTTCTCTCTTAACCACGAACCAAATCAAAAATTCCATATCACAATTTCCCCATTTCAACGAAGCAAATAACGGTGGAGCAGCATCAGAAGAAGAAACCAATCCAATTGAAGAGATGACAAGAACTCCTTTACTGCTTCTTTTCTTGATTGTGCTGCTGCTCCTTCTATGTTGTTCATTCACATGCAATGCGGAGAAAGAAATAGCAGATTGAGGAGGAATGACTATGGAGGAGATCCTGATGAAGCTGAACAAGAAGAGGGCTTCTCCCTCGACTGAGGAAGCTGTTGCCAAGGGGTTCTCCAGAGACTGCTCACTTCTCATGCCTCCAGCTTCGACTTCAAAATCCAGGTATAGAAACTCACAAGCCCCTAATTTCCCTCCTCAATCGTTACTCTAATGGCTTGCATCTCAGGATGTCTGTGTGGTGGAACTGGATGCTTTCGGATAAGTAATGTTGAAAGGGGACTAGACCATAAAGGACCTGAGATAAGTAATGTATGCATCTTAATGTGAGCGGGAATGCGGGTTGGGAGGGAGGGAAGTTTAGTTGAGGCATTACATGGGGGTGGGTATTTTGGTAATTTGCCAGCCATGGTTAGTCTTAACCTAACCGTGGTTGAACAAAAATAGTACAGAGGGACTAGTATCAACGTACTAATGCAATTTGGGGGACTAATATGAAAATGGTGATGATTTTAAGGGACTAATATCGAAAAACCATAATTTTTTTTGGAAGAAAAAGGAAACACGAGATGGTAGCCTAAAATCTGTTCTCTGAGATATTGAATTATCTATATAACTGCAGTGTGCAAAAAAAGATGTATTGGCTGGATGGTGTGAATCTGGAAGTATATTTTTGGTAGATGTTCGGCAGGAGCAGGACGTAGAAGGATTCCAAAATTAACTTTCTTGAGCTGGCAAGCAGTATTATCCCTTCTAGTTTTCTGTACTTTTCATATAAATGCATTCAGTTTTCTTTTTAGTTATTTTCATCAATAACTAGTCACTGATTGTAGTATAAGTTAGTCCTGTAAGGCTGTAAATATTTTCTTCCATTTTTTTTTTTTTACCAATATGCATAGTTCTCTGTATTCGATGTTAGTACCTCCATTTCACATAATATCGATAGCCTTGTTATCCATCTAAAAAATCAGCCCAATTATATACACAGGTCAGGCCCATGCCTAACCTATTTTATAGATCCAATGTTACTGAGCCGTTCACTGACACCTGATTGAAAGCTTCTGCGTATAAAAGCCTTGATGTACTTGACTAAATCCACATAGGCTTCTCTATCTTTAGCCATGTTACTGCATTATCCCCTTTGATGTTCTTGTTGGCATATAAGAAAGTGATTTTTCAGAGAATACATATATAGGTAGCATGTGCGGCCTCATGTTTAAGCTACTTTAGGGTTTCAAAGATGGTTTAAAAACTAATAGTTTGCGTCAGGCCTGATGGTTATGCGGGTTGGTTTGTTTGGACTTTTCACCGTCCTTATATTTCTAGACCAGACCTGAACACATTTATTATTCGACGGTCTGTCCGACTAAAGACATGACTTTGCCTGCTTGCAATTCTTGTGAACAAGCCTAACACATTGAAAGCCATCCGCCTCGATTCTTGAATAGGATGCCGCTGCATCGAATTGGTTTAATAGTGAGAATATGATTTCAATACCCGCTTCTCGGTTATAAGAAAGGCAAAAGTCATCATTTAACATGTATTTAATACAAAAGAATGTCTTGCACAGCTCAATATCCAATCTGGATTGTTTTGTCTGTTCCCATTATTTGGCTGCAATAGTGTGCATTCCCTTCGTATGGATCCTATTCTTCATTCCGTTGCTAATGTTTCATTTAGATTGTGCGAAGAAACTAATGCTGTGTTTTCATTTCTTAACCTTGTGCAGGAGAGGTAAGATCTTAAGATCTCAGAGCTAGCCAAAGCAAGTTGACAGTCCCATCACCAAGGCAGTCCTGTTTTGTATTTCTAGTTGCTTTGTGCTCCATTATCAGATTAAATTACATGCTGAACAACTGTTTGCTGGTTGCGTCACCAATGAAGCATCACTGGAATTTGTGCTACATTCAACCAAGTAACTTTAGAATGAACATTAGAAACATCTTAACCTACAGTTGGACTCCCAATTGACCATGTCTCCATCTGCTGAACTTTACAAATTAGTCTCGTGTACTTGAAAAATTTCTCTTATTGGGTGATGACCTAATCATAGCGTCAAGACTTTTTTTTTTATTTGTATGAATGCAATCAGAATATTGTATCAGTGCAATTGCCGACTTCAAAACTTGTGTTTAAGATGCCTGTACCGCCAACTTTAAAATTTGAGTTCCTTTCTCGTTCTGTGATTTTCTATAGAGGGTCCTTTGAGATTTTTTCCCACTTTTTGGGAATGCTGCAATACAATTTGTTGCTATTTTTATTGGATTAATGTCTTGAGGTTTTCTAATACATAGAAGAGAGTAGTTCCCCATTGCATTCATCTGTAACTTTTGTTCTCTGAAAGAACATGCTAACGTCCAAAAAATGGGGGGTTTTGAAAGCCATACAGTTAACGTCCAAAAAACAAAATAAACTTAACCTCTGTAATGATCAATACTTTTGAGTTTTTTTTAATCCTTTTGGCAAAGCAAGCTTTAGTGATTTTCTTTTCGCAGCAATTGGTGAGTAGTTTGTGAATGGTGAACTCCGACATTTCTTAAGCAATTGGTGAGTAGTTTGTGAATGGTGAACTCCGACATTTCTTAAGCAGATGAGGAACAATGTATTTTGCAATCCATTTCTTAAGCAGATGAGGAACAATGTATTTTGCAATCCATTTCTTAAGCAGATGAGGAACAATGTATTTTGCAATCCATTTCTTAAGCAATTGGTGAGTAGTTTGTGAATGGTGAACTCCTGACATTTCTTAAGCAGATGAGGAACAATGTATTTTGCAATCCATTTCTTAAGCAATTGGTGAGTAGTTTGTGAATGGTGAACTCCGACATTTCTTAAGCAATTGGTGAGTAGTTTGTGAATGGTGAACTCCGACATTTCTTAAGCAGATGAGGAACAATGTATTTTGCAATCCATTTCTTAAGCAGATGAGGAACAATGTATTTTGCAATCCATTTCTTAAGCAGATGAGGAACAATGTATTTTGCAATCCATTTCTTAAGCAGATGAGGAACAATGTATTTTGCAATCCATTTCTTAAGCAGATGAGGAACAATGTATTTTGCAATCCATTTCTTAAGCAATTGGTGAGTAGTTGAGTACCGTTGATGAGATGGTTGGAAGGTTTCACTATAACTCCCACTATCTTGAGTTTGATTCCCGGTCGCCTCATTGTTAAAAAAAAAAAAAAAACAATTGGTGAGTAGTTTGTGAATGGTGAACTCCTGACATTTCTTAAGCAGATGAGGAACAATGTATTTTGCAATCCATTTCTTAAGCAGATGAGGAACAATGTATTTTGCAATCCATTTCTTAAGCAGATGAGGAACAATGTATTTTGCAATCCATTTCTTAAGCAGATGAGGAACAATGTATTTTGCAATCCATTTCTTAAGCAGATGAGGAACAATGTATTTTGCAATCCATTTCTTAAGCAGATGAGGAACAATGTATTTTGCAATCCATTTCTTAAGCAGATGAGGAACAATGTATTTTGCAATCCATTTCTTAAGCAGATGAGGAACAATGTATTTTGCAATCCATTTCTTAAGCAGATGAGGAACAATGTATTTTGCAATCCATTTCTTAAGCAGATGAGGAACAATGTATTTTGCAATCCATTTCTTAAGCAGATGAGGAACAATGTATTTTGCAATCCATTTCTTAAGCAGATGAGGAACAATGTATTTTGCAATCCATTTCTTAAGCAGATGAGGAACAATGTATTTTGCAATCCATTTCTTAAGCAGATGAGGAACAATGTATTTTGCAATCCATTTCTTAAGCAATTGGTGAGTAGTTTGTGAATGGTGAACTCCTGACATTTCTTAAGCAGATGAGGAACAATGTATTTTGCAATCCATTTCTTAAGCAGATGAGGAACAATGTATTTTGCAATCCATTTCTTAAGCAGATGAGGAACAATGTATTTTGCAATCCATTTCTTAAGCAGATGAGGAACAATGTATTTTGCAATCCATTTCTTAAGCAGATGAGGAACAATGTATTTTGCAATCCATTTCTTAAGCAGATGAGGAACAATGTATTTTGCAATCCATTTCTTAAGCAGATGAGGAACAATGTATTTTGCAATCCATTTCTTAAGCAATTGGTGAGTAGTTTAAATTTTTCTATATTTTATATGACATAAAATTATTTATTCTTCCATCAATTCATCTTGCAGCATCAGGCGGCTAAGGAATAGCAAGAAGATAATTTATGGAAAAGAACCCTAAAATACATAACAACACATTTTTTTTGTAGTACCAAAGGTTTGAATATTAAGCGCAAAGTCATGTTATATTCTCATGTTTCTCCAATCGAATGAGATTGCTCTGCTATGTAGCCTACACGACAGAGGGTTCGTAGCAGCGGACGGTACTACTTCCATGATGAGACGTACCAAAACTGAAAAGACCCCAACAAGCCTGCTAAGCTTTACCATTATATATACCATATATATATATATATATATATATATATATATATATATATATATATATATATATATATATATATATATATATATATATATATATATATATATATATATATATATATATCATAAAGCCCAAAAGGGGAATTTCTCGAGCTCATCTGTTCATAAACGAACTACAATATGTTTGACCAAACAGAAACATTTGAAAATTACATCTTTACACAAAATATACACATATATACCAATACAATATCAAAAGTTCATAAAGAACCTAACAATTATTCTCAGCATCTCTCTACACACTATCAACGAGAGCAACAGGCCCTCTCAGGGCTTGACTATCGAGATCTTACGACTACACTCATGTCTTACATCTATTTTAGTCACACATTTAAAGTGTATATGTTGCAGGTGGCCACATGGGATCTTGATGAATGAAAGAAAACCCAGGCCTTAACCATTTCTCTTCATTTACACAAGGGGAATGATAAATGCCCTACCACTGCATACTGTGTGTTCTTCGAAGAGGACGCAATGGCTTCCTCTGCTCTGTGATTGGGATCAGACTTTCCGACAGCTGAAAGATTATTAACCGAAGCTGTTTAAGACTGAAGATTCAGCCACAAAGACTACTATTCGCAGAAAATGTTAAGAATTGACTTGTAAAGATTTACAAAAGAACGTGGGGTTTTTAACTAGAGAATATACATTCTTCTCACTGAACAACGAAGGGGGGGATTGAACAGATAATCATAATAACAAAAAGCATATCCTTGCCAAATTGAATCAAAAGATAAAACTATTGTTAGCATTAAGTGTTAATTAATGTTGAGTTGTCCATGAAAACTATGGAAAGATGGGTCCACCATATATTAATATCAGTTATGTGCACTGAATCATGCAAGAAATTAAAATTAAAAAAAAAGTTGAGCCGGTGCTTGATGTAAATGGCTTCCTCAGTTGGATTAGTAATCGAGGCAAAAAATTAAAGAAGAACGAGAAAAGCTCAAAACTCATGAACAGCTGAAATATCATGTGTGATAGATAGCAAATCCATGTTGTTCACCAAAAATAACATAAAGACACACAAAACCACAGTAAAAACAATTGTTTAACCTACCAGCAGAAACTCAAACATGAACCTATTAATGATCGCTCTGCAGAAGTATTACCGTCATCTGCTGACTAGATCCACTTTGAGAAACATAAAAGGAAAAGGAAACAGAATCTTGTGATCATCAAAGATAACGAATTTAAAAAAAATAACAAGGTGAAATATGAATCATGTGACTTAAAGTATCCAAATTTTATAACTTGGGCTGTGACTGGACCAAATAAGGATGCTGCAAAGTTGGAAAACAGGAAAGAGGATAATGATGCAAATAATCTGGAATGGAACAAAGGGAGTAAGAACAGCTGATATATTCCCCCATTATGAACTCTCATATTCAACCTTTTGACTTCTGTTCAGAAACTGGGTTAGGAATCAGTAGATAAAATCACCATAAAACCCATTGCACCAGCGATTTACCAAGAGATACCTAATCATATATCTTAAAGTGTATCAAGCAAAACGCCTCAGGAAAAACATCAGCAGTCAACTCCCAAGAAAATTGGGTAACCAAATAAAATACAAGAATAAAGAAATATAAAGACAACTGTACCATCCATAAACATAAGCCCCAAACTAATGTTGGAACTTTAGGGAACACTTCAAAAGGGTCAAAAAGATTTTCAACGAATTGTAATCCACCACAGTTGGAGACAGTACATAGTACTTAGTAAATGTAAAAAAAACCTACAATTATCTTAAATTATACTAGGACTTGGCACAAGCAATGCACATGCACATCGAAGGAGTCGGTCACATGATTAAGACCATATATGTGTAATGCACAATGCAACAGCAGGACCCAGACACAGATTATTTGATACTTGGAGCAGTGCGGACCTTTCTTGGTTTCGACTTCTAAATAATCTAATTCCAATATTGCTACTGTGCAGTATTAATGTACAGCCAACTAGAATGTGGGAAATAACAAATAAAGTGGGTACCCCCATGTTTGAGCAAGTGAAATAGCATTCATGGGGAAGGTTGACATCCAACACCTTTCTAGTTCTAATAGTAAATATGTTGTGTTAGTACCCACATGCTACAAATAGTAGCAGCTGATATGAAAGTAAAGAATAATATCACAAGCAATGCAGCAGAAAACCAAAACCTATAAATTTGGTTACCTGCTTAAGCCTCTTCCTGTTTCTTTCCTCCTGCAATGTGAAATCATTGGAAGCATAGGTCAGAGGAGCAATTAGATAACTATTTCTTTCAAAACTCAAAATAGACAACTCCAGAAGTAATTTTTTTGGGGTAACTATTATGAAACCCCCTTCATGTTTGACAGTTTATTATGAAACCCCCTAACATTATTTTTTTCATTACAAAAACACCATGTTGTTAAAAAAAGTTGTTAAAATCCATTTATCTTCGAAAAATACCCTCTTCTTCTTGCTCTTAACATACTTTCTCTTTCTCCCAAATGCAAGACATAGATTAAAAACTAAAAGTTACATCAAAGAGAGGCTAAAATCAAGGGGTTGAGCAGATTACCTTGATCTTCAATTAATTTTCTCTTTGTTAATGGCCGTAGTTACTTGGGTTTGATGTGAAGAGAGGAAAGATAGGTTTTGCAATAGTTTGAGGAAGAAGAGAAGCTTTATTGAGGGGTATTTTAGAGAAAAAGGCAGAAATTAAATAGGTTGTAACAGTTTGTTTAACAGCAGGGGTGTTGTCATGAAAAATAGTATTAGGGGGTTTCATAATAAACTGTCAAACCTGAAGGGGGTTTCATAACAATTACACAATCTTTTTTGTAAAAAACATTTGGATTGTAGAATAATGTTCTTGTGCATAGTTTATCTAAAATATGTATGAAGCTATGTTGCACGGATACGGGTGCGAGTGCGGACACGGACACGGGTGTGGATACATGACACAACAAAACTGTAAAAGTTAGGACACGGTGACACGGCTATATACATACTTATTAAAATTAATAATCTATATGAGGTCGATATTATTTTTCATTCAAATGTTATGAGAACTAAAAACATTTTATGTTTCTTTTATGAGTAGATCATAAATTGAAAAACCCTCGTTTTTGAACTAGATACCCACATGACTCTTTAAAAGCATACTTATGAACTAGATATGTGCTAAAATGAACTAGTCCGTGTCCAACGAGTTGCATATATTTGAGGTGAAGCGTAAAATATACGTTCAAGAAGTGTATCATGAATTTTTTAAACTAAAACATGTGTTATATAATTAAGCACACATCTACATAAATGTATGTACATATTCAAGAAGTGTTCAAGGAGTATCCGACACGGACATGCATACAGGAAGTGTCGGACACGGATACGGGAGCCTAGATGAAGTGTCCGTGTAACCTCGGTATGAAGTTTCTTTTATTCAATATGATGATTTCACAAAAATATCACAATGTGACAATTCGTGGCGTATCTTGCTGTTGTTGAAAATTAGAAGGAAATAAAACTCAAAAAATGGGAAGAAGTATCAAGCTTCATTACGAAATTCAAGAAGACCCGCACTTAATACAACAATAAGCCTTTAGGCATAAACATGACATAATACACTTTTTAAACAAAGAACTTACCCTCAATCCTATCAAATACTGTCCTTCATAAACATCAGAAATTTTGTGGAAACAGACAAAATAGTAACTAGAGTTGGACACAGTTGCAGGGAGCATAAAAATTGCATAACATTCAGTAAGATCAAAAGTAACATTTGTTAACACCAAAACTAACAATAAAATCATATTGCAAATTGTCATTACATTCTCCGTGAATTTCTAGCATAAAATGATCAAAATTCAAGCGAAGCCACTACCTGATGTCTCAATAGCTGAGCATTCTCCTCTTCAAGCTGTGTCACTAAAGACTCTAGCTCTGCAGTATAAGCCTGGAAATTAACACACCAGCCATAGTTAGAACCTTAACTAACTTTTGAACCTTCCAGAATAGTACCCCAACTTTCATCATCAGATGTGCTTCATATTAGTCTTCAGATGTCAATTTGATCATATAATCTAATAAGAAATTCAAATATTTTATAAATTATTCACAACAACTTATTCATAAAACGTTCACAATTCATATAAACACTGCTTGAACACTATTGAACCATAATGTTATATTCATCCGCATTTGCTAACAACAACAGGGTAGACACTTGAATGTGGTGAGACTCACCCATACAAGGTTGTAATGTACAAAAACAGATTGGCATCTGTCAACACGAACAGGTACATCAAGATACAAAAGGGTTGAGAGAACACCCAGATAGAAGATGCTGGAGATATTTTTGAGATACAAGTATGGCAAACTATTCCATACTGGATTCAGATTCCACGAAACGACCCAAATACCCTTCACCCTACTATTCCTCTATTCCCTCTAAGAGGCTCCCATCCAATGAACGCTTCGTCTATCCCTCGTTCATCTATATGTGTTTCTAACTTTCTATGCTATTTAAGTGTAGCAGTTCACGTTTTTCACTATATTTTAATACAATTATTCTCATGACCCACAGTAGTCATAGGCTTGCAGTCCCCGGAAAAAAGGAAATTGCTAGGCAATATGTTCTGGGAATTTAAAAATGACCATGCAAAATAAGTAAATCATGGTTATCAAGGAGTTAAATCTGTCCATTATTGTTGTACAATATTAATTATTACTAAATTGATTAATTAGCTTAAGTAATACCATAACAATCTTATATGTATGGCATGCTCTTATATTCTTATACACTTAACCATTTAAATAAATTACCGATGGAACTAATTACTTTCATGGCTATGTATCTCTCCCTCCCTCCCTCACCTGCACTTAAATATTAATCTCTCCTTGACTATTCATACCTAGCCTTATAGTATGACAACATCTCCCCACAAAAAAATTTAAATATGAAATTAGCACACTGCTTCCCCATTAAAATACTGAACCAATCACGTCTCTTCTCCTCAATTTAGTTTTCCTCTTTCAAAACTGAATCAACACATAGCACCACCAGCCCCCATTCTTCTCTCCAATCAATTCATAAAGGCCATCACAAGATCCTAACGCTTTTCCCCTTCAAATTTCTGTAGCAACAACCGCAGGCCAGCAGCGTAGAAAGAGCAGCTACAATTGTAACATTCAGAGCAGTGGCATCCAGCAGGGCCACCAGAAGCAGTGGTTTCTCAGCCTTGCACGATTCCACTCATAAGTGAGGTGAATATCGGGCATCCCTCATATTTGGGTTTACTTGCTCTTAATAATATCCAATATATAAGACAAAAGTTTTGAAGACTAAACTCATAAATTTGCCAGATAATGATATTAGGTGAGGTTCCAGAATGGTGGAGTTTGTTGTCTTGCTATGTTAGCATTAATGCATTATTGCATATGATGATGGCAGAATAAGTGACATTATGTGGGTTCATCAATATGGAAGCTTGTGAAAATTGAATTGGGATGGAAAGTTAAATTTTGATTCATGCTAATCAAATTGAGATTCGCACATGCACTAATCTCATGCAACTTATGGCTTGATATCTAAAATAGTCTATTTATTCCTTTTTCATAATCACTGTGTGAGATCTTGAAATTCATATATTAACCTATTTTTAAGTTCCTATTAGCCACACTCATTAGAGTATGTAGTGCATGTTAATTGTACCCTTCCAAGAACATCACTACAAGCCTATACTATACTCACATAACCCGACTAATGTGAGAGACCAGTGGTAGTCACGGCACGGGATTTGATGTCAAATGATTGAAACTAAGTTCCTGGAACTTATTTGGGTCGAACACCTTGCCTCGAAATTAGGATGTATCAGAACAGGTTTGAAATTTTGTCGGAGTCACTTCATCAGATTTTCCCTCATCACTCACCCTATTTGATTTTCCCTCATTACTCACCCTATTATGGCTTTGCCCTTAAGAGTCATAGGGCGAAATTTTGATGTGATGTATCCATTGGAATAAGCTGGAGGTGGGAATAGATAGTATGAATATGGCTACCCTGTACGAAATACACTGAATATTGTTATGCTCATCAGAATAAAGCCAGAGTCATATGAATAAAATACTTGATGGTTGATACCAAACATCGGTATGTGTAAAAGCTAAAAAGTGTGGTTGGGGATGGTTAAGCATATGTATATGATAGTGATGGGTGATGGTGTCCATGATACATAGAGATAGGTGGGAATCTGCGGAGTGTATAAATGCACCAATGTAAATGTGAAAGAGCGATAGTGAGGAGCCAAATCTGAGACGAGACTAAACTAGGCTAGAGGATTGACTTTGATATATTATATATATGACTAAGATGATCGCAAACAGTCTTGATAGGTGATTGATATGGATTATCATATGTAGAATTCAGTGAGCATGTGGGTCTAAGTTGTACGGGTACGGGTATGGATGCGGATACGGGACATGATGAATTTGTAAAAGGTAGAAAACGGGGGCATGGCTAAAACCAATGTTTTAAAAAGCTCCCGCCTAGGCCTAGGCTGTACCTAAGCTGCCTGACAGGTCTTGGGAGCACCTAGGGCACGGAGACGGCTTACGCGAACTGCACCGCTTAGATCTTGGTCATCATTTCCTTCGTTGCCGCCTCCGCATCCTCTATCCTCCTCCAAACTTCTCCAGCCGCCTCCATCGACTACGAACACCTCCTCCAACCCCTCCGACCTCAAGCAAAACCTCCTCCATCACCATTTAAACAAAAAAGATATCCTCCTAGGCTTAGTGCCCAAGAGGTAGGCACAAGTTTGGCATCTAGGGATGCCTATCGCTTTTGATAACAATGATTGTAATTAAAAAATAAAAAATAAGAAAACACCTAGGCCTTGTTTAGGCTCCCGCCTAGGCGCCGGGCCTATAACCTTGGCTGAAACTCATAGGATATAATCATAGTTCTGAGCTACATATGTAAACAATCCTTTCAAATCGTAGTCCTTAAGGCCGAAATGAACTTAACACTTATCCAACAAGTTATACACACACACACACACACACATATACATATATGTATGTGTGTTTGTACACACACATATATATACACACACATATATATATATATATATATGTATATATATAGACACATTTATATACACACACACATATATATACACACACATACACACACACACACATATATGTATATGTATGATATATGTGTACACACACACACATTATATATATATATATATATATGTATATGTATATATATATGTATATGTATAGATATATGTGTACACACACACACATTATATATATATGTATATGTATAGATATATGTGTACACACACATTATATATATATATATATATATATATATATATATATATATATATATATATATATATATATATATATATATATATATATATATATATATATATATATATATCCAACAAGTGTTTTAAATTAAACATACATTATATAATTGAGAAAATGTTTGAATAAATATATGCATATATTTAAGGAGTGTCCAAAAAGTGTCGCGTATATGTATGTTACGTGTTGGGTACGGGTACAACACGTGTTGGATACGGGTACGGGTCCATATTAAAAGTACCCAGATAACATAGATATGGGTTGATATTGTCTGAGTCAGCTATTTTATGTGTATGCAATATTGATGAGGATTATATAAACTGGACGTAAAATCTGAACGTGGATGTATATGACGTGTTGACTTTCAGTAAGCTGGAATTCTATGATTATGCATAATCTCAGTGATGAGATAAAGGAACTAAGGGTTTTTACTACATGGTATGTTGAGCATAGCAATTAAGGTTAGTAAATGTATGCTAATGACATGCATAGAGTAGTGACCAAGATTGAAGTATATAGATGCATGGCAGTGATGGCACTATCATAGGTTGGATAGGTTGTGTCTAAGATTTTGAGAGAAGCACGGTACATTCAATTGTAGGTAGGTGTTGGGAAGGGATGAGGGTGAGCCGAAAGATGCAAAATCTGAAGCTGAAGAGATTGAAAAATATCTATGGAAGGCCTCACGGCTGATTGTCGATGAAATTTTGGAGAGAAATAACTCACAAGGGTATATGTTGATGGACATAAAGGCTTTTAAAGATTGCGAGAAACTGAATAGTAAGTTGAGGTTAATGGATTTCTTTGACATGGAAGAAGTTTAGCAAAACACCAGGGATCACCATTCATCATGTTTCTTGTTTCCCATTTTATCATCCTTTTAATTTTTTTCATCACATGACCCTCACCTGCTCCCTTGGATGCTCCCATATTTGTACACGGAAATATGCATCGAATTCAAAGCTTTTATTTCACCTACCATTTTAGACAATCCTTAATTTCTTCCACTAGTATAATACATATGAGTTGCACGTAAGCATACTTGAATATTTATAATGTATATAAGAAATCAAGAATTGAAAATGAACTCTTTTATAATAAAATATTGTAGAACGCTCTCGCAGAGGAAATGAATAAGATTAAGGATTTAACCATTTTCATTTAATGTATTCTTCTAAGTAGTTGTCATTTTCTTCTATTCTCTTAAAAAGTATTGTTTCACCAAATAACTTAAGAGCAACTTTTAGCGAGACGGCCTCACTGTTGAGTAAAAAAGGGGGCAACTTTGCCGCATGATGTGAGCTCCATTAGGGATTCCTAGCATTGGCCACATCCTCAGCCTGTAACCAGCATATGGTAGTTGAATTGACCAGGCCCAAAAAGAGGAGGCTAGGAGGAATGAGGATGAGATAGGAATCATAGGATGTAATCATGATTCTACGTAAGCTTGACTCCTCAATCTCAAGGATAACATCTAATACTGAGTTGTTTCTGAAATTGTATCCTAACCAAGTCACTACATCCACTCTTTGGTTAATATTAAATGGCATTTCGGTTAACACAAGTTCTTTTTTAAAATTGTTTTTAAAAAACAATGAACCAGGAACTACGATGATCTTTTGAAGTTTAAGATGGCTATAAGAAACAAATCCAGATGTCCGAACAGGCTTTGTGTAGCTATTAGACATTCTAACATGATTTTATATAAGCCTCAAACTGAAGGATCCCCTTAACACTGAGTTGTTTTGAGATTTTATCCTGCCCAAGTCAAAACTCCTATACAAATCTCTTTGGTTAATAATAAAAAGCATGACGGTTGACGCAACCCTTTTCGTCAATGGAAATAAGTATTCTCAAACTAGACATAGCAAATACCTGCCCAGTTACCACTCAATTCTTCCCAAATTCAAAACCTAATTATTAGATAAAACTATCGCTAACAAAATTCAACTTAAAATACACTGATAACTGAATTTTATATAATTAAGCATACAAATAAACGAAAAAATTAAAAAAATTAAAAATTACCTGCTTTCTCTCTCTAGATCTCGCCGCCGACTCCCGATTCTTGATCATCCTCTTCTGCCGCTGCAACGCCGCCCTCTCCACCGGATCCATCGTATTGTCCCTCTTCCTCCCCCTCCCTCCTCCCCTTATCGGATCCACAATCCCGACCCGATCCGACCCGATTTCTCCAAGCGGAACCTTGACGTCCTCCTCCGTCACCGCCCCAGCCCTAGCCAAGAAATCCTCCAGCGTCATCTCGCCGCCTCCGTCCATCTCCCTCCATAGACCGCTCCCTTGCCTCGACATCGTCGCCGGAGAGGCTCCGCCGCTTCCGCCGCCGCCGCCTGAGCCCTCGGCGTCGATGTTGCGGAAGAGTTCGTCGATGTTCATGGATCCGAGAGATTTGAGGGAATAGATGGAGGATTGCCGGGTGATGCCGGAGGTGGCGGAGGAGGACGACGCCATCACGCGAGACGATGCCATGATTTGGGGAATTTTTAGGGTTAGGGTTTTGGTTTTGGTCGTCTGAGATTGGCAGTGGCGGTTTGGGTGAGATTTTGTGTTTGATCTGATTCGGTGGGCTTAAACAAATGAAAATAGACGGGGCGGGGTTTTTGATTTGGTGGATCACGTGGTACGCGGACTATAATTTTTGAGGTTGTAACTGTAACCATATTATGCATTTGGATCTAACCGAATGGTGGACTGTGCATTGCATGGTTCAGGGAATCTAGATTCTAGGGACAGGTGGACGTGCTGTTGGGCTGGTTTTACTTTTTTAAAGGAGCACGGAAATTGAGGTTTGGCTTTTTGGGACATTTTTTGAGTGTTTGTTTCACGCCAGATTTCCTAATCATTGACTTTGATTCCTTATCCTTTACTATTTAAGTAAAACTGTAAATTAATAAGATTATCAAGATATTGTGTGTAGACTGCTGCTGACAGACTATTGGGGTGCTGTTTTATAAAATTTGGGGTGCTAATTCTAATGGCTAAATATCAGAAAACCCCCCTTAACTTTGGACAATTATCAGAAAACCCCCCTTAACTTTCAAAATATCAGAAAAACCCCCCTTAAGTATTGGGATTATCACAAAACCCCTTTTAACTTTTAGATTTTATCAGAAAACCCCTTTTAACTTTTAGATTTTATCAGAAAATCCCCTTTAACTTTGAGATTTTATCAGAAAACCTCCTTAATTTAAGGGGGTTTTAATAAAATCTCAAAGTTAAGGGGGGTTTTCTGATAACCCCTAAACTTAAGGAGGGTTTTCTAATATTTTCAAAGTTAAGGGGGGTTTTCTGACAATCATCCAAAGTTAAGAGGGTTTTATGATATTTAGCCAATTCTAATATATGAGGATTTGTGGGACTGCTTTTAAAATGTAGAAGAATTGAGGCACTAATATTGAAAAGGGTTTTTTCGATATTAGTCCCTTAAATCTGTAGTAATTTGATATTATTCCCTTAAATATGCGTATTTTGATATTAGTCCCTAAAATTGCTTAAATATATTGATAAGAGTCTCTGAAGTTAGTTGGGGTTGTAAAAACCATGGAATATTCCGTTATGTATAACTTTTGTAGGGAATGGACAGTTATACCCTCCCCTCTAAAACCCAAACTCACAAACCCGTTAAGACACCCAAACCGAACCCACTACCTATTTCATCTTCTCTAACAGTCTGCTCACAATAAACCCATCCTCTCCAACGGCTCTTTTCCATTTTTGAGTGGGAAAGAGAGAGACAGAGATTCTTCCTTCTCTCCAACGTCTCCCTCTCAAACAAACAGTCAAATACAAGTAATTTCCCAGCAAAAAGGAAAAAAAAATCCTATCTGTTTGGGTCGAAAGTTGGTTCCATTTGTAAAACTAGAGAAAATTACACTTTTGGTTCTCAGTTACAATGAAATTAAATAACTCTCTCACAAACTCGAACAAAAGACGCTACAAGTGTAGATCTCTTGTTTTCGTGGGACTTTGCTTGTCGAGGGGCGTAATCCGTGGACCACCGGCGGCGATCGTCGAATCGGCGGGGTTTAGTTGATGCCGCAAAGGAAACAAGAACTTCGGCAAATATCTTAGCAAGGTAAGATATCTACTCTTCTCAAGAATAAGTCAAGGCTTAAACTCGAGGAATCTCGCGTGGATCGTGTTCTTGAACTCAGGAAGCTTGGATTCGATTTTTCCCTTCGATGGCCGACCCCCTTGAAGTGGACGTAGGAGGGTATTTATAGTCTTTGGGAAGCGTGCCCTCTTGAAACACAAGTGTCATAAGTGCGAAATTTGTAGTTAGCGGCACTCGTACCCTCAGCGTAAGCTACCTAATCTGGCGGCGGTCGGCTCGCTAGCCAGCCGAGGCGGTATGAAACACCTCGGCCGACAAGCAGGCAATATCGTCCCCTTCACCGCCGTAACGGTTTCCGCTTTTAGGCATGATTAAATGCCACGGAATTACGCCTAGTGGGCGTATCTTCGCGATGTAACCGACTATTAGCGTGTGCGAGCGTTTCTCTGCGTTGATAAAGTCAAGTGGGCCCCACCGCATTGATTTAGACCCTTCGAGCTCATTTTAAGTATTCGGGTGTCTCGTATTTGGCGAGACACAAGTAAGTCTCGCTAGTCGCGAGACACATCAAAGTGTCTCGCTAGTCGCGAGACACATCAAAGTGTCTCGCTAGTCGCGAGACACATCAAAGTGTCTCGCTAGTCGCGAGACACATCAAAGTGTCTCGCTAGTCGCGAGACACATCAAAGTGTCTCGCTAGTCGCGAGACACATCAAAGTGTCTCGCTAGTCGCGAGACACATCAAAGTGTCTCGCTAGTCGCGAGACACATCAAGGTGTCTCGCTCATGGCGAGACACAAGTAAGTCTCGCTAGTCGCGAGACACATCAAAGTGTCTCGCTAGTCGCGAGACACATCAAAGTGTCTCGCTCATGGCGAGACACAATCTTCCCCGTGTTGGGCTTCTTGAGATTTCGACGACGTTGTCCTTCGATCTTCTCATGATTTAGTCATATTTGAGGTTCTTCAGCAATTTTTGATGCCTACACTATCAATGCAACCTCAAAACCCCAACGACGATCTCAAAGAAGAATCATTGTCGCCATCAATCACCGATCCAAACCCACCAACCTCCGAAAGGAGCCATTCTTTCTCCCACTAGTGCGGCGACGACGACGATGCCTCCTCCTTCTCCTTCGACAGGATCTCAATCGCCGACTCCTCCTCCTCCGCCGACGTCGATGTCGAGGAGTTCGAGCTCCCGTTGCTTCCCATGCTCGCCGGCGCCTCTAACGGGAGAAAGATGGCCCTTTTCTTCTGAAGAGAGTGGGAAATAGAGCGACAAAGAGAGAAAGAGGGGAAAATTAGTTTGGTGGGTGTATTCAATGTGTGTGGGGGGTATTTTAGTAACTGAACATCCTTGGTTACTGTAAACCAAACAAGGGTTAGGGAATTTGTACAGAAATTCTAACAGAGGGACTCTTATCAATATATTTAAGCAATTTGAGGGACTAATATCAAAATACGCATATTTAAGGGAGTAATATCAAATTACTAGAGATTTAAGGGACTAATATCCAAAAAATCCTCTTGAAAAAATCCAAGATAATAACATCAATGTGACCGTCGTCCTCCACCTCACCCTTAGGCAAAAAAAAGGAATATAACTGATGGATGTACGACGTGTAATTTAAAGTCTCTATTTTGCAAAATCAACCACTATTTAACCAATCATGACAACGTGGTAAAAAAATGATCGATTTTGCTAATTAAAATAAAAAAACATTGATTTTGCTCATAAAATTTCAAAAAAGGGTCTTTTTAAAAAAAATCTCCTTAGAAAAATTGTAATCCTTATCTTGGAGTAGTCACAGACAACTTATTTGGACCTATGTAATATTCAAGCCAAATACAATAATAATCATTTCTTATTTTTTTAATCAAGGACATTAATTTGCTTGCTGAAAATAGACTTTGCATAGAATTAGATGAAATTCCTAAATATATCTTGAGCGATTAATCTTGCTTGGTTTAAATATGTAGATTAAATTAAGGGAAAGCCCTTGATGGGAAGAAGGCATGTGAGAACTTTAGAAAATATGTGATGCATGTGGCCCAACGATTGGGTGTTAAGGTCCTGAACTACGAGGTCTAAGGATTGATCGGTGTCTATCTCATCCACGTAGACTTGGTATTAGGGTGAGGTTTAGGACCCCCAATAGATTGTAATGGGATGGAGTTAGAGCCCCCATAAGTGACTGAATATGTGGTGGTGGGTCATTGATGGTAGGGTGTGCTCCCGTGGTGTGCTCCCGTGGTGGGAGCACGACAACAAAAGTTGCATATCCCATTACATTTTTTGTTAATGAACGATACAATTTAGTATCACACAAATAGAACGCGACACAAGGTGAATATGTAAGTAAAACATGTGTGGAGAAAACCTCTCAACACATGTAATGATGGGTCGCCAAGTTTGCAACACAAAAGAGTGTCATGATTGTTGACGCTATGATGTATCACAACATGTTTTTAATGTTTTGTTTGTGATTTTCCCCTATTTTTTATATTTTCCGCATCGTGACATATTTTTTGTGTCAGGATGCGTTATGTATTATTTAAATAAAAATTATGAGAACAATATTATTTGACGCCAATGTGCAGTTGATTCTTGTATGTAAAAGCATTTGCGCCTATAATTAAATTTACATCCACATATTAATTTATACAATAAATTTACATCAAAATTTTGAAATAATCAATAAACTACGATATAATCACTAACATATAAAACTCCAAAAGCTCTTAATTAAGTAGTATGCATACAAAGTCATATAATTCAAGACCCATATATATGACGATCATATGTCTAAACAAATTAATATATCCACCAAATGATAATATTATAATATAATTATATATAACCTTAAATAATATTATATTAAATATTAGTTTTGCTATTAATAATTTATATGAAAATTAAATATTAGATTATCTTACAATACTAATATAATTAGTAAATATTAGTTAACTTTCATTATCTTATATAGTAATATTATATATTTATTATATAATACAATAGTACCTATGGCTAACTATTTATCTTATTTAGTGAAAACTAATGCAATTAGAACCATTAAGTCCATGTTCTGATCGATTGCCAGTTTGTTAAAGATATTGGCTCCGGTGAACATGATGCTTATGGCAACAATACCGGTGGCGGACTCAAAATTCACGAGGTAGTCGGGGCAATATATTGTCAATAAATAAAATAAGTATGTATCCACTAACATAAAAAATAAAAGATATTGTCCTCAACGAGTTTTCATATTTTAGAATCTTTGATTAGATATAATTATGATAAAAATTAGGTTTTAAAAATGAGTATTTGGATTTAACTAATGGACCTTATGAAAGTCTAATTGCAACTAATAAAAATTAAATATATTTGACAATACAGGCCTCTATTTAAAATATGTCATGATATACAAAATACAATTCACTTAAATCTACAAGTGTACGATAATAAAATTAAATTATAAATTAACTCTAATAATCACGTGTTTTAAATATCAAGTGGGGCAATATTAAGCTTCATTATTGACGTTATGTCTCAATAATAGATCTAGTACTTATGATATGTATATCCTCAAATAATAATAATAAATCCAATGGGAGCATTTGCCCACACTATGTCGTATCATAACCCTCGCGGGTTTCAATCCTAACCAAACCTGCTCATAATGCTCAATCTTTTTTGACTTATCTGTTAGGGTGCACTTATACCAACGAGAGAAGCATTATGTAAGTTTGAGATTTATTATTTGTACTTGCCTTTGTGAGGTGTCATTAATGAGAGTGGGGTGGCGTCCAGGACCGACATCATCTCTCTAAGACGAGTCTTAACATACAATAAGGAAACAACAAGAAGGTTAGAGAATATCATGAGGAATTATGTTTACAGTGAATGATCAGAATTCTTAACGTAATAAGGAATGTTTTTCCCCCTAAATTCAAAGTCTAATAACTTCCACCATATAAAAACATTAAATGTCATTTTATCAATAATATTAACAATTTATCATCTATTTTAGGGTCAAAAATTTTGAAAGATTTGAGACAATAAAACAATCGTTATCTTTCATTAATCTCTTGGGAAAATAAATATTACAATGTCTTTAGTTACAGTTTTGATTCTGGGAAGCTATGCCAAAAGAGACTAGACGTTGGCTCCATTGACCGTATGAATAAATAGCACCGTTTTATGTAGTAGAGTGAAATTGAACTAGTCTGTCTTGTGTAGGTGAAGCTTCTTGAAGTGAAGAATAAATTTGTAATGGAGGGTTTGCCTTGTTGAACAAGTAAGAAGAATGCTAACAATGATCAAAGATCGATTGTTATGTGGCTATGTCGACACAAGATCCAAAGATCATGTGTCAATGGCTAAATATGAATCGAATTTGCAAAGCAAATGATTTCTCCGCAAAGTTAGGACTTGAGCAATTGGGAGAGTAGTAATTGCACAGTAAATACTTTAAATGATCCTCCGTTAGAATTTAGTGAAGGGTGATATTTATAGAATTCATGTAGAACTGTGCGAGTTCATTTGCACGTAGTTTGCCCTTGTTCGTGAGATGACCATACTGCTTGTTGTCTCATCAATCACTTCCGCCAAATTGCATTTAATGCTCTGTGGGCTTGAAACTTGCGTGACGCTTTCATCATTATGGGCGCCGCCCTTTCGGTCACATTGCATTTAATGCAACGTGATAACCAAAACTTCGCATAGCTGGCGAGGTGCTGTAGTCATCATTATTGCATCAGATCAATTTAATGCACTGCAGCCTCGAAACTTAGAGTAGGCAATTCGAGCGGTTACGCCGAGTTTGATGGCGCATTGCCTTAGAAATGTGCATCTTGAATTGCACGCACCGCATATTTTAATTTAATCAATGTATTAAATAGGGCAGGTGTAGCGATTAGACCATTCATAGAATGAATTCAAGTCAGCGATCGCCTTGTTCTTCGAATGGCTTGCTGAGTTGAGCTCCGCGGGGCTAGGTCGTGTTGTTCTCTAGAGAGTGTTGGCTTCTACAATCATGCTTATTTTGGCTCCATGCATGGTTGCTCTCCGCGGGGTTATGTCTATGCTCATAAATGCTTGTGTTGGTTAATTTTGAAGCTCATTTAGTCTAGGGTCTTGAATTCTTCTGTTACTTAGCCAACTTTATGAGTTTTCTTATCTTCATTGGTTCATGTGGTCACATTCAGATGACCAAAATGCCCTTGGGGCCCGTTCTTCCCATCGGGCGATCTTTTTGCACAGTTTGTATTTTTTTAAACAGTCTACATTTAATACTTTTAGTTATGCAAACGTAAAAATTTCACCTTGAAAATTCTCACTGACACTCACATTCTTATTTTAGAATATTTTAACTCTTAACTAGTATTTTAGCCCGTGCTAAGCACGGGCTTATCGCAATTCATCTATATTTTATCGTGTTTTAATCACTCATATCCAAATATAATTTTAAATATCTGATGACTCAACCCCCTTCGAAGCACGTGAACCCCATCCTGCCCAACCCCAACTGAGGTTAGAGAACATGTACTGCCTCAGAATAATGATATTAAACAACTTATATAAAGCTATAATTAAAATTAAGATCAATTAAACTAAAATTTTTCATAATAAATAAATAAAATAAAGATAATTAAAATATCCTAAATGCAACTTGAATAAAATTAAGATATAAGATAGTTTAATGTTCAAAAGTATTTTTAGAAAATGATGCATCATCAAAAAAGTTCTCAATCAATCAATCAGTCATATGATATAATAAGCAAAACATTAATAAAATCTCCATAATTTTCAATTATTTCTTCTCCGTCTTAACCGTCTTCTTCAAAGTTGAAAGAGTTGTTTCTTTGTCCATTTCGCAAAATAAAAACATGTTTATTTAGTAAATTTAACATAAAAATTATATATCAAAATTAATTAATGTGTAAAATCTAATTTCAAATATTTTAATTGCTTTAATATTTTAAAAAATGAAAAATTATATTTTAAAAATTTTATTTGTTGTACTTTAACACGATCTAAATTAGGTAGTTAAATTAAAGTAAGCTTTGATAGTTTAAATTGGTATATTGTATTTAGTAAGATTAATTTGGTAATTTGAAATTTAATCAAATTTTGGTATTATTTTAGAAATATTTTGAAATTTAAAATAATTTGAAATAATTTAAAAATTGTGAACACTATCTCAATTAGGTAGTTAAATTAAAGTATGGTTTCAAAATTTAAAAGTTGCTAAAATCTTGGTATTATTTAATTCACTTTTACAGAAATTAATTTTCATAACTTCTAAAACGAAAACAAAAACTCAATTGAATTTGTAAATTTGTAAACTATTTTATTTAAAAATTTTAATTGCTGTAATATTTTAAAATCCTAAAATATCTTTTAAAAAATATTTTACTTGCTTTATTATTTAAAAATCAAAAATAGAATTATAAAAATATTTTAATTGTTGTAATACTTTAAAAGGCTAAAAATATATTTAGTAAGATTATTTTGGTAATTTAAAATTTAATCAATTTTACGTATTATTTTAGAAATAATTTAAAATTTTAAATAATTTGAAATAATTTAAAAATTGTGAACACAATCTCAATTAGTTAGTTAAATTAAAGTAAGATTTTGAAATTTAAAAGTTGCTAAAATCTTGATATTATTTAATTTACTTTTTATTGAAATTAATTTTCACAACTTCTAAAAACAAAAAACTCAATTGAATTTGCAAATTTGTAAACTATTTTATTTTAAAAATTTTAATTGCTGTAATATTTTAAAATCCAAAAATATCTTTTAAAAACTATTTTACTTGGTTTATTATTTATAAAAACTAAAAATATAATTTAAAAAATATTTTAATTGCTATAATATTTTAAAAGACTGAAAATATATTTAGTAAGGTTAATTTGGTAATTTTAAATTTAATCAAATTTTGGAATTATTTTAGAAATATTTTGAAATTTAAAACAATTTGAAATAATTTAAAAATTTTGAACACAATCTCAATTAGGTAGTTAAATTAAAGTAAGGTTTAGAAATTTAAAACTTTTTAAAATCTTGGTATTATTTAATTCACTTTTTATTGAAATTAATTTTCACAACTTTTAAAAAACTCAATTGAATTTGAAAATTTGTAAACTATTTTATATTTAAAAATTTTAATTGCTGTAATATTTTAAAACTATCTTTTAAAAAATATTTTACTTGCTTTATTATTTATAAAACAAAAACATAATTTTAAAAAATATTTTAATTGATGTAATACTTTAAAAGACTAAAAATATATTTAGTAAGATTAATTTGGTAATTTTAAATTTAGTCAATTTTTGGTATTCTTTTAGAAATATTTTGAAATTTAAAATAATTTAAAAATTGTGAACACAATCTCAATTAGGTAGTTAAATTAAAGTAAGATTTTGAAATTTAAAATTTGCTAAAATCTTGGTATTATTTAATTTACTTTTTATTGAAGTTAATTTTCACAACTTCTATAAACAAAAAAAACTCAATTGAATTTGCATATTTGTAAACTATTTTATTTACAAACTATCTTTTAAAAAATATTTTACTTGCTTTATTATTTAAAAATCAAAAATAAAATTTTAAAAATATTTTAATTGCTGTAATACTTTAAAAGACTGAAAATATATTTAGTAAGATTAATTTGGTAGTTTGAAATTTAATCAATTTTGGTATTATTTTAGAAATATTTTAAAATTTGAAATAATTTAAAAATTGTGAACACAATCTCAATTAGGTAGTTAAATTAAAGTAAGGTTTTGAAATTTAAAAGTTGCTAAAATCTTGGTATTATTTAATTTACTTTTTATTAACATTATTTTTCACAACTTCTAAAAACAAAAAAAACTCAATTGAATTTGCATATTTGTAAACTATTTTATTTTCAAAAATTTTAATTACTATAATATTTTAAAATCCAAAAATATCTTTTAAAAAATATTTTACTTTCTTTATTATTTAAAAAATAAAAATATAATTAATAAATTATTTTAATTGTTGTAATACTTTAAAAGACTAAAAATATATTTTCAAATATTTTAATTACTGTAACATTTTAAAAATAGAAAATATATTTTAATTTCTGTAATATTTTAAAAACTGGTAATATATTTTAATTGCTATAAAATTTTAAAATTAAAAATATATTTTAATTGTTGTAATATTTTAAAAATCGAAAATATTAGAAATTAGTATTCCAAAATTATTATTCAAAATTAATATTCAAAATTAATATTGTAAATTAGTATTAAAATTAATATAAACAACAAATATTTAAAACTAATATTCACAACATCTATTCTAAAGAGTTAAATAAATCTCACCGGTGGCCACCCATACAAAAATTAAAAAATTAAAAACAAAAATTAAAATAAAATTACTAAAATTAAAATAGTTTAGAAAACTGAAATTAATTTATTACCTATGAATAAGATGAAGAATTATTAGTGTGAATATGTATTAGTGGGGATGCCCTTTGGAAGATTGTAGAGTTAACGGTGGCGGTTATCTGAAAAATTTAGAAATTAAAATTCTAAAAGTTAATAATTATTATTCAAACTTATATTTTAAAATTAATAGTCAAAATTAATATTAAAATTAGTATTCAAAATTAATATAAACAACAAATATTTAAAACTAATATTCACAACATCTATTCTAAAGAGTTAAATAAATCTCACCGTGGCCACCCATACAAAAATTAAAAAATTAAAAACAAAAATTAAAATAAAATTACTAAAATTAAAATAGTTTAGAAAACTGAAATTAATTTATTACCTATGAATAAGATGAAGAATTATTAGCTGTGAATATGTATTAGTGGGGATGCCCTTTGGAAGATTGTAGAGTTAACGGTGGCGGTTATCTGAAAAATTTAGAAATTAAAATTCTAAAAGTTAATAATTATTATTCAAACTTATATTTTAAAATTAATAGTCAAAATTAATATTAAAATTAGTATTCAAAATTAATATAAACAATAAATATTCGAAATTAATATTCACAACATCTATTCTAAAGAGTTAAATAAATCTCACCGTGGCCACCCATACGAAAATTAAAAAATCAAAAAAACAAAAATTAAAATAAAATTACTAAAATTAAAATAGTTTAGAAAACTAAAATAAATTTATTACCTGTGAATAAGATGAAAAATTATTACCTGTGAATATGTATTAGTGGGGATGCCCTTTGGAAGATTATAGAGTTAAAGGCAGCGGTTATCTGAAAAAATTAGAAATTAAAATTCTAAACAGTTAATATATTCAAAATTAATATTAGAAATTAGTATTCAAAATTAATATAAACATCAAATATTCGAAATTAATATTCACAACATCTATTCTAAAGAGTTAAATAAATCTCACCGGCGGCCACCCATATGAAAATTTAAATAATTTAAAAAACCAAATTTAATAGACCGAAAAAGATGAAGAATCATTACCTTTGAATATGCAGTAGTCGGTGATGACCTTTGGAAGACGATCAAAGAAAAGGCATTGATAATCTCAAAAATTAAAACCGCAGATATATATGATGAAAATTCGGAGGAAATATTATTGGTTGTTTTGGAAATACACTCAAAAATACGGTGGAAATCGATATGGTATGGATTTGAAATATTTTTGATTTTTTCGAAATATGTCATCAAAATCTGTGGAAATCTTATTTGGTATGAAATTTAAATATTTTCGGTTTTTTGGAAATTTGGTTAAATATCGGTGGAAATATTTTCAGTTTTATCATTATTATTTGGCATAGATTAGTGGAGATATTTTGGGTAAGATGGTATTGATGAGGATGATAGGAGAGAGAGTATTTACTATATATATAATGTCATCAAAATCCGGGGAAAATCTTATTTGGTATGGAATTTAAATATTTTCGGTTTGTTTTTGGGAAATTGGTTAAATATCCCAGGAAATATTTTTGGTTTTATCATTATTATTTGGCATAGATTAGTGGAGACATTTGGTGGGATGGAATTGATGAGGATGATAGGAGAGAGAGTTTTAATATATATATATATATATGTTTGTTTAAATTAAAGGTTAAGATATTATTGCAATTAAAAGGGACGGATTAGATGATATGACACGTGTCAAAAAATTTTGAGAATGAGGAGGATGAGGTGGCATCCTCTAGTGAGTTTTTTTAGTTTTTTAGTTTTGCTTTAATGTATACCCTAGTAAAAGATACTTGTTAATTTCTTGTTGAACCTATTAAAATTCTATTTTAAAATGGAATTAGAGTATGTTTAATATCGAACTACGATAGTTTTCACAATAGTTATGGGTTTAAAAGTTCTAAAATTAGAATAATAGTGTCACATGATATTTTCCGAGGGAAAACTCTCACGTTTGCATATTTGAGGGCGTGAAAATGCAAAACTTAAGAAATTTAGGATATATAAGTATTGCCAAAAATAAGAGAGGGTACATAAGTGCAAAGTAGGGAAACTGTAGAGTATTTAAGTGCAATCAGGCCTATTATTTATCGTTATATATTCTAATAAATTGAGGTCTACCATATACAACTCCTTTTTAAGCATTGATATAAAAGTAGACTAAGAGGGTTTCTTCGGTGCTCCAAAATAGGATTTTTTTCTAATTTTTAAATTGACAAATAATTAAAAATGAGATAAAATAAGAAAGAGTGCTTTTGTCTATTTATATGTTTCTCCTAATTTCTCTCTCTGTCACAAAACAATTGTTTTGCAGTGCACCATTTATTTCTCGTTCACTCTGCCTCGAGAAATTATTTCTACCGTTTATTGATGTTTTAATTTAGTCAATGTGACTTATTTTAAAACCTTTTCACCATGATCCAATAATTTTGTAGAGGCAAAGAACAATTATCACCGCATTGTTTTATACATAATTAAAATTTTTAGAAAGGAAAATTTCAGTCGGGATACCTTTTATAGTTCTTCTCTTCAAGAAAGTAATTAATCACCCGCTTTTTATTAAACATTCGGCATATACGGTTTAGAATTTTTAATACAAAATTAATTAGAAATAAAATATATATAAGATAGATAATGATATGATACCTGAATATTTTTGGAAGAATTCTTGTGGAAAAAACCAAATACAGATTATAAATAGAAAGAAGTTTCAAAAGAAAAAGAACAGAATTTGGATAGGTCAAATTGTTTGACTCTCAGATGAAAGAAAATAGAGTTTTGATTATTTAAATTAATTGATTTGTGCAAGAATTAAAAAGAGCAGAGTTATTATATGATAACGCGGTAAAATTAAAGATGTGGTTGATTAGTTGGAAACTTCTAACCGATCATAAATTCTGTTTCTCTACTTAATTGTATTTCCTAAAATAATCTTTTGCCTAATAAAAGTTGGAGTTAATTATGAATTTGGGTGCGGAAGACCCTTCTCAATCGCATTATCGAGTTTAATTGGTGATGGGAGAGCTATTTCTACGATATTTAGTTATTAAATTCGCGTTCGGTATTCTAACAATTCTTTATGAAGCACCGTAGCTGTTAGCTTAGACTAATTACATGCAACTTGAAGTAATCATTACCCAGATCCTCAAATACTTTTCAAGCTGAAATATTTAATTTGATGTGTACCTCAGAATATTCCTTTTTCTATAGAAGAATATTCCAATTCTTTAGCAGCACTCTATTTTATTAGAAAATAAAAATAAATTTTCTTTTTTCCTCTTTTAAAAAAGAGGAAATTGGATCTCTGCATTTGGGAGCTCGACGATAAATTAGGTTACATAGTTTTAGGCGTCACCATAGTCTTTTTCTTTTATATGAGTATTATGTGTATCTTATTTTATGTTGGGTTTTCGGAATCATCTTTGGCCTGCTTTATTTTATATTGTCTAATGACAGTTCTATAATATGAGCAATGCTCCTATAAACTTAAGTTGACAGAGAATAGTCATCCACCAACATTTCTATCTATTGATGTTGCCTTAGGATCCGTGAAAGATATAAAGCCCACTTTGAGATTTGTGTACATCTTGATTTCACGGATCTCAAGGCAAGATCAATAGATATAAAAGTTGGTGGACACTATTCCTTATCAACTTAAGTTTATAGGAGCCTTGCTCCTATAATATATTGTTTCCCTTATGCATTTAAAGAACAATCCTCCTTGCCCTTTTTATACTGGGCTTTTATGCCATCTTCCTTTATAAAATTTACAGATCTATTCGGGACCTGTGCGAAGTTCCCGATTAAAAAAAAAGGAAAAAGAAAAAGAAATCCTTGTTCATTATTCTCCCCAATTGACTGTTAGCTGTTGATAAGCAGTTAATTAAACGTTAAAATAAAAATATAATATTTTAATAAAAATGTTCAGAAGCGCAATAAATCCGCCACGTGGCCTTTGCAGACTGTAAATGGGGCGACCATGCTCAGCTGGACCGCGCAGGAAACTACAATGCTCGACTCCATCCGAGGTTCTGATCCGGCCACGTCAACTTATTCTAAACCGTCCATTTCAGATAAGAAATCTACACCGTCCATTTGTCAAGGACTCATTTGTCATTTAAGTAAAAGAGAGACTTAATCTCGTCTATGTCGCTTCGCCTCCATAAAAAAATGTCGGCTTTCGCTCTCGTGCCCGAATCAGTCAAGCGCCCTTCGATGGCTCCGTCAATCTCGCTGTTTAAAAACCCTAGCTTCTATCTCTACTCGTTTCTAGGATTTTTTTTTTACTTTAAAGTCATTATAAAGGGATCGAGCTTCGATTTCTAGGGTTTTCCAGGGGATTTCGCTCGATTGGCGATCAAAACTGTTTATTTGGACCGGTGGTTGGAAATTGGTGAGAAAATTTGATTGCCAGTTGAGATTGGAGTTTTCTTGGTAGTCGAGAAAGTTAAGTTCTTGATGCGATTACAGTGGATGAGATGAGGAGCGGAGATTTCGAAGCTCAAGGTAGACCAGGAGAGAGCAAGGGTTTGGAATCGAGGTCGAATTCTTTGGATTCTAGGGTTTTGGGAACGGAAAATTCGGAGTTTTGGGAATCGCCGCATCCAGGTTTGTGGAGTTTCTCACTCTTGGTTAATTAGGGTTTGATTTTATAGTTGAATTTGTTAAGGGTCTGTTAATTGTTTGTGAAGTGTCTGAATTCAACGTATGTCCTCATTTCTAATAGGGGTTAGCGCTGTTTTTAAGGTTCATGAATTTGAATTTAAAGAAAAATAAAATTTTTTATCTTTTCCTGTTGTCATAAAATAGTGTCTGATTTTATTTGTAAAGTGAAGATACCCTTTTCGCATGAACAGGCCGGTTCATTTGAATCTTTTGCAATTCTTTTCATTGTTGTTTTTGCTACAATCTCATCAAAATTTAGTTATGGCCTAATATTATTCACAAAATCAGAAATGATTAAATATTTTTTCGTGGTACAATATGTTTGTGGATTTAGTTCCACCGTCTGAGAATAGAACCAATTCTGAATGGAGATCAGCATTATGGCTGTTAGTTTAAAAATAAATAAATATTTCTCAAGATAGTAGACTTGTATCTCAGAGCAAAAAAGTAGTATATGATTGACTTAGAGCTAAACAATCGAAGGTCTTTTACTTGGGTTTTAGTGTGATGAATTCAAGTACTGATGCTTTATTGATTGCTTACGTTACTCAATGAATAAATTGCTAGAAGTTTGAATATTTTAGCTTACTAGCTGGCATTTTATAGGTACCAATTAACCATGTATCTTGCAAATATAGGAGTATTGTATTAACTGATATATGAATATCTGATAAGTCCCAATAATAATAACAAATGATTTAATATCTGAATATCTTATAAGTCTTAATAAACTGATGTATGTATTACATGTAGTACGTAGACCTAAATTCATGGTTAAGATGGTTTTCTTTGAACATTAACTTGACAGGCCTGGAGCATTGTAACTCCTCACCGGCGGGATCAGATAGCAGTAGTTTTCTATACGAAGTCCGTGACCTTATCTTATCTAAATCAAACAGGGAATCTCTTGAGTATGATTTCCAGCTGGATGACCTATCTGAGAGTGAAAAGGTACGCACAAAAATTTAACACTTATGCGTCCACTTCACGGAAGAAAATTCCTTTTATTATGTTGCTGGCCTGTATGCAACATTTGATTTCTTCCATCACTAGCGAGTAGTCTAGAAACATCAAGTCCGTCTTACTACGGTGATGCATGTTTCCATATGCACTACTTATTGGTACCTCTCTGACCTGCATGACCTCTGCCACTACTGTCATGACCATGTAACTTCCTAATTTCTTAATTCGAACAGTAAAAAAGCCATTGGTTTCAGATCATGTTTTCAAGGTCGTATTTTTCTTTTGATTTGATAACTCGCTGCATGCTCCGGAATAAAGTCATTGATGATCTCGTCAAAATCCAGAATGATGGTACCATGGAGGTTGATGTGGCGGATGATGCACCTGCAGCTCGAGATCTGTCAGAGTTTGATGCTGTTGATGCTAAACCATGCGATAGTGGAGAAACTATCTTTAAATTCAGCAAGACAGTTCCAACACTGAAGATTGCTATACTTGTAGTTGGGACAAGGGGAGATGTACAACCTTTCATAGCTGTTGCAAAGAGACTTCAGGCATGTAAAGATGCAAAATTTTATATTCTCTTTCATCACTATTGTTAAAGGTTTGATATTTTTACACCAAAAAGAAAGTAACTGATTGTTATTCTGTATTTCTCATGAGATGTGCTGTTGCATTGACTAATTGAACAGTTACACTGGGATACTTTTGATACATATGTTAGCATCTTCATGAATTCAGTCTACTATTTGACTTTTATCAACGACTCTGAAAGAAAACAATCACCTCTGCTAGAAACTTATCAAGTTAAAGAATTTTATACTGGTATTTGAATGATTGTTTCCTGTAAGTTCTACTATATTACCATAGATTATTGTCAGTATTCGGCTGAAAATTGTAATGTCCTTCGTTAGGGAACAAGAGCCTGATCAAATGACCCTGAAATATAGTCGGTGAAAATGGGACGGCAGCAAAATGCTTGATCTTTTTGGAGCTTTTACCCTCTCAACATATTTGTTCTTCCTTCCTGATGATATTTATTCTGTGACAGCTGCCAATAGTTAAATAAAGCTGGTTATCTAGTTTCATATCGTATTGCATTGTTTGTTCGAAATACGAGGCTTGCCAGGAGTGTACATTTCACTAGGAACACAGTTTGTTATAAAATTTTGCAGTTGCTCCGTCTGTAACTTGTTTTCTTAGTTCTGGTGATTGCATAATTGGTGCTATCATGTGTAAGACAGCTGGTCGTACTCAATTTGATTGTATTTTAGCATCTGAAATGATAGGAATATTGGCTTAAGTCGAAAATGCTTGTCCTTTCACATCTATAGGATCTCATTAAAACTTTCAATTGTATACACGAGAAAGTAACAATATTTCATCTACCTGGCTATAACCTTTTGATAACGATAACAAATGAAGTTTTAATTAGCCATAACATGCATTTTGACTTAGCATTCGATAACATATGGCCCATAACATACTATTTTAGGCAACTGAAATATTTGTCCTCTCAGAATTTAGCCTGTATATGCACTTACTTTTTTGCTCTCCATTACAATGCTTGCAGGAGTTCGGTCATCGTGTCAGATTGGCAACTCATGTCAATTTTCGTAATTTCGTGCAATCACATGGCATTGAGTTTTATCCTTTGGGTGGTGATCCTCATATCATGGCTGGATGTAAGTGGATTAATTGTTATATTGATTATTTTTATTGGACCTCCTTTTTATATATATGTATGATTGCCATTTTGTTTTATAATTTAACTCAATCTGTATCATGTATATTTCTTTTGGCCTTTGGGAGTTGGGACCTTTCCTCAGTAAACATTTCTCTTGCTTCAAGTTCCATATGAATTTGAGATACAATCCCCAATTTGTGCCTAACTAGTACTCCTTATGAAACTGTAAGTGTTGTGAAATAACTACTCCTTATGAAACTGTAAGTGTTGTGAAATACTCCAAGGTAGAAATCTTAAGCATACAAAAGGAGAGCATTTAGGAAACTGATCGAACAAATTCTAATTTTTGACTTGTGCTTGTTCAGTAAAAATGCCCATGATTTGATCTTTTTTTCTTCCATTTTCTCATGCTTTGGTCTGTTTTCAGTACTGATGAACGAAAACTAGAATTGAAAACTATCCTCTTAAAACTTATTGTACTGTTTTACTTAATTGGAATCCTAATTTTGTAATAGATATGGCTCGGAACAAGGGCTTTCTGCTATCAGGACCTGCAGAAATATCCATGCAACTGAAGCAACTGAAGGAGATTATATTTTCCCTTCTTCCAGCGTGTACAGCACCTGATCTAGAAACCGGAGCACCTTTTAAGGCTCAGGCTATTATTGCAAATCCTCCTGCATACGGTGAGATTATTGTTCAAAAACCTACATATTTATCCAACTCCTCGTCATATCCTTATCTTTGTTGTGCTTCTCTTTGTAAAGCTGGGGAAGCTTTTTTATTTATGTTTGTCTTGTTATTTGAATAAGATTGCTAATTAAGAAATGGACATCGGATTTTCATTATATGCACTTGCTTCCGTATTGCTATTTTCATCCTCAGGACTGTTTCATCGCGAAGTCTAGCAGATTTCATATTTCATATGTGCTAGCTTCTGGCGTTCTTGAACTCAGAATTTTGTTGACTTGATCAATAAGTTAGAATTTGCAGGAGTTACTTGTGGGATCCGGTAGTGCAAATTATATTCTTAGATGGCTGGCGTCTTTCAGTGTTGTTCTTAAATTTACATGATGTATGGTAATAAGTTTAGTTAGGGAGACTTAACTCAAAGAGATACTCATTCCGAGGAAAATTGAGATCAAATCAAGTTCTCAAATGTTCAAATTTATTGTTTTCATGATCAGTTGAGATATACTCAAGATGTGAAAGGCCTGAAATCTGTTCAAAATTGGATGGTCACCGGAAAATCATTTATCAATTTTCAAAGTGTTTGGTCATGTCAACTGAGCTACATACATAGGCAACATGGTGAAGGCTTGAAGAATAACCTGAGTTTTAGGAGTCTGGCTAAGAAAATCATAGAATATTTTGGTTTACTTGTGGCATTTTTATTTTTTACAATCAGAAGAGTTTGAACATTATGATTTTCTTTTTCAAGTTAATTTCATCATCCTTTGAAGTGCATTATTCTCATGTTATGAAATTTAATGAATATGAGATATTTCAATTTTTGTTATATGAAATTTGAGAGGTTGATTAGACTGACTGATGAACAGAAAACTTGAAGTTTCCCAGCTTGAATCATAAAAAATATCACAAACTTTAGCCCCTAACATGAAGTGTCTGGCTCTGTTAATAGACACTGCTTTATCTAATCTCGACAAAACAATTTTTCTTTTTTGAAATTTCTCTGATGTGTCCACTGTGATGCTCTCAGGACACACGCATGTTAATAGACACTGCTTTATCTAATCTCGACAAAACAATTTTTCTTTTTTGAAATTTCTCTGATGTGTCTACTGTGATGCTCTCAGGACACACGCATGTTGCTGAAGCTCTTGGTGTGCCACTTCACTTCTTGTTCACAATGCCTTGGACGTAAGTCTATATTGAAGTCCCCCACACTATTTCTCTATGTTTTATTACTACTGTTCGTACAGATGATTCTTTAGCTTGTAGTTACTGTTGTTATTTAGGGGAAAGTACCTTCTAATGAAAACATTTTATGATGTTTTGTTCCGGATAAAAGCAAATAGATGTCCATCACGTAGAATTTATGATTAACTCACGTGTTGCTTGATCAAAATGAAGCATAAGTAAAATTTCTAGGATTAATCTTCTTAAAGTCCCTCTAACCATTACACTAAAACTCCGAAGTTGTGGTGAGAGTTGAGAGTTATAGTTTATATTAATTCTAGCATGCCCCCGCCGGTTGAGTGCCCTTTTAATAGAGGCCGAAACCTGGACTAACAAAGCGGTGTCTATTTTTAGAAAATCCGCTTTAAATTTGTGGCCGGTGGGATTTGAACCTAAGTTGCTCTAATACCATCTTAAAGTCCCTCTGACCATTACACAACAACTCCGAAGTTGTGGTGAGAGTTGAGGATTACATTTTCATATTCTAACAATGTTACAATTAATATAAAACTATAACTCTTAACTCTCATCACAACTTCGGAGTTTTGGTATAATTGTGAGAGAGACTTTAAGATGGTATTAGATCAATCCAGGTTCAAATCCCGTTGACCACGAATTTAAAGCGGACTTTCTAAAAATTAACATTGTTGCGTGAGTCTAAGTTTCGGCCCATAGAAAGGGCGATCAACCTGCGGGAGCATGTTAGAATATAAAAATATAACCCTCAACTCTCACCACAACTTCGGAGTTGTGGTGTAATGGGAAGAGGGACTTTAAGAAATCTTAAAACAAACTACAATTTCTGCCTTAGCATGGACAGCTTAACCCCATTTAGCGTTGTACTGCATTTACATAGTGTATTTTTCTTAGAAATTTAACGAAAATCTGTGTACTACATTTTTCTGGCCTTGATCTGTTTTGAGCTTGGTCGGTTTTTTTTTCCAGCAGTTACCCGGTATAGTAGACAAGGTTAGATCCAGTCCTATCTAAATGGTTTTGCCTATCTGTCGAAGTGATATCTCGTTTCGAGTAAGCTCCAGCGCTAGGCTACAAGATCTTGGCTTGTGCCAGATTGAGCGTCCCTTGTCATGCTCACGGCCTTTCTGGTCTTTCTTTTAAGTATATTTAACTGTTCTGGAAATAACATTAATTGGAAATGTGAGCAATTCAGTGGAGCTCATAATCCCTGAAATGTGATTATTTTGGAGATAATGATTCACCTTCCTAATTCCGATACATGTAGGCAGGCCAACAAATGAATTTCCACATCCTATTTCATGTGTGCCAAATAGTGCAGCAAACAAGGTATATATGTTTAGACTCTTATCATTTCTTTTTTCTGTCTAATCTTTTTGGGTTATTATTAAATGGAAGTTTTGTGTGTTATACACTATTCAGCTATCCTACATTCTTGTGGACTTAATAGTGTGGTTGGGCATCAGGGGATTTATTAATGACTTCAGGAAGAAGTTGAATTTGCCTTCTATTGCATACTTCAGTACATATTATGGATCCATATCACATCTGCCAACAGGATATATGTGGAGTCCCTATCTTGCTCCCAAACCAAAAGGTAATTATGGGAGTGCATAATTTACACCTTCGACATTCTTTCTTTTTGATTTATTGAATGCTGTATTTCACTTTCTTCAGCACTTTGTTTCTATTGAAATGGATTTGTGTGACATATTGTTGCAGACCGTTTGTAGTTTCATGTTATTTTCTAATTGATTTTGACATGTTTTAATATTGATATTAAATGGGATACATTTCCATTTTTAGATATTTTTCCTGAGGTTTTCAAATTGGAGGAAGACTTTTTAAGTTTTCCGCCATGAGTTTTAATTTGTTAAAATCTTTGCAATATATGCCAGAAAGAACTTACTAAATTTAGTTCTGACATATTAACCTAGTGATATACTAATGCAGATGCATGGACAGAAAGGAGTCACTTCTAATAAAATTTGAGTTTAACAAAAGAAATTGATATGTGTTTCAATTGTGTTCTGTGGTGGATAGATCACAACTTGCAAATGACAGTTAGTGTGGAAATGTAAACAAGACAACAAAGCAAATAGAAGGGAGGATAATTTTTTTCTTCTCATTTTTTCTTGCTGTATAGAAAATGTATAAACATGACAATTAAGCAATGTTCAACATCTCCTGATATAGAAGATATCAGGAGGGAACTATCTCCTGAATTAAGGACAATCCATATTTCTGATTTCAATTTTTACTCTACTAAATAAGAAACAGCTTAAGATGGACGGGGAGAGAATGTAGGACGTGGTTATACATAGGCTAATTCCTGACCAGTCATTTCCTGGAAACTATTGTTTTCTTCTAAATTCCTGTGCTCTCAGTTTGTTATGGAAGCTGATCCTTCCAGCCTCCTGTATTTTCAAGTTAAATGTGTTGGGATGTTTTATGCAGCGGAAGACTTTAACTTATTTCCTTCAAATTATATAAATGAAGTTGTTTTCTTTCCTACTTAACTGATATCACTTATCAGCAACGATTTCGAGTTAAATAAATGCTATGGTAAAACTGTTGCCTGTTTTTAGTTGTATGATAGTATTCAATCTTAAAACCTGTAGTTTGAGAGAAACAAATTGGAGAAGGAAGTTGTTTCAATTATTCAGTAGCATATTGGCATGGAAAATTAGTATATTCAACATAAAAATGCTCAATAATTAAGTTGCAGATCCTTATAATATCTCTGAAGTTGAACAAATTGACATAGAGCATAGTTGTCTGGCTCCACATTATATCACATTTTATGGAGAGTATATACGTTTGAGGAGTATCATTTAACTTTCACCTGTTCTATAATTTTTATGACTTTGTTTTTTGATTAATCATCTAAATAGTTCATACTTCGTTATTTACAAAATTGGGTTATTCAATTCTGATTGTTGTTAAGCTGCATATGCACCTGTCTTCCTTTTTGTTTGCTTAGCTGCTAGAGCTTGCTCTTGTATGAATCCTTTTTGCTATTTGTGTATCGGCCAACATAAAAAATAATAAGAAACATCAGTTTTCATGCATTGCTATTGACTAGTAATATAAATGTGCAGATTGGGGTTTCTTAGTAGATGTCACTGGTTTTTGTTTCCTCAACCTTGGCACAAAGTACCAACCACAAAAGGCTTTTGCAGAATGGATTCAACAAGGACCAAAGCCTATATATATTGGGTTTGGTAGCATGGTATCTTTCTTGCTATACATTGTGAAGATATATAAGCAAATAATTTTTCTTCCTGGTTCCTCAAATGTGAACGTTGTTTAGAATGTATACTCTTTGACTTTAACTGAAGTGCCACAGATTTCTTTCCTTATTAAGCCAAGACCTCTTTTTTTATATTCAGCCTCTCGAAGATGGCAAAAGGACAATGAACATCATCCTGGAGGCATTAAAAGAAACAGGCCAAAGAGCAATAATTGGCCGTGGTTGGGCAGATCTTGGAATTAGTAAGTATTTACCCTGCTTGATATACTTTTCTGTTATATATCCTTGGAGTTTTAACGTAGAATAGTTGTCAATTGTCGTAGTACACATCACAATTTCTATCACATAAAGTATCTGTGCTTGATCTCGTTATGTAACCAGATGAAATCCCATTTTGTCACCAGTAAGTAAATAATCCAGTTTGTAATTTTTTCTCATCAGCTGTGCACTGCTTAACTTATTGAATTTTCCTTAGCTTGATTATTGATGAAGTCTGTACCTTCATTTGGGCTTATTTCTAGTTAATTGCTTAATTGCCATACTTATATATACATGCACTTTGTTGCTTTTTTACATTACAGAGTACTTATATGTTATCTATTACGGTAAGCACTAAAAAAAAAGGGAAAAAGTGCATATGCATTTTGCCCGTCATTTTTCTGTTGATAATGTATTTAAATTTGACCAACGGGTTTGGTGGAGTGGCTGGGAGTTCAGCCAAAATTCAGATGCTGGAGTGAGGGCTCTCCGTTCTTTGTCATGCATGTTTGTGTTTTATTAGGGAATACAATTTGTAGGATTTTTAGGATACAAACTTTTATATTTTCAATAATGCAAATAACTTCTTCCATTATGGTTATTTTCGAATTGAGCCTCTTAATTTTTTCAGTAGTGTTTAGTGAAGATACTTTTGTATTTAGGAAGAATGTTAAGAAGTTATGGTAAGAAGTGTTTTCTTATTTCTTACCATCAGTAACGATAAATCCTCCAAATTTATTTTCCTTTTAATAAGCATATGCTTTGTATTTGCAGGTTCCGATATACCTGCTGATGTCTTTCTTATTGAAGATTGCCCTCATGACTGGCTATTTCCTCAGTGTGCTGCAGTGGTGAGTTCCAAAAAAATTTTGCAGCAAACTATGTAGGAGATGACTCTTGAAAATCTTGTGTGTGTGTGTTTTTTTTTTAAATTGCGTATGAATAAGCAAGCACCTGATTTCATAGTAAGACCACGACTTAAAAATTAGCACAAATACTTGAATTAGACCTATTCCCAAAAATATTTATCAAAATAGACCTATTTCCGAAATATTTATCAAAATAGACCTAGTTTCTGCCATGTTGGCTGAAACTAGGTCGATTTAGATAAATATTTGGGGAACTAGGTCGATTTGAAAAAAAAAAATTTGTAAACTCTACGGGAATCCCATAGAGTTTAGTACACAATTTAACTCTACGGGATTGCCAATCCCTTGAAGTTCAGAAACTTTTTTTTTTCCAAAATCGACCTAGTTTTGCTGACGTGACTGAAATTAGGTCGATTTTGATAAATATTTTGCAAGTAGATTGAAATTGATAAACTTTTTTTTTGAAAAGGTCTATTTCAAAAATTTGCCCTAAAAATTATTCTTGTCATTGTGCTGCTTGCCTATCTCATAAATTTTGTCATAGTCTCATAAATAGTCTATTTATTATTTATGTTGCATAACAGAAAGATTTTGTGAAATTTGGACATCTACTGTGACAATTTTTCCCCTTCAGATTAATGCTTTAAGTTTCTCTATCAACATGCTGAGAGTCCGATTGTATATGCCTTTTACGTTGTCATGGCCAGATAACGCTAAATAAGCTGCTATGGGGTTTCAACTTTTGCTACAGATACAACTGGCATGTTTCTTTTCTTCCTTTTGAGCAGCCAATCTGACAGAATGTGATGTGATGCCTAGCCCTGAAAAGACCAGGAACATTTCTCAGCACTAGGCTCCCACATTAAATATTACATCAACTAGCAACAGAATAATGGTTTACAAAGTAAATCAACGCTCCTTGTTTCTTAAGAAACCAAAAAGGTAATAATGTTCATATGTCGGTTTTGCTTGGTCTTCCTTGGAAATATCATCAGATCTTGGACACAGTAAGGTGTTATGATCTATATATTCTGTTACATAGAATTGAAAACATGATAGTTTCAAAAAGTATTGACCTCTGGCCCTCCTGCATCGACCTTTTGATGGTTCTCTTTCTTTTCCTCTTTTTTTGATATGTCCGCTTTGGCAAATTCAATCTAAAAGTATTATTTCTGAATAAATATCGGTGAAATTATAATGTTGTTTACTAACTAGCAGATACCGGCTTTGTTTTATGAAAGCTGTTTTGACGCATTTTATATATTAATATCCTGACTGTTCAAACATACTCAGGTTCACCATGGAGGTGCTGGCACAACAGCTACTGGATTAAGATCTGGGGTAATGCTCTTTTGAAAGGATTTCTCTATTAAATTCATTTGCCGTTCCACTATATGATGTGATGCCCGGATGATTTTTAAAAGAAGAAAGCTAGAGTAGTTATCATTAATTGAATTGATGGAGAGGACACAATGGTAGTGGAGAGGCGGATGATAAATTTGGGACTCTCACCCAAGAGTTTGGATTAACTCCCCAACTAGATTCGCTCAACCCTTGACAAGAGAAGGTTCTCTATGGATTAATACTAAGCTAGTATGAAAGTACTAACTCTCAGTTTTTCTCATGACCACGACACATGCTTAGCTGACCATTTGAAAGCCTTAATGGCATTTGATTGCCGTTTCATTGAGGCCCGCCTAGAAAGAAACATTTGAGTGCTCTAATTAAAGAATGCTTCAATATAATACCTATTAACATTTATTTGTCCAATGACTCTTCAACACTGTCGTCCATGAGTGGGGCAATAGTGCCATTTACAACCTGTCATTACAATGACTTTCCCATTCTTTTGTGGAGGCTTCTAGAAGCTAAATTAAGTTTGCAATCTTAATCCTTAATGCGTCGGTTCACGAAAATTAATTATAAAACTTATTCATCTATAATTATCCACTGTTTTTTTTTTTTAATTCCTTCTCTTTTGCTGGTGTTGAATTTTTCTGCCACTTGGGTTTTCTTTTCTTTCGTTTAGAAGAACTATCTTGAGTCACAAAATGGAAGTTCAGAAGTTCATTATGGATCCTACTTGTTTGCATCACCCTCTTAAGTTGACTCTTAGCGTGCCTTTTTCTGCAACTAAAACTATGTGGCATAGTGGCTTGAACTTTATTTTTCCATATTTTGTTCCTTATGCAGGGCGACCTTGCTAAATTCTACTCTATTTTGCTGCCTTTATTCTAGAAAACTTTTTGATATTCACAAACCTGTGTATAGCAGTTGTCTTGTGGGATTGAAATGTTCTGTATATGAAGGTTTTTTGTATATTTTATTTGGCTAATCATCATTGTTTTAAGCTTTCATCAATCAAATCCCATGGCTTCATGTTTTTCTTTCTTAGTGGCTTAACATTTCAAGGACAAGAATCATATTCTTGTATCCCTTTCCTGAAATTTCATTTTCATTTTTTACCATTTCTGACTTATTTGCTTTCAAATGACATATATAGATGGTTCGTCATATAAGAAACTGTTGTCTACAGTCCTGTATCACATAGTTAGACAGGATTGTGCTACTTATGCTTCATAGGGTGTCATCTAATCTAAAGCCATGAGTAGTTTGATGATCCATGATGCTAAAATGATGATAGTGAAGCAGTAATTGTAGTTTGGCTTATCTTGAACTCACATTGAGTGGCTATGTACCCCATGGACTAAAAGGATAGTGCATGTGATGGAAGAGAGCTTTCAGATCCCTAGGTTAAATTTGGATGTTTTGCTTAACATATGTTTCTACAGTTAGATGTCAACTTATTGCTCATCAAGTTTGGTTTATGGTGATTGAATTTAACATGAAAACCACTCAAACTTTACTAAAATTTGCAGTGCCCAACAACTATTATCCCTTTCTTTGGGGACCAGTTTTTCTGGGGTGATAGGATTCATGAAAGAGGAGTCGGACCTGCACCAATTCCCATATATGAGCTAAATGTTGAACGACTATCAAACGCTATAAGGTTCATGCTTGATCCAGAGGTAATCATGCTGATATCTTTTATGTTTGGGTTAATTGTGGATTGGCCTCCTGTACTATCCCTTAATTGCGGATAGCACCCTGGTGAAACTTTTTCGACTCTTTTACCCTCAATAGGTCTATTTGTCAAAAAGACTATTCTCTTTCTTGGAGGTAAAAGAGACCCCAAAAAAATTACGCATGGAGTTTTATCTGCAACAATAGAGTTACAATGGGTCTATCTGCAACTGGGCTAATAGTAAAAGGGGTCTATCCTCAGTTTAACCCTTTATGTTTACATCTGTAGAGCAAGTAATCAATATTTTTTCGTTCTTTCTTTGTGTATTGAAGGTTAAATTACGAACCATGGAACTCGCGAAACAAATAGAGCACGAAAATGGCGTTGTAGCTGCTGTGGATGCATTCCATAAGCACTTGCCCGCAGAATTACCCATCCCTCTTGTCCCTTCTGATGAGCCTCCACAACAAGTCCAATGGATATTTCAGGTCATCGAGAGGTGGTGTTGTCTTCCTTTCACCTTGTAGCCATCTCATCTCATTCGTCAGTGTACATATAATTTGTTTGTTTTCTTCATTTTCTTTATTTATCATTCTTTATGTTGTTATGTGGGTGAATATGTGGATGCTAGGATAAGTAAAATTTTGTCTCGTGTATCATATGTTGTGGTTTGGGGTGTTAGATAAGAGGTTTTTTTTGAAAAGGTTGGTCATGTAGAAAACATACTTGTTTGTTGTAATAGGTATGCAAGGGTTTTGAGAAGGTGTTCCATCTCAGTTGTGTTTTGGTGATATTCAACAACGTTGATAATTGTATTGATTTAGATGGATGCTATTCTTTATGACTATTTTGTTTACATGTGCTGAGATTGTTTTTGGGCAAGTAGCTCATATTATCAAGGTGAATGTTGGAATTTCTATTTGCTTGATAGTGATAACTTTTCATCTGAACTGCAAACACACAATTTAGGGATGTTTACATTTTTTTTTAAGCACTTGCTTGGGAGAATTGAACGGTCACAATCCCTTTCTCTACTTGAGAGTTCATTGACAGAAGGGAAGGAAAAACATGGGGGGAGGAAGTGGAAGGGAAGGGAGATCGTTTATTGGCTGTTGGATTCATATCGTTGTGGTTCAAAAAATTTCACCTTCATTGCACCCTAATTTCTACATCAGTATTAGAGATCATATATATATATATATATTCATCGTTTTCTATGTCCATGTCCATACGGCTAAATGGCACTGAAATACCTTGTTGTTTTACCACATTTACATTTAAATATCCTAGGTTGTAAAAAGTAGTACTTTGACACCCTAAGTATGTTCGGTTGACTTGATGAAACGGTTCTGACTCATGATATATAATACAAATCAAATGCTTATTGTATGATAAAATAGAACAAAAGGATTTGTTGTCTAAATTAGTATAGTTTATTGTAAGGCTTTCTGTAATTTATGCTTTTACTCTTGAAGAAGATAGAAGAAAGATTAAAAGTATGCAATTAGACAAAGATAGGGGAAGTGTTTTATACCGATAGAAGAAACTTACACAAACCACAACCAGAAACTAAACACAAAAGGAGATTTAACACCAAATCTCCCTAACAACAAGCAAAGGAGCAACAAAACACCAAAACAACCAAACAAACTAGTACTACTACTATTATCCCCCCATCTCTCTACTACATAACCACACCCATACCCGTTAACCCACAACCTCCCCCATATCATACCCGAAACCTGCTACCGATCCAGTAGGCGACAGAGCAGAAGGCGGCGGGGCAGTCTCAGCGTCGCAATAACCCCTAAGTATATCGGCCTCTTGCGAAGTAAATCCAATCGAATCGAGCATCGAAGGCCAACAATCCCTCGTAATTATCCTTATAGCCTTGCAACATCCTATCGTCAAGTAAGACTCTCCATTGAGAAAGAAGAGCACAATCTCATTAGTGCATGATCGGAGCTCCGTTAGCGCGCTCCAACAATCCGCTAACCCGGTTTTGGAGTCAGTCATGCCCGTTAGCCCGTTAAAGAGGTGGGACCCGGCAGGTGGGAGGGCGCGGGGAGTGGAGAGGGAGAAGAGGGTGGTGGAGACTGTGAGGATGAGGAGGGATTTGAGGAGGAGAGACATTTTTTGTGTTTGATTTTTGTGAAGTAAGTTGGTGTAGAATTAGAGAGGAGAGCTAGGGGGGTTTATATAGGTTTTTTGGCGGGAAGAGGAACGGTCTTTGAAACGTTTATAGGTTGTAAACTTGTAACTCATGGAGAAAGTGAAGAGATTGGATTTGACTCTTAAGTACTTTTATTAGACTAAGATGAAGTTAAGAGGTTATCATTATTGATAACGGCCATAGAAGAAAATTAATGAAGTGTGTTTGTTGGTAAGGAAGTTGAATGGTTATGTGTCTGTGTTAATTAATTTGAAGAATATTTGCTCAAAAATAATAATTTTAAGAAAAGATTGCTTTTTTTTTTTAGGGGTAAGAAAAGATTGTTAGATTAAACTTGTAGTTATGAGATTCATTGATGTTATGAACTTGTAGCCGTGCTGATATTCGAAGGCCGTTAGACTTTTGGAGCAGGTTTAAAATGTAGCTTTTTAATGTGCATCGTGGACAAGGAAAAACAAATTTAGGAGAACTAGTATGTAATACGTGCTTTGCACGTAATGCATATTAAATAACGATATGAGACTAAACATTCGTAGGGCAATTTATTGAGATTTGTATTAGTTTTTCTCTCCACGAATTTGCATACTTGTATAACTAATAGATTGATTTTTTTTCGTAAATGGGAGGTGAACTCAGTCATAGATCTGTTCATTTCCTCCAAAGAAAAGCAATATAATCTTCTCTCTCAATTATCACCTGTAAAATCTTGTTGACTGCGAGGTATCCCGGTTACTATAATCGAGGGACTGACTTCACTATCAAAATTCTCACTTCCTCTTTTTTTTTTCTTTTGATTCTTTTAGTGTTTTCTTTTGTGCATTTGAGCATCCATATATAGTATAATTTTATGCAACTCTTGAGATCCAAGTGGAATGTTTATGGAAGTAGATGAGTCGTGAAATAGTTAGTGCATTATTAATTAAGAGAATTTGATTAGTCTGTGAGAAAAGATACATGAATGCTTTAATTATGTGTTCATTTCTCACTACTATTCATATTAAATGCATTATTAGTAGGTTCAGAAAGGCAGATGTCATAAATTATTTTGTTAGTAGGATCTAATTATTATATTGCAATAGTTTTTTATGGAAAAAAATATTAAGACACATCCAAACTAAACTAAAAATCTAGAAGCACAACAAAAGAATGGGGATATACGCTGCTCCTTATCAGACTGCAGAATATTGTGTAAAAACGGTGGTGGGTCTTCGAGCCATACCACAAAATCATTAATTTTTCTTCGCTCTTCGGACTAACACATGAGTCATTACATTCCTCGTTTGACGAACTACTTGAAAATCCCATTCATCGAGTCATATGCAACATCGCTGAATATTATCCACAAAGTGTTTGAAAATCGAGTGCTGCTCCGCTCCATTTTGGATATATCTAATTACCACCTCCATATCTTCTTTGAAAATTATCTTTCTACATCCAGTGTCAAGAGCAAATGTAATAGCTTCCCACACCGCTTGGAATTCCGCATGCTCAGAATTACCTCAGATCTAAATATTATAATAAGTATATTGCAATAGTTAGCAATATATATTATGATAGTTTAATATGCTATTTCTAGACTACATTACACTAAGAGGTTTACATTTATATTAGTATTCCTCTCTACTAATTTTTATATATCGGACACACATATTAATATATTATAATATTAGATTAGATATTATATTTTTAATTAAATATTAAATTATCTTAAATTACAATATAATTTATAAATCTAATTTATGATATTATTATCTTAAATATTAAAATTTTAATATTTATTGTATAATACCTAATATCTAAAGTGAAATATTTATCTTATTTAACATAAGACTAACATGGTTAAAATTTATGATATATATTAGTTCTTATATTTATTGCAAGAATAATTATAGTGTAATAAATACAATGAATTGAATAAAATTTTAGGAATATGATTAAAGTTTATAATATATATTTAGTTTTAATATTAGTTCTTATGTTTATTGCATGAATAATTATAGTGTAATGAATAGAATGAATTGAATAAATTTCAAGGCATTATTAAAAATTATCAAATTTTGGAAGGGTAAAAGAGGCAATTAAAAGTTTTAACACCCCAATCGTCTTTTATAAATAGTGTAGATGTAGATGTAGATGTAGATAGATATAGATATAGATATAGATAAAACAAGCAAAAGAAGATGACTTCTGTGCTCAAAACATTCTCCGTTTGAAGCCCAAAAAGAGCCCACAAAGTAGCCCGCTTCTTTCTCCAAACTAACTATCAAAGAAAATATAAGCGGGGCACGTCATTGTGATTACGTTATGAAATATCTTATTAGTTTTTTGATTTATCTAGTTATTATATATATAAAGTTATAACATTATTAAAACCAAATTTATTTGTCCAGCACATTAGTTCATTCAAATCAAACTATTTATTTTTAAAAATTCATATCAACATTTTTTTTCCCTCAAAAATTTTTTTTTTGTTTTAATTTAGAAAAAACATTTTTTTTTGGCCCTTTTGGAGCAGAGAGCAAACAATCTAGTCACCACTTTCTCCCTTGTTACATTTTTGACCCAAAACGTGTCACATCTGATATCTATATTTGGTAACTTGCTCATTTGAACTAATGATGATCATCTAAAGACAACATCGATTGCTTCCACTCAAACAATTGTCATCATGACTTCTTAATATTAGCAACTTCATTCGAGTAGCCTACCTACCATGTTAATTGCATGTTTTGGTTCTAATATAAACTTGCAAAAAGATACAAACCTTCAAGCTTTGAACCTAGTACATTGCAATAGATTTGCAATAATTTTCACTAGAAGTCTAGAAGGTACAAAAAGCAAAACTCGTTTCACTATCTGTCATTGAGATCCAAATTCAATAATTGTGTTGGATTCTATTTTAGTGTGTAAGAGTAAATATCAAAAGTCGAATTTGTTTTTACGAATAAAAATTTTATCATAACATTTCGCATGAGAGTGGAGCATTCCGAACAATAAAAGGTGCATTCCAAAGCTTCATAAATGACTCGGACATTTTTGCTTGAATGTACTGGGTATTAATAAAATTTGTACCCTCTTTTTATGATGCTTGAAGACCAAAGAGCGATTCAAATTAACATGTTGGCGCATTAGAAATCGCATGTAACATCTAGTTTTTGAGCTTGGTGTTATGACTCATACATTAAGGGGGTGTTTGTTTCAACTTTTTTTTTTTGGGATATAGAGTGGATTACAGATTCTAGGATGAAAAAGTGGGTCTTTTAGAGTTTTAGAATTCCATAAACTTTGTTTGTTTCAAGACAAATTTTGGGATATTGAATCCCCAAATTATAAAAAACTATTATTTTTTTGAATTTGTAAAATTCTAACAAAATGGTAGGATGTGGAGTGGATATCTGACACCCTAGCTCTCCTCTTCCCAAATCCACGAATTTTGGGTTAAATCTCAGTCCTAAGATGGGGAACGGCTAGGTTTTGAAGGTGGAAGCTATCGTTTTAGGTGAAATTGATTTGGGGGTCTCAGTTGTTTTGGTGATCTTTCTGTTCTAGGGTTCCATCCGATTCTCTCCGACCCCAAAGGTAAATCTCGCTCCCTTTCTTTCTAATTAGGGTTTTGAAGGATTCGATTTGGGTTTGGGTGAAAATGATTTGGTCAATTTCCCCCATTGGTAACCCATATTTATGGACATCATATTCCTGCTGCTTGTGCTGTGAAATTACTTTAAACGTGCATCTCCCTCCTGTGAAATTATTGAAGGATTCGATTTGGGTTTGCGACACATAATAGACTCACATGAAATTATTTTAAACGTGCATCTGCCTCCTGTGAATAGCTAGCTGCTGGTGCTGGACATTGAGAGGCCTTATTGTCACTCTTTTTTGCATCTAATTTGCTTCATAAACCTGTTGAAGAAAACATCCCGAAATTAGTGTTGTTGTTATAAAGGTTTTGAGGGTCTGTGGTGCTAAAATATTATAACTTGGTGCAAAGCTTTGTTTGTTTGATTATTGAGTTTTACTGCATATCTCCTTACATCTCTTTAGTGTAATTATTTTAGATAGATTTGAAAAACATGTCTGGGTAAGGTTTCATCGTCTCTGTTTCTTCTTGGTTGGTCAGGTTGTTCTACACTGTTTGTTGTTGACTGGATTTACTTTCAATATTGTCTTGTAGCTTAATCAACAAGACAATATTCTCTTTCCAAAGTAAATATTTTTATGTTCTATGGTTTGCAGACTGCAATATCTCGTGTTTAAAATAGTTGTGAGAACATTATATGCTTTAATTACACTTTCAATTCAGAGGTGGTATAAGAATTATAGTGCTTACTTGGTGAATTATCCTATGCATGTTTTGCTCAATGTTACTTTAGCCATATGAACTGAGTTCCCATGTTATGAAGCCATCTATTTTTGTTTACAGCTCCTTTTTAATTGTTTTAATTTGGGTGAAAATCAAGTTGAACATGTATATTGAACTTCCATGTAGATGGACGACATTGATGAAGGAATGTTAATGAGGATGGCTTCTAATGCTACTATCTCTGCGGTCATTTGTGTGTTTGCTTGTTTAATGAGGATACGTAGTAGAAGGAAATCAATTACTTATCACCCTAAGGCGGGGGAAAAAGAGAAGAAAAGTAGCAAGGCTAAAGAGGAAGATTCTCTCATGCGCCATTTCATTGAGTCCATGTGCTACTCAATTCAACACCAACGCATTTTACATTGGAGTGAGACCATGGGGAAGGCTCTATTAGCGCATGAGAGTGAGTTTCCCGAGGACACATTGGATAAAGTGCTTGATTACTTGTATGAACATGAATCGGATTCTAGGAGGTTGGTCATCAAAACAAAAAATGCTCAAAAGCTATTTATAGAGAAGATTATCGAGGAGCAAGGGTTCTAGGAGGTCATATTTTGGGTTTGACTTTTAAAAACTTGATATTTCACTACTTTTGAAAACTTGATATATCTATTAGTTTTGTAAACTCATTGCATATTTCACTACTTAGTGATGTAATTTGAGCACTTATGGATATGTTGCTAATTTTATAAGTTGAACACTTAGTGGTGTAACTTTAGGCATATTTCACTACTCCAATTGCAATCTCATTATAAATTGGATTCTTTTGCAGACTTATATATCCATATATTATGATACTTGATGTAAATATGGAGGGATATGATACTGGATAGCAACCTACATTGCACGTTATGTATTGGTATGGCTATTTTATATTTTTCATTTTGGGCAATGATGGTACTCATTTATTATGAGAATGCAATCTACAATGTCTTTGTGATGTTTAGGTAAGGCAATCCTGGATGAGAATGCAACCTACATTGCATTTATAATGTTAGGTGAGGCAATCCATTCATGTGATTGCAATCTACATTACAACTTCATTGTTAGATTAGGCAATCCATGTTTTCAATTTTTATAACTATATCTGAGCCCTTATTTTGAACAGCCTTGGTTTGTTGTGGCCTTGGTTATTTGAGCTTGTGGGTTGTGGTTGCTTGTTTGAGCTTCAGTTTGAGCTTCAGTTTCAGTTTGTGTCAAGTAGCTTATGGGTTTTGTTGGCTTGGTTGCTTATTTATGACAGGTTTCAGTTTCAGTTTCAGTTTCATAGGCCTATACAAGTGTGGAGCCTTGGTTTGTTGTGGCCTATTATGGTTGTTTGTCTGAGCTTTAGTTTGAGCTTCAGTTTGTGTCAAGTACTTGTGGGTTTTGTTGTTTATGACAGGTTTCAACTTTTTATAGCTATACTTGTGTGGAGGTTGAATTTCTACCTGCTGGTGATTTTGATAACAACCCCTCTATGGTTTTGTTGGCTTGGTTGCTTGTTTATGACAGGTTTCAGTTTCAGTTTCATAGGCCTATACAAGTGTGGAGCCTTGGTTTGTTGTGGCCTATTATGGTTGCTTGTCTGAGCTTCAGTTTGAGCTTCAGCTTCAGTTTCAGTTTGTGTCAAGTACTTGTGGGTTTTGTTGGTTTGATTGCTTGTTTATGACAGGTTTCAACTTTGTTGGCTTGGTTGCTTGTTTGTGGCAGCCTAATACAATGCTGGTTTGTTGGCTTGGTTTGAGTATGAGCTTGGTTATTTGAGTTTTGTTGGCTTGGTTGCTTGTTTGAGCTTCAGTTTGTGTCAAGTAGCTTATGGGTTTTGTTGGCTTGGTTGCTTGTTTATGACGGGTTTCAGTTTCAGTTTCATAGGCCTATACAAGTGTGGAGCCTTGGTTTGTTGTGGCCTATTATGGTTGTTTGTCTGAGCTTTAGTTTGAGCTTCAGTTTGTGTCAAGTACTTGTGGGTTTTGTTGTTTATGATGTGTTTCAACTTTTTATAGCTATACTTGTGTGGAGGTTGAATTTCTACCTGCTGGTGATTTTGATAACAACCCCTCTATGGTTTTGTTGGCTTGGTTGCTTGTTTATGACAGGTTTCAGTTTCAGTTTCATAGGCCTATACAAGTGTGGAGCCTTGGTTTGTTGTGGCCTATTATGGTTGCTTGTCTGAGCTTCAGTTTGAGCTTCAGCTTCAGTTTCAGTTTGTGTCAAGTACTTGTGGGTTTTGTTGGTTTGATTGCTTGTTTATGACAGGTTTCAACTTTGTTGGCTTGGTTGCTTGTTTGTGGCAGCCTAATACAATGCTGGTTTGTTGGCTTGGTTTGAGTATGAGCTTGGTTATTTGAGTTTTGTTGGCTTGGTTGCTTGTTTGTGACAGGTTTCAACTTTGATGGCTTTGCGGGTTTGTGGGTTTGCTTGCAACTTTGGTTTGTTGTGGCCTTTATTTAAGCTGCTTGCTTGCATATTGATAATGGAAAAAGTGGGTTTTTTGAGTTGCAGCTTTGGTTTGCTTGGATTTGAAATTCTAGGATGAAAAAGTGCGTTTAGTTATCCCAATTCAATACAATTGTGTTTGTTATTTTGTGGGAGGTAAGCTCACCGGTGTGTATTTACATTCTTTTTGTAATCCTAAATTTTGTTTGTTACAACTATAGATTTCAAATTATAAAATTTGTAATGCTACAATTTGAGTTTGAATCAAACAAAATATTACAAATTATAGTATTTGTAATCCCAAAATATTGATGAAACAAACAAGATTTTAGAAATCTCAACCCATGTTAAAAAACCTATGGATTTTAAATCCCATATGAAAATCCATGTCCTATAATTTAGGATTTGAAACAAACACCCCCTCAAATGGTTGAGACGGTTTGTAGATCTCAAAGTGGCTTATGCATGTTTTAGAGCACCTTGCTCGCATGGGAAGATAATCGAAGATGATTAGTGCTAGTGTCAATATAATCTAAAATTAATTTGAGTTAAACCTAATATTATTAAGTTTATAATCCCAAATTCATTGAGTTAAACCAGATGTCGTTAGTGTTAATATACAACAGGCCCAATATGGTCCGTTGATGCACCGAGCTTTTCTTTTTATTTATTTTTCCTCTTTGCATTTCACCCTCAAGAACAGCTTTGATTAAATATACAACTGGATTGGTGAAAGTTTCTCACTTTCACACTTTAATTTTTAAATTTCATGAGGACTTAGCACGCCCCTTAACGCAACAAATAATAACATAACAATAAACTTTCTCATTTGAAGATTGAACTGAGAACATGTATGAGAACTTTGAATTATAACTCTAAATGGATTATCATCTAGAATGTTAGGTAAATTTAATGGATTATAATCAATTTTTAATAATAGAGTATTTAGCAAATAGATGGATAATAGCCCGTCATGATTTCCCAAATGATCACAAAATGAAGGGCATAAATTAGATGGTGAGTTATTAAATAAAGCATTGAATTTTGTGAAATAATAAAGAATATAATAATTTTCTACTTAGGGCCTGTTTGGTTCATTTCTAAGTTTTAGAATAATAGAATTTCAATGAAATAAATGATTTTTTTTGTTTTTCAGACATTTCCTGAAAAAGATTTTTTTTGCTTTGGTTCACACAAAAAAAAGAAGCGAGAAACTTCTCTTGTTACAATTCCTTGCTTTGGATCAAACTTGAGGAATAGGAAATGACCATTTTGATGTGACCAATCAATCAATCAAAGTTGAAAAGAGAGCTTAGTCATTTTTTAATTAATGTTAATTCACTTTCCACCCAATTCCTTCTTTAAAACTCGGAATTGGCTTTTCTGAAAAAAGTACCAAGTTTTTAACGTTTTTCAGAATATTTCCAAAAAACTTTCCGCTGAACCAAAGCGAGGAATAGTAATTCTTTTTTATCAATCTGACGCAGAAAAGATGTGTCAGTCCTTTTCTAAAACATTTCCAACTTAATTCTTTGAACCAAACAGGCCCTTAGTCAAAATTCACCGTTTATAATTTAAAAAAACACGCCAAGATATCTAGTTTATTTTTTAATGAATTACAAGTAGAAATAAGTTATTTTGTGAAACATCTCAAGATGACTTGTAAGCCCAAATGCTCAAAGTTTTGGACATCGCAAGGCGCCAAGGAAAGTTTCAAATTTCAACAACCGCCATGTCTCCAGATTCCTCACAAAAATAATAGAACCAAATACAACCAATCCAACCCAAAAAATCCCATCCCGGTAGCCGCGTCCCATCACTAAATACCGCTCCCTCCTCCTCATTCTGGGCCCCACTTATCCACAGCTCATAAAAACCTCGCTGAATTATTAAATTAATAAACGTAACGAATTTCCTTCTAATTAATAAAACGACCGAAAAAAGAGGAGCTGACCGCTACCATATCGCTTTTGACTGTTTCACCCCAAAGTGGGGCCCACAAGGCGAATTGGCTACTTTCCCCTCCCTATTTAATGGCGCCCGTACGTTACCGGGTACTCGGGCAGGCTAGCCCGCCTACCCGAACCCCTCTCGGAGGACCCGGATCGCGCGATGTGGGACACGTGTAGGGATAAGATCGGATGGTGAGTAGCTTGGATCGAAGCTCGCTGGTCTTATGGGAGGTGGGGGCCCACGCGGTTTGGAGAGGAGTAAATATTCTCGCACCGACCAGCTTTCCAGGGCTGGGTTGGGGCCCACGCGGAAAAGGGGACGCTGAATGGATGGGATTTATGGCGCGATCCATCTTTTACCAAAATCTCAAAACTGAAGGTATTTAAGTGCCGCCAAAAAAGTGAAGGTAAATAAAGTAAAAGTTTTGAAAACTCACGAGTATAAAAAGTGCTGCTAAAAAGTAAGTAAATGTATATTAGTGAAAAACTATAGGGTATTTAAGCTAATTTTAAATTTGCTTTTTATTCATGAAAAATATATGGAAATTTGATGCAGATTATTTTCTAATTCGATAAACCAGAAAATAATGAAATCGTAGATATATAATTTTAAAACCGTTCTAATAAAGCATAAAAATTATAAATTATCTATATGATACTTCTTGACCATAATTCATACAATAAACTAATAACATCTTTTTTATCTTAAGGGGATAAGTTATGCAAACAATTGGCCAACAACAATAGATGCGACAATAATCGACCATTTCCATATGAAAGATCATCCTTTAAATATTGTAAGATACTTTTGACATCACACGGTCTAGTCAAGTCTTCAACCCAAGACAATTCATCTTCAAACGTAGTGACCCGAGTGTTGGATAGTTTCTTATTGTGACTCGCCCCCTCTAGCGTCCATTTTTTGGTGGTACAAAGAAATAGTTCTGTATGGTTCGCCTAATTTGGACCATAGACACCCGTGAGGAGGTGGGTCAGGAATGGATCTGGTCTAATTTTATGTATATTTTTTATTTGGCAAAAAAACCAGGCTAAAGTTAGCTCGGTTTTATCCTACTTAGTTTTAATCATCAGAAGCGTCCAAACCAAAACTAGTTTAAGATAAAATCGAGCGAGGATTGATATTGGCTCAGTTTTTGATAGATTGCCAAACACACCCTTGTTTTCTACCAATCTCCTATTTAGGGTAGCAAGCTAGCTTGAATTGATCATGAACCGGGGGGTCCATTGTCTTCACCGATCGCATCCTTTTTGTGTGGCATTGTTGAATTCGATAATATGCTCACGTGGATGCTTATTGCAGCTCACTTGCAAAGTAAGCGAAGAGGATCTGATCATCAAGAATTAGGTGCCAAAAGTGCATAAAGTATTATCATTAGACGCAATCCTAAGTTCCTACCTAACATTATTATTATATACTACCCTTGGCTATGTAGAATGTAACCATGGGAGTATAATGGGGTCCAGCAAAAAAGCGTATGTGAGAATATTCATGAGAGCGACTCTCATAGAAGGATCCATACGTTGGTAATTGATGCCATTATGAAAAGAAAAAGAAAATACTGATTTTGCTTGACTTATAATTGAAGCTAGACTCATTTTTCCGTGAATTCGTAAGAATTCCATAAAACAAACATGTAATAAATTAACGGCGGCAATTTGCATACGAAATCTTAATTAATTGTTGATTGTGTGAGTATTTCACATATATATGAATAGTTTTCATAAAATTCATTTGATATGTATGCGAGCTCAAATGCTGAACTATTTGATATGTCTAAGAGCTCATTGCTCGTATGTGCTGATTGAGATATTGTTTGGGTTTTTTCTGCGTGTTTTAATTGATTGTTGCATTATAGTATTGACTAACACTGGAATTTATGATAATGTCTGCATACTTTGCTATATCTGTCACGTATCTCTTTATTGTATTGTTATTCGTAGGAAAAACGTGAGCTTGCATGGTACGGCTCCTAATTGTGATATAAATAAAAAAAGAAAGAAAACAGGGATGTTATAAGAATTTCCTTTAGCTAATTAATCTACGTGTAATGAATTTGTACGAATCAATTATATAATGAAGATGTGGAAACAGTCTGGTATACTTTAAACCTAGCTACTACTATATGTCCTTAATAGCTCCTCATAGGGAAAAAAAAAGCAAATATAAAGAAAAAGAAACAAACAAAAATAAAACAGACAAAGGAAATATAACAAAAGGGAACATAAATAGTGACCGCATAAGGTTAGATTGATCTAAGCACATTTTCTTTTCTTGTTTTGATACCTTGAGGTTTTAAATTTAATTAATATTAAATATTTAAAAATACTCAAATATAGACTATATATTCTCATTAGATTTGGATCATTTCGCTATCAAAAATTTAGCGGAGAGATCATTGTTATTAGTATAATTATTGATTTGATTGGCAAGTTGTGATTTGTATTTGAGTGTAAATTAAGAAAGAATGATATGTATTAAATCTATAGTGAATCATAAACATCCACGAGATAAATCAATAGCTATGATTACAATAGTACTCGATCAACTGCTTTTATCAGTAAAGATGATCAAATGCATTCTCATTGATGAAATTTCGAACTTAATACTTTGTAGAATCTCTATATAAAAACTTTAACAGCAAAAGGAAATCTATAGCCATAGAAAATACTAAAATAATAGAATATCATATTTAATTAATACATTGAATCTAGATTCATTTAAAGGCAATGAATAATATGAGATATTTCAATAATATTTAATAAAACCATATTTTCTCTCTCTTCAATTATGAACACATTTGTAGGTGTATTTATCTTCAATTTTTCTTTCGTTGAAAGGGGTATGAGTTCTCTCCAATTTATAAAACAACGGGAGACTTATGTTTCAATTACGATAGTATCTAGATGGTTTTGTTTTATTTTTAAATCTAACACTTATTCTATGTTTCATGATTTACAACTGTTTTCAATTTTCTATTAGAAAATAAGTCACATTATTTTACTAAAATAATAGACCAGTGTAATTAAAAGATATTGTTTTCTATGGCTCTTTGGATAATGAAAACGATTCGAACCCTTTAGAAAAATGGTGAGAATGTTTCTTTGTTTATCCACGACCTTTTGAGCAAAAGATCTCAACAACCCACAGTCATGCTCGGACCTCTTCAAAGCTGACAATTCTATATTTAACGAATAGAATATAATAATAAGAATTGGAATGCCATCGCTTATAATGTCGTTTATAATCCAATTTATAGGATAATATGATACGCGGGGGAAAAATAATATTAAAAGGGGATAGTTACACTGATTGTCAAGTCTCGAATACTAAAAGATCAGTCTTAACCTAATAGTGATTAAATAAGACTGATTTGTAAATAACAATTACTATAGTAATTAAGATTATTATCAACAGGGCACACATTATGAATTCCACGATCCATTTTAAAAAATAGATTGTTAAGTTACTTAGATTTACCGATGTGACTGCTAGAGGACTCACAAAGCCATTGTCTCTTAGCATAAAATGGGTTGTTAGCCTGTTTTCAATTTTGCCAATTATCGATAGTCATTATTCTCACCAAAATACCCAATAGTCTCTAATCAATTCCTAAATTCATTCTAGACTTTGCTGGAATTTTCTCGAGAAATCATGTATGGGCTGATATATTAATTAAAGCCAAGAAGGCATGTGATGCTCGGGTCTGGCCACTAACTAGTTACACTAGTAATAAATTGATGGAGAATTGCGTTTAAAATGTTGAATCTAGAATATTATATACTTCAATTCTGTTTATTCTTCTTCTAAAATTGAAATCAATCCTATTAAAAATGCATTATTGAATTTTATTTTTCTTTGGTTTTCTCTTATCACCAATGATCAACCATGAACGAGGTTTCTAGAATTCATTAAACACCAGTTTTATGTAATCTTCTTCTTTTTCCCGTTCCCATTATCGACAAGGAACGGCATTTATTGGGCTTTTAAACATAAACTTTATTTTAGCGACTATAAAATTAGAAAATCTCCTCAAAATATCTGTGTGGGGTTACAATATATATAGAATGTAACACATCTCTAAAACTATATGTTTGAGCTGATATATTAATTAAAGCCAAGAAGGCATGTGATGCTCGGGTCTGGCCACTAACTAGTTACACTAGTAATAAATTGATGGAGAATTGCGTTTAAAATGTTGAATCTAGAATATTATATACTTCAATTCTGTTTATTCTTCTTCTAAAATTGAAATCAATCCTATTAAAAATGCATTATTGAATTTTATTTTTCTTTGGTTTTCTCTTATCACCAATGATCAACCATGAACGAGGTTTCTAGAATTCATTAAACACCAGTTTTATGTAATCTTCTTCTTTTTCCCGTTCCCATTATCGACAAGGAACGGCATTTATTGGGCTTTTAAACATAAACTTTATTTTAGCGACTATAAAATTAGAAAATCTCCTCAAAATATCTGTGTGGGGTTACAATATATATAGAATGTAACACATCTCTAAAACTATATGTTTGAGCGTGAATATTAAAGATCCACACCGCTCATTTTGATCTACACATTTAAAACTTTATAGATATAAAAATCATATAGATTACATAATTCTAATTTATACATCTAATGACATTGAAATGAATAGTCTCAGAACGGTCTAAAGTATCGTTTATTTTGAGTAATTATAAGATAGAAAATTTCAAAGCATACAATTTTTATCCCGCACATTTGATGACACACAAATAGCAATGAATGTTTGGATTTACAATATAAACTAGTATTTAGCCCATGATGCACGGATTAGTGTTATGGTTAACACATATTAGATACATTTAACTGTTATTTTTGTCGAATATTACGTAGCCATTATTGTTTGATTTTTACACATGTTTTGTACCCTTAGTTTGTTTTTTGGTCAATTTGTTCAATATTACTACTTATTTAAATTCATTTAATTTTATTTAAAACTTAAAATGTTACAATAATAATTTAAATATTTCAAATTATTTATTAAAATGCAATTAAGTAAAATTTCATATTTTTAGACATCTTTAAAGTATAATTTAAAAACACGCCAAGATATCTAGTTTATTTTTAATGAATTACAAGTAGAAATAAGTTATTTTGTGAAACATCTCAAGATGACTTGTAAGCCCAAATGCTCAAAGTTTTGGACATCGCAAGGCGCCAAGGAAAGTTTCAAATTTCAACAACCGCCATGTCTCCAGATTCCTCACAAAATAATAGAACCAAATACAACCAATCCAACCCAAAAATCCCATCCCGGTAGCGCCCCATCACTAAATACCGCCCTCCTCCTCATTCTCGGGCCCCACTTATCCACACTCATAAAACCTCGCTGAATTATTAAATTAATAAACGAATCAATTTCCTTCTAATTAATAAAACGACAAAAAAGAGGAGCCGACCGCTACCATATCGCTTTGGACTGTTTCAGCCCCAAAGTGGGGCCCATAAAGGCTAATTGGCTACTTTCCCTCCCTATTTAATAATGGCCAGACGCTACGGCAATTTCTGCAGCTAGCCTCGCCACCCGAACCCCTTCGAGGACCGGATCAGGATGTGGGACACGGTAGGGATAAGATCGGATGGTGAGTAGCTTGGGATCGCTGGTCTTATGGGAGGTGGGGCCCACGCGGTTTGGAGAGGAGTAAATATTCTCGCGACCGACTTTCCAGTATGGGTTGGGGCCCACGCGAAAAAGGGACGCTGAATGGATGGGATTTATGGCGCGATCCATCTTTTACCAAAATCTCAAACCTAAGGTATTTAAGTGCCGCCAAAAAGTGAAGGTAAATAAAGTAAAAGTTTTGAAAACTCACGAGTATAAAAAGTGCTGCTAAAAAGTAAGTAAATGTATATTAGTGAAAAGCTACAGGGTATTTAAGCTAATTTTAAATTTGCTTTTTATTCATGAAAATATATGGAAATTTGATGCAGACTATTTTCTAATTCGATAAACCAGAAAATAATGAAATCGTAGATATATAATTTTAAAACTGTTCTAATAAAGCATAAACATTATAAATTATCTACATGATACTTCTTGACCACAATTCATACAATAAGATACTAACATCTTTTTATTTTAATTATTTTAAGGGGATAAGTTATGCAAACAATTGGCCAACAACAATAGATGCGACAATAATCGACCATTTCCATATGAAAGATCATCCTTTAGATATTGTAAGATACTTTTGACATCACACGGTCTAGTCAAGTCTTCAACTCAAGACAATTCATCTTCAAACGTAGTGACCCGAGTATTGGATAGTTTCTTATTGTGACTCGCCCCCTCTAGCGTCCATTTTTTGGTACAAAGAAATAGTTCCGTATGGTTCGCCTAATTTGGACCATAGACACCCGTGAGAAGGTGGGTCAGGAATGGATCTGATCTACTTTTATGTATATTTTTTATTTGGCAAGAAAACCGGGCTAAAGTTAGCTCGGTTTTTTATGCCCACTAAACTGGTTTTAGTTTGGACCACCCTTCCCATAGTCCAAACCAAAACTAATTTAAGATAAAATCGGGTCAGGACTGATCTTGGCCCAGTTTTTGATAGATTGCCAAACACACCCTTGTTTTCTACCAATCTCCTATTTAGGGTAGCAAGCTAGCTTGAATTGATCATGAACCGGGGGGTCCATTGTCTTCACCGACCGCATCCTTTTGGTGTGGCATTGTTGAATTCGATAATATGCTCACGTGGATGCTTATCGCAGCTCACTTGCAAAGTAAGCGAAGAGGATCTAATCATCAAGAATTAGGTGCCAAAAGTGCATAAAGTATTATCATTAGACGCAATCCTAAGTTCCTACCTAACATTATTATTATATACTACCCTTGGCTATGTAGAATGTAACCATGGGAGTATAATGGGGTCCAGCAAAAAAGCGTACGTGAGAATATTCATGAGAGCGACTCTCATAGAAGGATCCATACGTTGGTAATTGATGTCGTTATGAAAAGAAAAAGAAACTACTGATTTTGCTTGACTTATAATTGAAGCTAGACTCATTTTTCCGTGAATTCGTAAGAATTCCATAAAAACTAACATGTAATAAATTAACGGCGGCAATTTGCATACGAAATCTAAATTAATTGTTGATTGTATGAGTATTTCACATATATATGAATAGTTTTCATAAAATCCATTTGATATGTATGCGAGCTCAAATGCTGAACTATTTGATATGTCTAAGAGCTCATTGCTCGTATGTACTGATTGAGATATTGTTTGGTTTTTTCTGCGTGTTTTAATTGATTGTTGCATTATAGTATTGACTAACACTGGAATTTATGATAATGTCTGCATACTTTGCTATATCTGTCACGTATCTCTTTATTGTATTGTTATTCGTAGGAAAAACGTGAGCTTGCATGGTACGGCTCCTAATTGTGATATAAATAAAAAGAAAGAAAACAGGGATGTTATAAGAATTTCCTTTAGCTAATTAATCTACGTGTAATGAATTTGTACGAATCAATTATATAATGAAGATGTGGAAACAGTCTGGTATACTTTAAACCTAGCTACTACTATATGTCCTTAATAGCTCCTCATAGGGAAAAAAAAAGCAAATATAAAGAAAAAGAAACAAACAAAAATAAAACAGACAAAGGAAATATAACAAAAGGGAACATAAATAGTGACCGCATAAGGTTAGATTGATCTAAGCACATTTTCTTTTCTTGTTTTGATACCTTGAGGTTTTAAATTTAATTAATATTAAATATTTAAAAATACTCAAATATAGACTATATATTCTCATTAGATTTGGATCATTTCGCTATCAAAAATTTAGCGGAGAGATCATTGTTATTAGTATAATTATTGATTTGATTGGCAAGTTGTGATTTGTATTTGAGTGTAAATTACGAAAGATTGATATGTGTTAAATCTATAGTGAATCGTAAACATCCACGAGACAAATCAATTGCTCCAAAGTGGCAGCTGATATGTTGCTCTTTGCTAATTGAGATTGGTTCAAACTTACTTCAGTGGCAATGATCTGTAACTGTGTTTCGGGATCCATATTCCTATTTACATATATATACACACACACACACACACACACACACACACACTTTATTCATGAGTATATCTATTTTTAAAACGTGGGTCAATTTCAAAGTGACTAAAATTTACACAGAAGATTTTTATTGGATAATTTTCTATTTGGTGTATAAGTTTGAAAAAAATTTGGATGTTGATATCTGATACCTTTGAGATATTTCCAAAGTCTTTGTTTCCTGAATGTTAATGTAGACTTTCGATGCCGTACTTGATGAAGCAGAAATATCACCTAGATTAATGAAACCATACTTTTTAATTTTTATTTACAAATATATATATATATATATATATATATATATATATATATATATATATATATATATATATATATATGTGTGTGTGTGTGTGTGTGTGTGTGTGTGTGACATACAGTCTAGCATATTACCTCGAAACTACTTAGGAATATTCCACTGACTATCATCACCATGTTGTTTGGATCATTGTCACGCAATTGGTTCTCCAGATCTATTGCAAGTTGATTCCATAATGTCACCTTCATTTCTTCATTGCTGTGTTTTATAAACATGAGAAAGTTTTAGTAGTCATCAAGTTATATTTGATGATAATTGTAGGGTAAAAGCAATATTATTGGCTCTTAATTTATCACCGTTCGTCGATCAATTTAAAAGATCTCCTGGTACCATTTATCCCTCCATTTGCAGCTGGTACCAAAGGATAGATGTCCTTTACCAAACCAATGATGTCTATAAGAAAGAAAGTCTGAGATAAGTTATGTCCAATAAGAAACAAATTTCAGAATATTTGAATAATAAGGAAGTACACTAACCTGTGAGGTAAGTTCTTTTCACCACAGAGTTTTTAAGTTCACAAAATGATGTGTATTGAAATTTATATTTAGGGATTCTGTAATCATCATCTTTCAATACCTTTATCTCAGTCTGTCTACAGAAACAGATTGTAAACTTGTTCCGAGTAGCTCTGTAATCACCACTTGAAATTATGACACGAAACTTTGAGATGACATGTATGCGCCCTTCTTGAATCACTTGTTTGAATCGTGAGATTTCAGTGTCTTTAACACTTCCCTGTATGACTGTATCCTAGTAGAAAACAACACATTCCTTATTATAAATTCTATTCTATTGGCAAATTTGAAGTTGAGTGTAAGAATTGCAAAGAAGTACAACAGAAATCTGTTTCAATCATACTTACATGTTCATCTAATAGTGTCATTTGCAACCCAAAAATCTGCCCAGTTTTAGCATTAACACTTTCCCAGAAATTTGTTACTCGTACCTTAACAATCGCCATTTGTATTTTAGTGTTAAGCTCACTTAATGGGGTATAAGCTGATATACTCATCTTTCCTCAAATTGATCTGCATATGTAACATGCCATTTAGTACTCGACGTTCTAAACAAATTAAAAAATTTCTACACATATGAATGTTAAACATAGACCAAAATGTTATAATGATTTAATATCATAATTTGCATCCAATATTTTTAATGTTAAAAGACTAATGAACAGATACAAAAGAATTGATGGTATAACAGAATATACTTCATACTCTATGTGCATTGTTATACTATAACAGTTGATAGAATTTATTGGATATAATAGTTATCATACTATAATAATAGTCTATACTTCACATTATTTTATTATATAATATAACATGTGTTAATAATGAAATAGGTAGTGTGATATAATAATACAAGTATCAAATTGTTGAATATTTCTTTGTATACTACATTGTCGTAAGAATCTTCTCACTGCTTTTGTCATCGTTCACTATAAGAATTTTAAGTCCATTTGGTGACGTTACTCTAGATACGGCAACATAGAATTGGCCATGTGTAAAACATGGTTTAGGTAAATACAGACCCACATATTTAAGAGTTTGGCCTTGACTTTTATTTATCGTCATTGCGAAACATGGCTTGATTGGAAGTTGTCTTCTCTTCATATTGAATGGATATTTTGAATCGGTGTTGGTACTAATTATCCTTGAAATAAAATGTCTTGAACCAATGTTGCTGCCGCTTATGATCCTTGCTTCTATAACCCATTTAAGAAGCTGTGTGACAATCAATCTTGTTCCATTGCAAAGTCCTTCACTTGGACTTAAGTTACGAAGAAGCATTATGGGAGTTCCTACTTTAAGTTTAATTTCATGATTCGGCATACCTGGAAATGATAGTGAATTAAGGAACTCAGAGGATATTGGCTTTCATTTTCTTGAAGATTTGGAGATGTTTGACAAATTGAATCAGCACTCAGGTATGTTGTGTATTCTCCTTCCAATTTTTCCAAGATGATATCATTAATAATGTCCACTATCTCATTTCTAGGTGTCAAAATTGCTCTTTCTTCAAGATAATTTGTATTACCATGATTTTGAAGGAGATATGGATATGTTTCAGAAATGATATCATCAACTGGATTCACGTTCGTGGTAATCAACAGCTCTGCAGGTATTTTAATTTTACAGTCATTTGGATTTTCTTCATGCGTCTCATGCATTATTACTCCATTTCCTACATCAAGCACCCACTTACTAAATTCACACGCACTCATACAATCTTCACTGTCAGAATGTTGTTGAATTCTCATGTTCTTTGTAAGGGTGAATACCTTGCATTGTTGCCACAACGGTGAACGACTTATGCATGAATGTATAATATCATGCTTACTTCCTTGTGGTACAACTGGCAAAATTTGCCTAAAATCTCCACCATGGACCACAGTCATGCCTCCAAAGGGTTTGCCAGCCATCAAGCCATTGTCTTTTCCCAATATATCTTTGAAAGTACGATCCACTGCTTCAAATGCGTACCTATGCATCATAGGCGCTTCATCCCAAATGATGAGGGATGTTCGCTTGATTAGATTTGCTTCAGACGATCCTTGTTTTATCCCGCATGTTGAACTATCTTTTAATTTGATTGGTATTTTGAATCTCGAGTGAGCTGTTCTTCCATTTGGAAGTAGAATTGATGCAATTCCTGAGGAGGCAACAGCCAAAACTATTTTCCCTTCGGACCTTAGTTTCGTGATAATTGATTTCCACACGTATGTTTTTCCAGTCCCTCCATGACCGTATACAAAATATAAGCCACCTGTTTTGTTATACACAGATTCAGTGACTGTCTTGTATACGATTCGTTGTTGATTGTTCAGTCCTTGGAAGTATTTCTCATGCTCCCTTTTTAGTTCTTCCCTGTCAAAGTTTAGTTCTTCACTTATAATCTTGTCCTTGCACTGCTGCATGAGATATGGATCAGGCAAGGGCATGCCATGGTACTTGCTCAAGCATTGTCCATTTTGTAATAACAGATATTGGATCTCAAATAGTGTATGGCTTTGAAGATCATGTTCAGACATATTCAAATTGGGCATTTTTAGCAATTTCCTTTGCATTTCAAGAATCCCTTCAGCCATATACTTCCAATTACTCTCCCACAACTTCTTTGGATTGAGCACTTCACAAAATAGTAGGAGTTGTGCAAATAAGTGCCTCATCTGTTGGCCCGAGTAACAATAAGAGGATTCATCAATAGCATATTGCCATTCATTGTCGTCCGCTAATAATCGCAAGGCTACACATTTTTCTTTAAAAGTATCATATAATATGCCCTCATGAGTTCTCATATCCTCAAATGATGTTGCTCCTTTGACAACATTTAGAAGTGAGCGAAGATAGAATCTTTCACCGGAAGAAGGATGTGCATATACAATACGACCAATGCTGCGACCCTTTTTTCTAGGTTTCCATTCCTTCGAATCAGCTTTCCAAACAAAATTCGATGGAAATTCAGAATAAGTGAGTTTGTGTGCTTCAGGATAAATCTTATTAGCTTCCATCCACCCTTTGAACTTTGTTTGTTTTGAATCTATGTCATTCACAATATCTTCTAGATTATCTGTGTCCTTGAAAATAATTTGTTGTTGTTCCGGGAGATGGAAGGGCAGTCTCTCTACTGCAGGGATTCGATAATGAATATCAAATCCAAAGATCCTCCATACAGCCTCCGGTGCCGAAATGTATCTACAATCGAGATAATATTGTACTTCATCTAGTTTTCTATTCTCACTTGTAGTTGCTGCATCAGTGTTCACATTTGTTTTAAGTGAGGCTGAGACATAGTCAGGTCCTTTATTGATATATTTGAAGAGGTATTTAATGGACCTGCCTCTATTGCACCACTCCACATTTATATGTGCTTGGTATTTGACAATTAGATTACGATTGTAAGGAACGACGTAACCATTGTCTAACTTAATTCCATTTTTTTCTACCAAAATGTTTTGAGAATGTCGACGCCGATATACCGGAAATCCTCCATCATCGATAATTGTTTCATTGGTAAAGTTTTTTGGAAATCTTTGTCGCAACGTTTATCTTTCATACATGGTGATTTTGGTGAAGCTGCACCACATGGGCCATGCATCATATATTGCTCAACTGCGGCGTATCCAAAGGTGTCTTCATTGGGATCTGGAATTTCAGCGCTTATTATATTATCAATCATTGCTGCAGTAGGATACTTGTTATCCGCATGTAGCCATAATAGTATATGAGCATGTGGCAATCCCCGTTTCTGGAATTCAATGGTATAAACAGCTGCAATGAAAAAATGAAACCTAAGTGAGAAACAATAATTTAAATAAATTTGGTAGAAATAAGGATCAATATTAAAAGCATTTCATGAATAATATAATTCTTACTATAAATACTTGCAAAGGGCAAATAATCAATATGTAAAAAGTAGTGTTAATAGCAATTAATAATATATATATAAAATATATATATATATATATATATATATATATATATATATATATATATATATATATATATATATATATATATATATATATATATATATATATATATATATATATATATATATATATATATATATATATATATATATATATATATATTTGTTACTACATGTTTTCTTAATAACTATGGTGTTTTACCTTTTGTTTTAAAACATTAGTTTGTATGAAAGCTATGTCATATGTAGGGTTATGCATTTACATCTCTAAGATGTTTAGAACAACATAGAATCATTCTTTTGAGTTGGGAGTATGGTTCTTCTTTGTAATAACCTGATTTAGAGTTAATATATTTCATTACCCGATTTGTAATAACCGATAATGGAGTAAATAGAGAGGCTAGATTCACAGTAAATGTTAGTAAGAAAGAATATTGCTAATGACAGTGAGTAGTAAAGATAATTTCATGTATTTCAATCTTGTGCTAATTATAGTGTCGATGTATATAATAGTGAGTAAAACCATTACTGGATTTATAGTCTCGATGTATATAATATAATTTCAGTAACATCTCTAAATGGATACCATGACATAGAAAAAGTTATTTTGTGTTACATTTTAAGTTATGTAAGATACCACAAAGAAAATCCATAATGTTAAAGGATTAAATTATACTTGCGAGAAAGAGAGAAACCTGCATTTGCTTTGCCGAAATGATTATTCTTTTGTAGGTCCTCCATTAACTGATCTAATTTTATTTTGAAGACTCTGGCTACAATATCAGGCCGTTCATCCGATCTTTGACCTCCAACTTACTAGAGCTGCTTTGATTTCATTCCATTTGGGATTAGATGTCATCGTAATGAATAGATCAGGATTTCCTAAATGCCGACAAAGTGCAATTGCATCTTGATAATTCTGTGCCATATATCGTGGTCCTCCAGTGAATGATGAAGGCAAAATAATACGTTGTCCGACTTGCGATCCTTCAGTATCGCCTCTAAAAATTGCATCCCTGATACCACAATAGAGATCTGCTCTAATTTTGGTCTGGTTTTTTCTAACCCAAAGAAGTCTGTCTTCTTCGATGCACGTCATGAGATCTACAATGTATGTTTGAAATAATTTTCCAGAAAGTATCAAGGTATGTGCCTCATCATGTCGTTGTTGTATTCTAAATGCTGCATATTCCATCATTGTGACCTGTTTTCTCTTTTTTTCAGCACCAGAATTGGTTTTTCAAGTTCGACACCAAGCCTAAACCCATCCTCACCATATGGAAAGAGCAAGGGATATTGCATTGCCATAAAGCTTGGATGTAGGTCACTTATTCTAGTTAAGCCCAAGCATCGGTCGTCAACCACTATGTCACGAACACCAATAGTCTCTTCGATATTTCCCACAATTAGTCCTGCAAGCTCAGATGAAGATGGCATATTTTGAGATCGTCCATCTTCACTTCTAGATGCTCTGATGATCAAACGAACTGGAATTAGCTCATCTTCTTGTACTCTATCTCTTACCATGCGAAAACTTTTTACCAATACATTATATATATCAAACATCTCAAGGAGGCCAGCTACTATATTAGGATCTAGCTGACCATCACCTCCGACTGCTTTCAAGCGGTTGGCGACTTCGTTATCAGTATCGTAAATGTACAATTGACAAAACTTCGGAGCTGCTCCTAACACGGTTTCAAGGAACCAATCTTGTGATGATTCGACCATTTAATCGAAAGCAATAAGGCCCTCGCCCATTATTGTAGGTATTGTCAATCGCGCCATTGATGTGAATGCAAACATAGAGTTATATGCTCTGATATTTTCTTTAAATTTGGAACTCCTTCTATCTCCATCAGGACGCAAAAGTTCCTAGAGAAATTTTGGAGGTTGTTTGAGCAGTGGAAACTGAACTTCTCCTTTTCGACAGCACAAAGAGAAAGTTGGTTTTTTGGGGCGGCGTGCTTTTTCAGACCTCTCTTCATACCATAACATAGCTCCACAATGATCACAAATATGGTTTGGCCCTCCCAAATCTTGGATCTCATTACAATACCTGTGAAGTGCAACGAAATATATATATTTAAGAATGACAGCAATCAAAAAATGCAAAACTGATTTTTTAATAAAAACATACATAAATTAAGTATATACCTGTGCTTGTGTTTGTGCAGTGTACTGAAGGATCCTGTAGTAGATTGTTGTTTGATATACTGATCAACTTTCTTTTTTTTTTTGTGTTGCAGTCAGTTTGCGAGGAGGAATGGAATCTGTTATGTTCAGAAATGAAATATAAGCAAAAGGCCTATCAATCAAGGTAAATGAAATGTAGCGTTGGAAGTATTATAAACCTCATTTACCTTCGGTGAGATCAATAATTTCTGAACTGCATGATGACACCACCACTGGTCTACTTCTAAGACTACCTGGAGTAATCATTTGAATTTGTGAATCAAATGACTTCTCCAATGACCGAGATAAAACTGGATTTGGATCGCACTCACTCCATAGTGAAGTCTCAGGTATTAGATTGTTTGATATATTATGCAACTTAATTTTTTTTTCCCTTGCTATCAGTTTGCGAGGAGGAATAATCCCTGCTTTGTTTAGAAATGGTATATAAGGGTCAGAAATATATACCAATGTGAATGAAAGGTAGCTTCTAAACTATTATGAACATTCTTTCGTTACCTTCAGTGATGTCGAGAAATTCGAACCGATGAATGACACGTCCACTGCTTTACTCCTAACAGTACTTGAAGTAGTTGATGTCATTTGTGAATCAAATGACATGTGTAATGACTGAGATGTGACTGGAGTTGGATTATATTCATTATGTACTGCAATAATATAGTATGGAAATTAAAATGTCAAAAACTGTGTTAATAAAGTAGCTAAAAAGCATGAGACATTTGAATTTTTTGTAATCTCACCTAATGATAAATCAATAACTTCAGCTGTTGCGGGTGCTACATCAACATCCCTGACTTCAAGGTTATCCGGCAAAGCAAATTCTTTCATTGCTTCTTGTTATAGATGTCCAGGTTATACTGCAGATTAACTCTTTACTATGTATCCAATGTATTGTCCTTTTCAGGGAATTAACACCATTGTAGCCGCCTCTATATCATTATTAGCACGGGATGAAGAGCTAGTTGAAATATTAGCACCACTGAGGCTACATCTTTATCATGCGCCGCACAGAATGAAGAGCGAATTGAAATATTCTCCGAAAGATGTTTTCTGGTAAATGGTAGCATACATTCCATATATGCTCAGAAAGATGTGTGGTAAGTTACCTTATTCACTTGCATATATACTTCTATTCTCCATATATGCTCCGAAAGATGTGTAGCATACATTCCATATATGCTCAGAAAGTTGCGTGTTAAATGGTTGGATACATACCACATAGATACTTATACTAAGATATAGAAAACTGAAAATATTTTCAGTTTATAACTAAGTTACTCTGAATCATGATATGATATAAATTGCACACAGGTTATAGTTTTCAGTTTATAACTTAGTTACTTTGAATCGTGATAGCAGAGTATATATTCAATAAGTAAACATTCAAGAAGTATATATATATACATGAATTAGAGAACAAAAAACCTCTATTAATGTAAAACAAATATACTTTAATGAACATAGTATACTTACAGAATGATTTCAGAGTTGATTCCAGAAGCGTTTTCCACTTATATATAACTGAAACAAAAAAGAAATAATTTAACAAATAGCAAGCATCTTTGGTTTTATTGATAATAAAATTGGGTCATAATCAGGAACCTGACTTGCCTTTTTTTTGGGTCGAATAATTTATTTCATGAACAAAAAGTGAAGATATTTATGTGCCTTTCCTTACAATCATAGTGTGTGTCTGCTTCATTCTTTTACTCCAGACATTATAATTGATATTAACTACTTTTTCTCTCATTTTATAAAAATTATTACTTACAAATGGTGTAAGCTTTAGTTCTGGTACTTAAACTAAATTTAAGCAGGTAACCAAGAGGAAAGTATACATTGTTTGAGAAACTAATTAAACTAATGGATGATCTTTATTTGAGTAAATGCCGAACTTAATTTAAAAAGGTAAGAAAGATGAAATAAATGTGATGAATAAATGTTGTGCAGAAGTTGGTCATCATAAATGCTTTAAAAAGTGAGTTTGATATGAAAAATGTGATGTATATAGGCAGAAATTAGGCATAAATCATAAATGTGGGAAAAAGTGACTCAATCATATGAAAAAGTGACTTTATCATAAAATAATCAAATAATAGTGAACAAAGATCACATAAAAATTGCTAATTGAAGAACATGTTGAAGAAAATTGAAAGAGGCTAAAAACTCACCCAAGCAAAAGATTACTGTGAGATTGTTGGGATAACAAATGGTTTTAGAGTATATATATTTTTCCTTATTCCTTATTATTATTATTTTTAAAAATAGATTGTTAAGTTACTTAGATTTACCGATGTGATCGCTAGAGGACTCACAAAGCCATTGTCTCTTAGCATAAAATGGGTTGTTAGCCTGTTTTCAATTTTGCCAATTATGGATAGTCATTATTCTCACCAAAATACCCAATAGTCTCTAATCAATTCCTAAATTCATTCTAGACTTTGCTGGAATTTTCTCGAGAAATCATGTATGGGCTGATATTAATTAAAGCCAAGAAGGCATGTGATGCTCGGGTCTGGCCACTAACTAGTTACACTAGTAATAAATTGATGGAGAATTGCGTTTAAAATGTTGAATCTAGAATATTATATACTTCAATTCTGTTTCTTTTTCTTCTAAAATTGAAATCAATCCTATTAAAAATGCATTATTGAATTTTATTTTTCTTTGATTTTCTCTTATCACCAATGATCAACCATGAACGAGGTTTCTAGAATTCATTAAACACCAGTTTTATGTAATCTTCTTCTTTTTTCCCCTTCCCATTATCGACAAGGAACCAAATTTATTGGGCTTTTTAAACATAAACTTTATTTTAGCGACTATAAAATTAGGAAATCTCCTCAAAATATCTATGTGTGGGGTTACAATATATATAGAATGTAACACATCTCTAAAACTATATGTTTGGCGTGAATATTAAAGATCCACACTGCTCATTTTGATCTACACATTTAAAACTTTATAGATATAAAAATCATATAGATTAAATAATTCTAATTTATACATCTAATGACATTGAAATGAATAGTCCAAGAACGGTCTAAAATATCGTTTCTTTGAGTTTCTTAAATTATGAAATAGAAATTTTCAAAGCATATAATTTTTATCCCGCACATTTGATGACACACAAATAGCAACGAATGTTTGGATTTACAATATAAATGGACAGAGATGTATTTTACAGGTGTGCGTAGCTAATTTAGTTACACTCTGCGTATATTGTAAGTTGTAACTCTACCCAATATCTAGTTATCAATATAAAGTTAGTCAAAAGGTATAGAGATGTAATCAGTTTGCTAGAGATCTTAAATCCAAGTACAAAATAGGTCATCTGTTCAGAGAACCTTAAGACTCTAAGATCACCTATTTATTTATCTTTTAAGGAAACATCACCTATTAAAAATGCATTATTGAATTTTATTTTTCTTTGATTTTCTCTTATCACCAATGATCAACCATGAACGAGGTTTCTAGAATTCATTAAACACCAGTTTTATGTAATCTTCTTCTTTTTTCCCCTTCCCATTATCGACAAGGAACCAAATTTATTGGGCTTTTTAAACATAAACTTTATTTTAGCGACTATAAAATTAGGAAATCTCCTCAAAATATCTATGTGTGGGGTTACAATATATATAGAATGTAACACATCTCTAAAACTATATGTTTGAGCGTGAATATTAAAGATCCACACTGCTCATTTTGATCTACACATTTAAAACTTTATAGATATAAAAATCATATAGATTAAATAATTCTAATTTATACATCTAATGACATTGAAATGAATAGTCCAAGAACGGTCTAAAATATCGTTTCTTTTGAGTTTCTTAAATTATGAAATAGAAATTTTCAAAGCATATAATTTTTATCCCGCACATTTGATGACACACAAATAGCAACGAATGTTTGGATTTACAATATAAATGGACAGAGATGTATTTTACAGGTGTGCGTAGCTAATTTAGTTACACTCTGCGTATATTGTAAGTTGTAACTCTACCCAATATCTAGTTATCAATATAAAGTTAGTCAAAAGGTATAGAGATGTAATCAGTTTGCTAGAGATCTTAAATCCAAGTACAAAATAGGTCATCTGTTCAGAGAACCTTAAGACTCTAAGATCACCTATTTATTTATCTTTTAAGGAAACATCACCTATTTATCATCATTCTTTTTCAGAGAAAGCTTATTTGTTTTTCTTACCCCAATCTTGGATCACTCTCTAATCGTAGTTTGTAAATGATTTTATTGCCGTAATGGATGTTAATTTGGTTTGCAGTAAATCATAACCGTAATTAAAATATCGAGTTTACGAAAGAACAAAAATCCGCAACTTTTATGTTCCATCCACACAATATTTTTTTATTACAATTGTAGAAAAACTTACCCTTGAGAAAAATCACCTGTCACCGAATTAACAAGAAGTTATTTTTCAGAAACAGTCACAATTAGAACTGTAATTGTAATTGCAAATAATAAATTTCAAATTACAACTGCAAATCTCTGGCACTACTTACTGTGAAGTTAAAGATAAAGCATGAGTTTGACCACGCTACCACATTGTGATTAATTACACTCCAATTTTCTTCCCCTACTATATAACACAACAAAATAAAATTAATAAATGAAGTACACTGACAAAATTTCTTGGTACAAAGAATTGCTCTCCAGGACACATCTCATGCTTTGATGTTTACAGTCTACTCCCCTTTTTTCCCCCCATTTCCCATTAATTTCTGAAAGCTGGCATCCCATGAGGATCTCAAAATTCTCCCTCTATATAAATCAAAACCCCTCTTTCTCTCTCTTAAAACCCAAAAAACGCTAGAGAGAGAAAGCTTGCTCCTTTTTCATCTAGAAGCGGTGAGAGGAGAGAGAGAGAGCGCGCGGCGGTGGCTACCTCGGTCCCGCTGGCCTCCACCCTCAAGCGGGACCCACTTCAATCCTACTCTCTCTCTCTACAAAAAGCAGCACTTTTTTTATTTTCTCTCTCTAAAAATCTCTGTTTTTATTTTGTTTATTTGTTACTTGTCTGATCCCTTTCAGTTTCAGAGCTCTGACGCGTTGAGGCGACAGCCTTATTGATCCCAAATTTATTTATTTTTTTTTTACTTTCGTCGCCGCGTCGTCTCGTCTTGGCCCAGCTGGAATCAATTGGTGCTGTTCTCGAGAAAACTTTTTTTTCGCCAAAATCTCCTCCATTTCCCATTTTTGCATTTTGGGTTTTTATTTATTATCTAGAGATAAAGAAGATAGTAAAGAGAGAGAGAGAGAGAGAGAGAGTTGGGGGTTTTTGAGGGAGAGGATAAGGGTTTTTTGATCGATGGAGACTGGGGGAAGATTGTTTGCGGGTTCCAGGAATCGAAACGAGTTTGTGGTCATCAATGCGGATGATTCTGTGAAGGTAAGTTGTGAAAAAATTTCATTTTTTAATTTGGGTTCAGTTTGTTTTTGTTGATTTTGTATTTTTTTTAAAGATTTTTTGGGGCTAAAGTTGTTATCGTTGATGCGACTTTCCTCCAATGGTTTCTACATTCTTTTTTTTTATTTTTTATTGGGGGATATCTTTAATTTCTAACTTAGTTTTGATGATGCCCATCTCATTTTGATTAAAGAAAGTTATTTTGTTATGAAAGTCTACAGATTTTCTCCTTAAACCCCCTAATTTTCACCTCATTTCTTAGGCATTTCTTCTAATTTTAGTGTTGCCCATTTCTGCATTTTTTTTACTTCTCATATGGAACCTAGATGATTTTTTCTGTTTAAAATATAATTTTACAGAATAAATAAATTTTCTTCAGTTAAAAAAAAGATATTCATACGGAATTAACATCTATTTGAACATATTCTTGCATGCTGTTGTTTTCCCCTTGTTTTGTTGATTTTTGCTGTTAGGTTTGTCATGAAATTATATACCTGCACTCAAGCTCACAAGTTCAGCCATGTTCTTACTTGTGGAGATGCAATTTTGAATATGAAATTTGTAAAAATGTTTTAATTTCTTAATCTAAGTCTAGCTGTACCATCTCTTATACAATTTGGAACATTTGCAGCAAAAAGAAGATGAAAAATTGGCCGGTCAAATTTGTGAAATATGCGGCGATGAGATTGAGGTACTAGAGGAGGAAAAAGAGTTGTTTGTTGCCTGCAATGAATGCGCGTTCCCTGTGTGTAGAGGTTGCTACGAGTATGAGAGAAGAGAGGGCAGTCAATCCTGTCCTCGCTGCAAAACCCGATACAAGCGTCACAAAGGTTTGAATTCTTTTGCTCTCCTCGTATTTCATCATATACATAAGTTTATTGCAGGATAGATCAAATTGGTTTGAAACTTTTACAGGTTGTGCTAGAGTTGAGGGTGATGAGGAAGAAGATGGAGATGAGGATATCGATAAAGAATTTAGTTTCAGTAATTTTGACCGGAGAGAGACTCGACGTTCTTCTGACCTAAAGTTTAGAAAACAACTCAGTTTAGTGGATAGCTCTTTCAGTGCATATGGAGCCACCCCTAAGACGGACCCTTCCGGTTACAACATGGACTCAAACATTCCATTATTAACTTATGGTGAAGAGGTAGAATTTTCTATTATCGTAAAAACGTGCATTATTGAAATGATTTAATAGAGGGTTGATTGTAATTGTAGTCCAATTTTATGTTTAGGTTGAAGGGATTTCTCCTGAGAGCCATGCTCTTGTCATTCCACATCATGTGGATTCAGGGCATACAATTTCTTATTCAGGATCATCATTGTGTTCTGGTGAGTTAATTGAAGTGCTGGAATCATTTGATTTCCTCTTAATGCGTGTGACAGTTTTTGATATCTTCATTGTTGATCACTATTCTCATGTTGTTCCCTTTTGCAGTGCAATCTCGACCAATAAACCCTAACAAGGATATATCACTGTATGGTTATGGAAGTGTTGCATGGAAAAACCGGATTGATGAATGGAAGAGAAAGCAATCTGAAAAGATGCAAAATGCTTCGAATGGAAATGGTGGGGAATTATTTGGAGATGAGATGGACAATCCTGATCTACCCACGTAAGTTATTTGATTAGCATTTAAGTCTTCAGCTCTGAAAATATCTTCATTAAATATATATGTGCCAATTCACCATGTCGAAAGGTAATTATTTCTTAGTTTCTTATTAGTCACTAGATTGATGTGTTGGTGTAAATTTTAACGACAAAATTGAGTAGTTTAAGAATACTTGACACCATTAGTAATCTTCTAAATGTAAATGGCGATGAGAAAATTTGCAATCTTAAGTAGATGTAGGTGGAAAAATTGCCCCCAAAAAAAGAGTTGTCCCTTATGGTAAAGATTGCTTCTGGTCACTGAGCCATCTCAGTCTGATTGATGAATGATGAACCTATTTAAAAGTGTTTCTTGAATGTTCTGATTTCCTTATGCTGTTGCTTTTTTCCTGAATGACTGTGAGTCTGTCTTCTCTTCTGATATTTCTTAATGCTCTATTTTATTTCAAACTTCCTATTTACAATTTGTCAAATTTTCTATAGGTCGGATGAAGGCAGACAACCATTATCAAGAAAGCTACCTATCTCTTCCAACAAGATAAACCCATACAGGATAATCATCTTGCTTAGGCTTCTGATTCTTGGCCTTTTCTTCCATTATAGACTTTTGAACCCACTTTCAGATGCATATGGACTGTGGCTGACTTCTGTTATCTGTGAGATATGGTTTGCTATTTCATGGATCTTGGATCAATTTCCAAAATGGTATCCAATAGAGCGAGAAACATACTTGGATCGTCTTTCACTTAGGTGTTACTCTTTTGTCTAATGGCAACTACTATTACTATATTCCTGTTTAGCATTAATTTTACTTACCTTTTTTCAATTGAAAATTCTCACTCAGATATGAGAAAGAAGGGAAACCGTCACAGTTGGCGGATATTGATATATTTGTTAGCACCGTTGATCCGATGAAAGAACCTCCTCTTATAACTGCAAACACCGTGCTATCCATTCTTGCGGTGGACTACCCTGTCGATAAAGTTTCATGCTATGTCTCAGATGATGGCGCTGCAATGCTTACCTTTGAAGCACTTTCTGAGACTTCCGTGTTTGCGCGGAAGTGGGTTCCATTCTGCAAAAAATACAGCATTGAGCCCCGGGCTCCTGAATGGTATTTTGCTCAGAAAATTGATTATCTAAAGGACAAAGTACATCCAGAGTTTGTCAGAGAACGGAGGGCCATGAAGGTAATTATATGTTCAGAAAATCCTATTTTCTTTTTTGACCTTTTTATTAATTTTTCTAACTTTAAGCTTAAATGCATTTTTATTTCTTCTTTGAACAGAGAGAATATGAGGAGTTTAAGGTTCGTATAAATAGTTTAGTTGCCATGGCACAAAAAGCTCCTGAAGAAGGATGGACAATGCAGGATGGGACTCCATGGCCTGGTAACAATGTTCGTGACCATCCGGCAATGATTCAGGTGAATAAAGATACATGCCCCATTTGAATTTAAACATATCAGTTGAAGCTGTTAACTGCACTCTGCATTTCCTTATTCCATACGATATTGAGTGAAATATGGTTGCTCTATAGATATTTCTTGGGCACAATGGTGTTGTGGACGAGGAGGGAAACAAGTTGCCAAGCTTAGTTTATGTTTCTCGTGAGAAAAGACCAGGATTTAACCACCACAAAAAGGCTGGTGCCATGAATTCTTTGGTATGATTTGCTGTATTAGTTCGAATTCTTTTCTATTTTACTGTTTTTCTTCGTCACTGCTGACTACTTAATGTGATTATTTCAGGTGCGTGTCTCAGCTGTTCTCTCTAATGCCCCTCACATTTTGAATGTAGATTGTGACCATTATATAAATAACAGTAAAGCTTTACGAGAAGCCATGTGCTTCATGATGGACCCCACATCTGGAAGCAAGATTTGCTATGTCCAGTTCCCTCAGAGATTTGATGGGATTGATCATCATGACCGATATTCAAACCGCAATGTTGTGTTTTTTGATGTGAGGATACTAATTTATTGAATTTATTGTTTGATGACTGAACCATCTTTGTCTGTTATATTACCTTCCTTTTTAATTTGTCTCCTCTTTTTACTGTATTAGATCAACATGAAAGGTCTCGATGGGCTTCAAGGGCCGATATATGTGGGAACTGGTTGTGTGTTCCGAAGGCAAGCTCTATATGGATTTGATGCTCCAGTCACAAAGAAGCCCCAGGAAAGACATGTAACTGTTGGCCAAAATGGTGCTGCTTGTTTTGTGGATCCCGAAAGAAGAATAGAAAAGGGAACAAAAAGCAGAAGAAGGTGAAGCATAGAGAGACATCTAGACAAATTCACGCACTTGTGAGCATCCGAGAAGAACCTGAAGGTCAGTATTATATTGAACAATAACTTAAATTTAAATATGGGAAAATCTCAATAGTTGATCTTCAAAATTTCATGTCAACTTTATACACTTGGCCATTATATTCAATCTGTTGTGAAAGGATGAACTTCTAGACAGTAAACTGGAACATGCTTGATCATCATATGAAATCCATTCCTATTCAGATGGCAACTTCTACTTTTTTTTAGTGCTGCAGATATGATATGTTCTAGTTACTAATACTATGTCTCTCTCTCACGCACACACTCACACAAACCCTGTTAAAAGGTTATCTATTCTTGAAAATGCTGTCAAAGTGCTGAAAAATATTAAAAAGCTTTGAAGCATTTAGCTGGAACTCCTATATCACTACAAATATCGCTAGATCTGGTAGGAAGCACTGGCTTTGATGCCAGCCCAAACCTAACTTTTGTGAACTTGGCTGAAATAATTGTTTTGCTACTTGTATAGTTTGATTAATCTTCTAGTGTCCATTTATATTTGCAAGCTGAATTTTAAAGATTCTGATCAAGACATGCTTTCTTTGTAGGACTAGAAAATGAGAGCGCATCGCTTGTGCCTCGTCAGAAACTTGAGAAAAAATTTGGGCAATCACCGGTTTTGTGGCATCCACACTTCAAGAGAATGGCGGGATGGTCAAGGGTTTGGATCCTTCTTCACTTCTAGGAGAAGCTATGCATGTCATCAGTTGTGGTTATGAGGACAAAACTGAATGGGGAAAAGAGGTAAACCCATCGATTTCAGTCTAGCCTCTCTAGTACTTGGCTATTGTTTTTGTCCTGACTCCTTTATCTTGATCAGGTTGGATGGATATATGGCTCTGTGACCGAGGATATCTTGACCGGCTTCAAGATGCATTGTCATGGATGGAGGTCAGTTTACTGCATACCCAAAAGGCCAGCTTTCAAGGGTTCAGCTCCCATCAATCTCTCTGACCGTCTTCACCAAGTACTGAGATGGGCTCTTGGATCTGTAGAAATTTTCTTGAGCAAGCATTGCCCTATTTGGTATGGATATGGAGGTGGATTGAAGTCATTGGAAAGACTCTCATACATAAACTCGGTCATCTATCCTTGGACAGCTCTTCCGTTAATTGTCTATTGTACTTTGCCTGCAATCTGTCTCCTGACTGGGAAATTCATAGTCCCTGAGGTATTTTTCTTGCAAGGTTTCTCATGAATTTATATTTCTGAACTTGGTATAGTAGGATATGATAACAACTCTCTCTCTGTTTGAGTTTCTAGTGAAATTTCAGACTTAGTGGAAATAAATGTTTTCTTCTAGGTGCAAAAGCTTCCAAATATATATGTGAAGGAAAGAAGACTACCAAAAATATAATATGTCAAATTAACGATTTACCATTTTCTATCTGGCAACTATATGCTACGACTAGTGGGCAAGGCTTCATCTTTGGGGTTTGTTACATGAATCTGTCTTTACTTTTCTATTCTTTTTCCCATCGAGTTCGATAAAGGGCTTTTCTCTCTTAAACAGAGAACTATCACATCCTATTTTATTGCCTCGATATAAGTTTGTCGAGATTTTTTGTTGCTTCCTCTTAAGGAAATCTTTAGTGTGATCTGACCTAATTCCATCAGAAATTATGTTGCGCCACAAATTAGTCCTTTTACATAACATAAAACCTTGTTTCAGGACATGAACATGTGAAATTTGATATATGCTCTCACCAAAATGTCTCTTCTGACATGGGTAACCTGAAACTAATGCACACTTCCATCTCTGCAGATTAGCATCTACGCTAGCATAATATTCATGGCTCTCTTTGCATCAATTGCCGCTACTGGAATCCTCGAGATGCAATGGGGACGAGTGGGCGTCGACGACTGGTGGAGAAATGAGCAATTCTGGGTCATCGGTGGAGTCTCGTCCCATCTCTTCGCCCTCTTCCAAGGCCTTCTCAAAGTCATCGCTGGGGTCGACACCAGCTTCACAGTCACATCCAAAGGAGGCGACGATGGAGAGTTTTCAGACCTCTATCTCTTCAAATGGACAAATCTACTAATCCCTCCAACGACCCTTGTCGTTATAAATGTAGTTGGAGTCGTTGCGGGGGTATCCAATGCAATCAATAACGGGTACGAATCTTGGGGGCCTTTGTTTGGCAAGCTGTTTTTTGCTCTGTGGGTGATTATCCATTTGTACCCGTTCGTTAAGGGGATGTTGGGGAAGCAAGACAGAGCTCCGACGATTGTTATTGTGTGGACATTGCTTCTTGTTTCGATATGTTCGCTTTTGTGGGTGAGGATTAACCCGTTTTTAGCGAAGGATGATGGTCCCGTGTTAGAGGTTTGTGGATTGGATTGCAATTGAAGTGTGCATAATTTTTTGCTAGAGAAAGTGTAGTTCTTGTGTAGATAGAGAGGTTTTGAGTTTTTTTTTTTCTTTTATTTATAGATGTTATTTTTATTGAAATTCTTTGTTAGAAGGTAGATGTTTTGTGGGTTGATCTCCAAAGGGGAGACGTTTCTAGTGAAATTTCAGACTTGGTGGAAATAAATGTTTTCTTCTAGGTGCAAAAGCTTCTAAATATATATGTGAAGGAAAGAAGACTACCAAAAATATAATATGTCAAATTAACGATTTACCATTTCCTATCTGGCAACTATATGCTATGACTAGTAGGCTAGGCTTCATCTTTGGGGTTAGTTACATGAATCTGTCTTTACTTTTCTATTCTTTTTCCCATCGAGTTCGATAAAGGGCTTTTCTCTCTTAAACAGAGAACTATCACATCCTATTTTATTGCCTCGATATAAGTTTGTTGAGATATTTTGTTGCTTCCTCTTAAGGAAATCTTTAGTGTGATCTGACCTTATTCCATCAGAAGTTATGTTGCCCCACAAATTAGTCCTTTTACATAACATAAAACCTTGTTTCAGGACATGAACATGTGAAATTTGATATATGCTCTCACAAAAATGTCTCTTCTGACATAGGTAACCTGAAACTAATGCACACTTCCATCTCTGCAGATTAGCATCTACGCTAGCATAATATTCATGGCTCTCTTTGCATCAATTGCCGCTACTGGAATCCTCGAGATGCAATGGGGACGAGTGGGCGTCGACGACTGGTGGAGAAATGAGCAATTCTGGGTCATCGGTGGAGTCTCGTCCCATCTCTTCGCCCTCTTCCAAGGCCTTCTCAAAGTCATCGCAGGGGTCGACACCAGCTTCACAGTCACATCCAAAGGAGGCGACGATGGAGAGTTTTCAGACCTCTATCTCTTCAAATGGACAAATCTACTAATCCCTCCAACGACCCTAGTCGTTATAAATGTAGTTGGAGTCGTTGCGGGGGTATCCAATGCAATCAATAACGGGTACGAATCTTGGGGGCCTTTGTTTGGCAAGCTGTTTTTTGCTCTGTGGGTGATTATCCATTTGTACCCGTTCGTTAAGGGGATGTTGGGGAAGCAAGACAGAGCTCCGACGATTGTTATTGTGTGGACATTGCTTCTTGTTTCGATATGTTCGCTTTTGTGGGTGAGGATTAACCCGTTTTTAGCGAAGGATGATGGTCCCGTGTTAGAGGTTTGTGGATTGGATTGCAATTGAAGCGTGCATAATTTTTTGCTAGAGAAAGTGTAGTTCTTGTGTAGATAAGGAGGTTTTGAGTTTTTTTTTCTTTTATTTATAGATGTTATTTTTATTGAAATTCTTTGTTAGAAGGTAGATGTTTTGTGGGTTGATCTCCAAAGGGGAGACGTTTCTAGTGAAAAGCTGTTAGGGGTTTTGGTCGACTATTTTGGTCAAGTTATTCCCCTCTAATTTAAGTAAAGTTTCTGGATATTTGTTACATTCTGGTTCCTGGTTCCTTAAGGGTGTGAACTGTTATTTGTTGGTTTGTTCATTTGTTTCTCTATTTCAATTGATTGGGTAAATCTTTTACATATGTACCCTTGTAAATTGTACTCCTAATGGCATCAATTCAGTATAAGAGAAATGCATCTATACTCATTCACTATAATCCAACAATTTCTACAGAAACAAAATATTTTCTCATACCACATCTATCGGTATCGATTTAATGGATTTATCTCTCGTTAATCCGTCATATGATTTAGAGGGTGTTTGGGGCTTATTTTTGGTCAAACTAGCTTTTAAGCTAGCCTTTTTATTTCTACCGCTTATAAAATACAAAATAAATTAAATTATAAGTCACATTTTAAAAAGTCGGTATACCTCACTTTTGAAAACTAATTTATAAGCCCACATAAATAAGCTAGGTTTGACCAAACAAATTACTATACTACCCAAATAATTTTTATAATATTTTTATCATAAAAGTCAAAAGCCATAAAAGCTATAATAACTTATAAGCCCACATAAATAAGCTAGGTTTGACCAAACAAATTACTATACTACCCAAATAATTTTTATAATATTTTTATCATAAAAGTCAAAAGCCATAAAAGCTATAATAACTTATAAGCCCACATAAATAAGTTAGGTTTGACCAAACAAATTACTATACTACCCAAATAATTTTTATAATATTTTTATCATAAAAGTCAAAAGCCATAAAAGCTATAATAACTTATAAGCCCACATAAATAAGCTAGGTTTGACCAAACAAATTACTATACTACCCAAATAATTTTTATAATATTTTTATCATAAAAGTCAAAAGCCATAAAAGCTAGTATAGCTTATAAGCTTCAAAAATAAAATCTTTTAACAGTATTGGTCATTGTTAAAAAGTCCTGATAATATTATTTTAGCAGTAACTTGTTAAAATTCAATCTAACAAAAATATTATGGCTTTTAAGTTATTTCGATCCATAATTTTTGTTAGAAGGTAGATGTTTTGTGGGTTGATCTCCAAAGGGGAGACGTTTCTAGTGAAAAGCTGTTAGGGGTTTTGGTCGACTATTTTGGTCAAGTTATTCCCCTCTAATTTAAGTAAAGTTTCTGGATATTTGTTACATTCTGGTTCCTGGTTCCTTAAGGGTGTGAACTGTTATTTGTTGGTTTGTTCATTTGTTTCTCTATTTCAATTGATTTGGTTAATGCTTCAAACATTTGCATGTGATTGTGAATTTGTGATAGAAGCAAATGCAGGATATCTTTCCTTGAGTACAGTCATGCTTTCTTGTATTATTGTGACAAAGCACTGCATTGATACTTCTGATTATTGATAGATAGGGGTTACTCAATAGCTGTTTGCATGTGTAAACTTTACAATAGACCTTGGATCAATATATACATCAAATACTTATTTAATACGAATGTCCTTGAAATATTCAAGGAAAAGTATCCAGTACATCAAGATTTATGACATTAAATGTACACTAAATGAATGACAATTCTTGGATCATTCGATCTATAGATTGATGCTTTTTAGGTGCACATTTAATGAAGTGGACCGAATGCTTTCTCAATATTCAACTAATATAGTCTCATTCAATTCTCTCTCATGCATTTTTTCTTCTAGCAGAGATTCAGAGCTCCTGTCTCTATATGGGATACATAAGCAACACAAATACACGCATAAGCTGACAGAATACTAATTGGATACCTCCCTACAAGTTCACCTTCCATCTTCTAGTTCCAAAACAGTGCGTTGTGTAGGGATTGAATTTGTTTTGGGCGTGTTCGGATCGTCATTTATGTATGCTATTATGATTATAACATTAGTTTTGCATCATGTTATGAATTTATTTATAATAAACAATATATGACGAATTTCATAGTTGATTAATGATAGAATTATAAGTTCCAATATATAATAAAGTATCGTGTAAGCGTCTACATACGGAGACCATGTAATCAAGTTTTATTAGACCCATTTCATATCTCCATGAGTCTCTCTCTCTCTATATATATATATATATATATATATATATATATATATATATATATATATATATATATATATATATATATATATATATATATATATATATATATATATATATATATATATATATATTATCGCAAGATAACCAAAGCTTTAACAACTGAGAACTAGGGTCCAATAGAGCATGCGTAGATGTGAATATCTGTATTAGATAGCATACTGTTATGCACATAACCATATGCTATCTAATACAGATATATATGAACGTAGGTTGATTATACAGATACAATTATTTCGACCATTAGATTAATTATTTTGAGATTAATATAGATGATATGGAGATCTAATAATCTTAGCTTTTAGATATAATAAACAAATTAATGGACTCACCTGTGGTTGTATCTTATAATCTATATAAATTTCAATTTTATCTGCTTTTGCCCCTCATATCCATTTGTATTTTTGTTGTAACCACTTATATTTTTCTTTATCTTATTTATATTTGTATCCATTTTGGCTGATATGGAAATGAGTTTTACTTAAAGAGACATATCTGTACTCACATTCATTTTGTAATTGGTAAGCAATTACAAATATGGTAAGTATCATGTTTGATCCTTATTCTATCCCTCACACCTCAACTAACAACCTATTGGGTAAATCTTTTACATATGTACCCTTGTAAATTGTACTCCTAATGGCATCAATTCAGTATAAGAGAAATGCATCTATACTCATTCACTATAATCCAACAATTTCTACAGAAACAAAATATTTTCTCATACCACATCTATCGGTATCGATTTAATGGATTTATCTCTCGTTAATCCGTCATATGATTTAGAGGGTGTTTGGGGCGACTTATTTTTGGTCAAACTAGCTTTTAAGCTAGCCTTTTTATTTCTACCGCTTATAAAATACAAAATAAATTAAATTATAAGTCACATTTTAAAAGCTGGTATACCTCAGCTTTTGAAAACTAATTTATAAGCCCACATAAATAAGTTAGGTTTGACCAAACAAATTACTATACTACCCAAATAATTTTTATAATATTTTTATCATAAAAGTCAAAAGCCATAAAAGCTATAATAACTTATAAGCTTCAAAAATAAAATCTTTTAACAGTATTGGTCATTGTTAAAAAGTCCTGATAATATTATTTTAGCAGTAACTTGTTAAAATTCAATCTAACAAAAAATTATGTATCAAGCCATAATTTTTGTTAGATGCAATTTTAACAAGTTACTGCTAAAATAATATTATCAGGGACTTTTCTACAAAACGACCAATACTTAATCTCTACTCCTCCTAAATCGTTCAACTCTCAGCTCGAGCTCATTCATGGTGATCTCCCCTTAAAAAAAACCCTAGATCTCCTTCAGATCTCCACCAAATCTCCCCTCAAATCCGAAACCCTAGAACTCCACCATGTCGAACTCCGACACAGTCCCCCTCCACGCCTCCTCCCAGTCCGACATCGACGAGATCGAAACCCTAATCCACTCCGGCCCCACCTCCGTCCTCCCGCCCAAAATTACCAGAGTGCCCCTCCCCCGCCTCAAAATTACCAAAAGGCCCCTCCCGCCTCCGCCCCGTTCATCAACTCCAACCTCCCTCCGCCTTCAAGTTACCAAAAAGCCCCTCCGGCGCCGCCGCCGGTGGTCCCCGTGTCCTCAGCGGATCCGGTTCCGAATCTGGGCCCGAATCTGGGCCCGATCCGACCCGCGATCGCCGCTGACGGGTTCGGGTCGGCTCCGAATACGCTGACGGAGCCCGTTTGGGACACGGTGAAGCGAGATCTGGCGAGGATTGTGAGTAATTTGAAGCTGGTTGTGTTTCCGAACCCGTTTAGAGAGGATCCGGGGAAGGCGCTTAGGGATTGGGATCTTTGGGGGCCCTTCTTCTTCATTGTGTTCTTGGGGCTTACTCTTTCATGGTCGGCTTCGGTTAAGAAGGTATAACTTGTGAAAATTTTGGAAATTTTAAGTTAGATTTGGATGTGGGCTTTTATTTTTACTTGTTTTAATGCATGGTGGAACCATTAGTTTTAGAACATTTTGGTATTGAAAGTAATTGGTGTAGAATCGAGATCTATGGATTCGAACGCTCTAAAGTTATCGCATTTTGATAGGTGAAAGATGAATAAACAGGTAGATAAACCATCCAATTTAGTCTCGATGTTTTAGCGTGCAATGGGTCATCTAAGTTGTGTTTGTATGTTCGTTCTTTGCTGAAAAATTTGAAATCATTGTAGAATGATAAGCTTCGGTGGCATATCAAAATATGAAGCAAAGTTGATGTTCACTATTTTGGAACAAGCTATAATCTGTAGAGCACTTCCCTCAACAAAAATAAATAAATAAATAATGTGCTTCGACACCATATGTATCTCCATCCATGCCGGACATGTACTAACTTATAACTAATTACCCATGTGTGGATGTATTTCGTTTACTAGATTTTTGGCATGTTGATGCATACAAATTGCATTGCTAGATGAAGACATAGAGGGTGGTTGGTGACTGTCACAGATCTTTCAGTGTTTAATTGTATGTAGTAACGTAAGCTACAATGAAGGATGACCTTAGGCCTTAGCTCTAATTCCAATGCTTTTGAGGGATTTAGTTACAGTTGGAGGATTCAATGACTTCACTATCTGGGAATGAACAATTAAAGTTAGATTTGAGGTTACAATGATTTTTCTTACTGATATGCACCCTAATTATTGGGGGTTTTGTTGCAAAATGTTGCCAACAATATTTATTGCAACGAATTTATTGAGAGCAAGTGATGTAAGATTTTGTTGCATTTCAAATATTTGTTTCTAGAATCCATGGTTACTGCTAATAGATAAAGAATGGAAATGGATTTTTTTTTTTGCTAAAATGGCCTACATGTCTATTCCCAAGTATGGCATCAGCACTTTAGTGTTATGTGGTTATTGTGTACAATGTAGTTTTTTGTCAGAGGAGGTGGATGTTGTCATTGTATACAAGGTAGTATTATTAATATTTAGAGATGTCTTCATTACCCAGTTGATATGTGTTGTACGACCATTTTTTGTGTATGATTTGCTATCGAGTATTTTTACTAAATAGTTGCATTAGAGATGATGCTCTTTAAATTTATTGATTTGTCTAGGGTTATGGGAAGCATTAATGTTTGTTCTTCATTTATGTTGCTTGAAACATAGATAGAATGTAGGCAATGCTTGAATGTTCCCTTAAAACAAAGGATGCGTATATCTATTCTTCTGGAGCAATGAATGCTACATATTGTTGTCAAGCAATTATGCAGCCTCCACTTATCTTCTCTTCTATATGCCACTTCACTTCGGGCAATATACACTTTAGATGCCCTTTGTCAATGCATCTTCATATTTCTCTCGCATTTTGCATGCATTTGCTGTGACTTAGCAGTAAAGATGAAATTTCAGGAGTTGAGGGTGTGGCTTTAGTGCAGCTAAAATGCCTTAGACTCTTAAGTCTGAAATGCTTTAAGTTCTAGAAGATCTCATGAGTGAATGATCATGAACAAACATGGTTTCAAGGAACACTAGGTATTAAATAGTTAGGAAACACCAAATCCTCGCGAAGATCCCCATTCAGATGCTTTTGGCTTATGGGTATTTGTGTATGTGTTTAAATGTAATTGCCTGATATTTATTATTTTTTCTCTTGCCTCTTTATTTTAGCAAGAATTTATCACCTAGAAAAGGAACTTTTAGGAAAACTCCGACCATCCATTTTGGTGACGGACATTATACCTTCATCTTGTGGGCCTTGAAATGTCTTCCTTCTCATATATGAAAGCTACAACCACAGTTTGCTTTAAGACTGTTTACGTGCTATTAGCATTTAGTGATCGTATAAAATGTATGATGGGTGAGGATTCACTCTAGTCTATAGTCCCACATAGTTATGCACAACCAATTTGAGAGAATCACCATGGTTTTTTTTTTTTTTTTTATTTTAAGTCATGGGATTGTATTTGATATGTATATTTCACCACTATGTGCTTTAAAACTGTGGTTTATTTAGTATATGTATTTCAGCAAATATTTAAGAGTTTGTGTGGTTTTGTGTTGTGTAGCTTTTAAGCAGACCTTTTTTGCTGAGATATATTCAATATTGGTACCCAAATTGAGAGGACCACCATGGGATGGTATGATACTGCAAACTGTGGTTTTGTTGGTTTGCTATGTTACCTGGGTACTGTTAATCCGAAGCCGTCCCTATACCCGACACGTACCCGTACTCAAACTCCTTGCATATATGTATACATATATTCGGGCATGTACTCAATTATACAATACATGTTTTAATTTATAACACTTGTCATACATTTATGGACATATATCCTACACTTCACATCCACTTCTTGAAACTTGTTAGACATAGGTCAAGATCCGAATTATGATTTTGAAGTGTTGCTTGGACGTCTAGTTCAACAAACTAGTGCTTTTCCAATTAATAATCCACATAATAAAAGAAACATGAAAATGTTATAGAAATTTTAATTCTCATCATTGTTCTCATATAAATTTATTAATTCCAATATATAATATATGTGTATATAAATATTTATATAGCTGTGTCCCTATACCCTATATTTTACAAACTTGCCGTGTCCGTACACGTATCCAGACCCGTACCGGTACCCATGCAACATAGTTGGTATGTCTATTTCAGGAAATATTTAAGAACTCGTGTTGTGTTGTATATCGTCTAATAATATGTACATTTCATATCTTTTGAATGGAAAGTCATCAGCAGACTTTTTTGCCAAAATGTATTCGATATCAGTACTCAAATTGAGGATGATATATTTTATGATACATTTCCTTTACATGTTGTAGTATCTTGGTTTAGGCTATACACAATACTTCTATATAGCAGACAAGATCATTTTTTTAGGCTAGGAGTTCTTAGGCGCTTCTTGTACTTTGTGGTGTGTGATCAGTAAAGTCAAGTCCACTGTCCACCAACCAACTGGGTTTGGAGATTTATGGTAAGCTTATAGATTTCCTTGGCCCAAAATTCCATAAGCTTCACAATTTATGCTATTTCATCGGGATATCATACATCCTGATTAAGAACTTCCCAAGGAGGCCACACATCTTGATATTGCTCTCTCCCAAGCATATGCTTGACATGGAATTTTCCACTAACTCTCCTCCAAAATGCTTACTACAATCAGTTCTCGAGTTCATAGGAATTATGTACAATTATGTACGCCTGAGTTCCTTCCCTCTTACTCACGTTCTGTGAGTAACTGTTAACCTGGGTGTGATACTTAAAACGTCCTCAGCTTATTAACATGTGGCATGTTAGGGTGCCCCTTATATCTCTGTGTATCATTTAATTCCACACATTTCAGATGGGTGTTAATTCTGATACCTCTGATACCACACGATGCCCAAGGAAGGATTCCCTAGGAAGTCACTTACCTTGAAATCTCTCCGCTCCAAATGTTGTTCGAGTATAGATTTTTTCCCTTCTAAAAATTGCTTGCTATATGATTAGTTCTTGAGTTCATTGAAATTAATCAAATTATTTTAAACTGGAGACCTTTCCCGTATCCTGTATGGGCCTATTGATGTAGAATCTAGCATACACAATCCCTCCACAAAAGAAAAATACATATAATACCTCAACTATATTGAGAGTATGGAGGTGTTGCCAAAAACATTAACGATGTAGGGTGTGGCATCGTGGGCTGGATCTCTATGGATTTGCTTTTTCCGGTTTAAACTAAATCCGTGATTATGGATTATCCGTATATAACTGCTTTGAGTACTAGTTTGTTGCATTAGTCATTTTTATCCAGCACAATAAGTAATACAGATACTCTTATTTTGGCTTTTGTTATCCTTTCCCCACTACCATTTTATCATCCCATCCTCTCCCCACCCAAAAGAAATGGATTGATATGTGCATGCATTTGCTTTTCTTTGCAGTCCGAAGTGTTTGCTGTTGCTTTTGCTGTCCTTGCAGCTGGTGCTATTATCCTCACATTGAATGTCCTGCTCCTGGTAAGCACCTCTTTTAAGGCTCAGTTCATTCCTTCTTCTTTTCTTTTTATTTTCCTGCAAGTTTTGAGACCCCTTATTACTTCATCTCAGGGTGGACACATTATCTTCTTTCAAAGTCTCAGTCTTCTTGGTTACTGCCTATTTCCTCTGGATATTGGAGCTCTGATCTGCTTGCTTAAGGATAACGTCATTGTGAAGATAGTTGTGGTGGCCGTAACATTAGCATGGAGCTCTTGGGCAGCATATCCATTCATGAGTGCAGCTGTCAATCCAAGGAGAAAGGCATTAGCTCTGTATCCAGTGTTTCTCATGTACATCTCTGTTGGCTTTTTGATCATTGCCATAGATTGAGGCATTGACAGCTTTGTTATTATAATGGTGCCAATATAGACGCTCTCATCTCGGGCAACTTTTCTCCTCACATCAAACCTTTTGTCTGCATATAGGTATAGAGGACATTACTGTGTAATTTGACTTGTGGAGTACTCCGGCATGAAGTTGTCGATGTAATCAATATGAATATGTACTCTTAACATTTTCATTTCTGTTTGGAGAATTTTAGTACCCTCAGTGCTGCCATTGTGGTACTTGCCTAGCTTTTGTAGAAATCATCGGAAAGAAACACTGTGAGACAAATTAATTGTTCATTCATAGTCTTGCTTCACATTCTATACAGGAGTTTGTCTATAGGTTCCCTTGATATTTGCTATTAGATCTTCTTGCTGGTGGACTGTATTACAGCATGAAATGATAAAGTGCTTGTTGTTTCATGAATTTGCCTCTCATTCTATACGTGCATATTCTTCTGGGTTAAAATTGTTCGCGCCACCTTTTTCTTTTTTTTCCTTCTAAATTTTGGATTTTATTCAGCGTTCTGTATTATTTGGTTTCATCGATATGATTTCACCCCACTGATCAGATCACAATCAGTCTACTTGGTTGGACTTTCAGGTAGATGTTCAGCTTCCTTGTACAATCATATTGTCATGGTTGAGCTTCCTTCATTTTGAGATTTTGTAATCTTTTTATGCTTCATCTTTCCCTCCTTTTTACTGGGTATTTTCAATCTTGAACAAGGGGGTGCAGTTTTCTTTTCTTTTTAGAATCATTTGTTAAATGTTAGCGACAAAATCGAATTCAGGTTTTTCATTATATGGATGCTCTGCTGCACATTTCTCTACTACTACTTCTATTTCCATTTAAGATGATCATAATTTCTACGATGAGAGACTTTGGTAGGTCTCATGAGCATCTTTTGATTAGTGATCTTTCAATTGCTTCACGTGAGAAGCGCGGATCTAACTCTCTTTGTTTGATGGATCCCTACTGGAAGTCGAAAGACAAGGCTCTGTTTGGTAATACTTTTGATTAGCATCAAAGGTTTGGCCTGATAGCCAACCAAGAGAAATAATGAGCAATAAAACTTTTTTTTTAATTTTAAATTTCAACTGCAAGTTATTCCACTTGATTTTAGTATTTTGTTGTTACAAATATTTCCTTTATTGTTTACCTATCAATTTTATTGCCAAACAATTTCATGAGAAAATAGCAAATAGCCAATCTGTTTCATCTTTCATCCAAATAGAACATGTAAATCAATTGGATAAAATAGATCTGTTAGTCCGACTGTAGGGGGAAAAAAAATTATGAACCCAGTTGATTTATTTCTACTGTATCTTCCCATTGACAAAGAGACCCTCAAAAAATAAGAGTCATGATTTCAAATTGGATTTGGATCTAAAAAAGTAGTAGATGAACCACTACTTTTGATCGTAATCATTAATATCTGGTGGACAATTATGACTTATTTTAAATCTAACATTCATCATACCTCCATAAATTGCATAAATTGATCATCATTCACTAAATAATCAATGGTTATAATAATGAAGTGATCTCTCCACTACCTTTTTGTAGTGGAGAGGATCCGAATTTGCTTCACTCACTTTTAGTATGCCAAATATAGTTTCTTTCAATTGCAGTATACACCTAAGCTCTTCTAATGGTAAGTACGAATTACAAGAGAAAAATAAGCAAGGATTTTCTTTTACAGCACAAGTTGCATACTTGTAAACATCTTTAAGTTCATACGGAAGCAAGTTTGGCTTAGAAGTTATGAGACATGAACCCACATTCCTCACTTAGAATGGAATTTAGACTAATAACATCAATGTGAGATACTGTTAGGGGGGAAAACTCCTCGTTAAAATGCCAAAAGATCATGTTTCAAATTGATCCTAAAGTTCATCTCATTCAACAATGATCAACTGCTAAAATTGCTCCTATTTTGAAGATGATAAATCACAACCCTCGAATTTCTGACCAATATCTTGTTTAAAGTTCTATGACATGCAAAAGACCAAGAAATTTGCTGATAAACCAGGAAGGAATCACAAAAACAGGATACCTATGCAACAACAATATATGCGTAAAATTAAACCAAATATATAGTTAGAACAACCAAGGTTCCTGAGCACATCTAGAAAATGATAGCAACATAAAAACAATATAACCAGTGAAACGAACAGAGATCATAAAAACACGAAGACACCAAATTAACAAATTTTGATGCAACCAAAGTTCATATAATCATTTATGAAACTGGACGGTTGACACAAAACCAGTAGAAACGTAAGAGTTAATCTAATGACGACCTAGATTTTGATCAAATCCAAATAGTTTAGCATAAAAATTCAAAATATTCTACAGGCAATCTATTATGAGCAAGCTCAAATGTAGCATAATCCACATCCAGCAAGACAAGGGACTAATAGCTTAAAACAAAAACTACAGAAATAAGGAGTCTCAGGTTCAAGTATCTCAAACAACGAAACTGATCCAAATGCACACTGTCTAAGCCTTGAGCCTTCCATAAAACTTCTGCTTCTCCTCCGTAGTCTGGAAACGACCGTGCCCAAACTTAGATGAAGTATCGATGAACTTAAGCTTGATTTCCTCAAGAGCCAATCGAGAGGTCTGTTTCAACAGGGACTGGCGAAGAGTGACAACCCTCTTCTTGGGCCCAACACAGCAACCCTTGATCAAAATATAGTCATCCTTCACAACACCATAGTGAGGGAACCCTCCCATAGGAGTAATATCCTTATCAGTCCTGTTAAACAGTAAACCAGATGAAACAGAAATAAATATCATAATTGCCACCACTGAATAGATAAAGTTGCATTAAAAGTGTGTAAATTACACAAACCCCCCCTGAACTTTGGAGGGTTTGCACAAGCCTTTATGAACTTTATATATCATAGAAGACAGCTCTCCCAACTTTTCTCACTTAGATATACCATGATTGACAGAAGTTTCTTGAACTTTTTGACAATTCTACCATCATATGCTAAATAACTAGTACTAAATAAAAGGTTCACCAACTCACCCCCAACACCAAAAAAAAACCCACCCCCAAACCAACAACAAAAACAACACCACCAAAAAAAAAAGCCTTGCAATTGGAGGACTGGGGTTTTATGAACTTTACGCTAAAGTAAAACATATGTATTACTGTATTACCCTTTGTGGGAGAGGGTAGGTAAAAAGACTTATTATTCTTTCTGTTAACACTGTTTATGAGACTTTTAAATAGTTCAAAGGGGCTTAACATAATTTTGAAAGTTTTGAAGGATTTTCTATGAATTATAAAGTCTAGGGGTTTTGTCAATTTTACGCTAAAAAGATTAAAAAGATACTAGAAAATTACCTATCAAACTCAGTCACAGCAGTGTGAGACTCATCTCCAGCCTTGCCAAGCTTGTAGAGCTTCTTGTTCATCTCAGTACGGTGGTGATATCCATTCTGACCAGCACGAGCAACAGTGAAAGAAACCCTAGCAGGATGCCATGCACCGATACAAGCAACCTTGCGGAGACCTCTGTGAGTCTTACGAGGAAGTCGGGTGACACCCCAACGAGTGACAACACCCTCGTAACCCTTACCCTTGGTCACACCGATGATATCAATCATCTCATCTTTTTGGAAAATGGCATCCACTGGGATTTGCTTCTCAAAGAAGCTGTAAGCATAGTCAACTTTCTCCGCGATAGTTCCACCGTTCACTTGGATCTCCATTAGATGGGCTTTCTTCTGTTTCAAACCCTTCATCTTTCTGATCTGAAGGACAACCAAAACAGACCACACTTTGTTGTTACATAACTAAACAAGAGGAGAAAAAAGGACAACATCCTTAGATGCTACAGATTTAATTAGACTCCAGAACACAGCAGGAAAATAGATAGAAGTAGATATTATTGTATATGGCTTGTAAAAACATTATCATTGAAGGCATATACATGGTATGTCATCAAATAAGAAAATAACATTGTTAAATGATGGAGCAAGGAACCGCAGCCAGGTGCCAACAAAGATATTAATTTAATTTGAATTTAATTTTAGATTTAGAGTTTATCTACTAAATATTTCATCAGTATATGGATTCCCCACTCGAAATACTTATTAATAAACCTAGTGAGTAGAAGTTGCCATGTTAAGATGACCCAAACACAAACAGTCATTCAGAAGACAGCAAGATCATATCAGATAGCTCTAGATCATTGAATCCCATAGAGAACATTGAGATATTGCCAAAATAATGAAAATTATTAAGAGAAGACAACAATACAATTTATAAGGAAATCACAGCATATGGAAACAAACCACATAAAATTAACAACCTGAGTGTGGGCGAGCACACGGACAACAGTTGCATATTTCCTGATCTTGTCAAGCTGAGTCTGAATTTCCTTCTTGCCATCCTCAGTTTCATACTTCTTTGAATACTTGGTGAAGGCCTTCTTCTTGGATCTGTACCAGTTCTTGTAGAATCTCCTCCTGACCTCCTCACTCAGATGCTGAGCCCATACAGTGTTGAGAGACCGAAGACCACGTGGAGTCTTCACATAGCCAACCACTCCAACAACAACCATGGGAGGAGTTTCAATAATTGTAACAGCCTCACACGTCTCCTTCTTGTGAAGCTCTGCATGTCAAGCAATATCATGAAAGAGGCTTGTGACAATGAGTAAGTTAAACAAACATGAGTGAAATAATTTTAATACTCCAGGGCATCCAGTTCAAAGCACATAATGTGCTCACAGTCGATTAAAAAATTAAAGAGAGAGAAAAGGGGAGAGAAGAGAATATATTGTTCAATATGCATTGGTGAAATAGTACTAGTTACAATAAAAAGAGGGGGAGGAGAGAGGGGGGGGAAGAGAATATATTATTAATATGCATAGGTGAAATAGTACTAGATACAATAAAAGTTAAGAGAGAGAGAGAACATATTATTAATATGCATAGGTGAAATAGTATTAGATACAATAAAAGTTAAAAACAATAAAATTTAGCACTGTATGTTATGGAAATAGAAACAAACATTGAAAAATATGCATAAAAAGCATAGTCGTAGAAAATTAGATTTTGTCACACACATTGTGAAAAATTTTGAAATTCAAAAAGTATATCTAAATTTCACGTGCCAAGAGAAGATCACGATGCAAGACTTTGCAGTAAGGTTAACATAGCATATATGTGAAGCAGCAAAACAGCTGCACAAAATGAAAATGTGAAGTAGGAAGTTGACAGAGAGAACATTGTAAAGCGTCGGGAAAACATTGCACTTAGAAAACATCATCAAAATACAAGATTAGAATATTTAAGCAAAAATACATCAATAATGAAACATCAATCTGTTTCCCTCCAAAACGATTGACCCATAAGGCAATGATGAAATAATATATAGCGATCAAGCACTTACTTGATCCAGGCTTCTCCACCTCACGGACAATATGAGTCATGCCAGCCTTGTAACCAAGGAATGCGGTGAGCTTGCAAGGCTTTGTTGGGTCATCCTTGGGGAAGGACTTCACTGCAGCCAGAAATGACAGAGACAAATCAATTATGAATGGACAGACAAATCCTTGATAAACAACTACCAATAAGGGAAAGACAGGGAAGTATTCTAGACCCTAAAGTTAAGCATGTCAACAGATACAAATACAATATCAGCTTTAAAAATCTGAAAAAAGCTATGATTTTAGTTTTGAAAAACATTGTAATAGAATAACTAAATTTTAGAACACAATGAGATTGGAAAACCATCCTGAAGATAGATTTCAATGAAACCCATTCTGAAATATGAGTCGGACTTCCAAAACCAGTGAAACAGACCTTTTTCACAACTTGGGTTTCTAAAATATCAAATAACTTAATCAATTTGTAACTCAAGTATCCGCAAATTTTGAGGTTTACGTCTAAAATTTACTCACAAAAGAAGAAATTATGAAAAATATATTCCATTAAGACAACCCATTGAGCAAAACAGCTTTTGTGCAGGGATTTAGATTCATATGCAAGCCAGAGCATACTAAAATTTACTCACAAAAGAAGAAATTATGAAAAATATATTCCATTAAGACAACCCATTGCACAAAACAGCTTTTGTGCAGGGATTTAGGTTCATGTGCAAGCCAGAGCATATAGATGCAAAGAAGATGCCTCCGAGTTAAACTCGACATATCACTCTTTACTAGATATCGAATAGTTTCAAGATCTTTTCACACGCATTAAGATGAAAAGCTAAGATATCTTCTTAGCATTTGTACCCTTACGAAATGCTAATATCTTATATAAAAGATCATAGACTACAAATATAACACAATTCTTTTGTGCTTGATTGTAACTGAAGCCTAATCAAACAATAAATGATCAGGCCTAGCTACATCACACATAATAAGATAATAATGGGGATAGCGAAAACTGTAATTAATTAATAAGAGAAATTTAGACAATACTTCCGATTCAATTCGTATCAAATCAAAATATCGACAAAAATCTACCTTTTCCACGGTGGCGAGAAGCTCGCTTCCTCGGGAGGAAACCAAGGGACCCATGCCTCGGGTGCTCAAACTTCCTGTGAGACATCCTCCTCTTCCTCCTTCAACCTATCGTTTCAATCAATTCAATAAAGTAACCAGTTAATACCACAACCTGATCAACAAGCAAACTATTTATAACTGCTATCAAGATTAAAACACAATAGGCCCAGAATATCTATCAAGCTCTACAGTACAAAAATCACAACTTTTTTCAATTTTTATAACATTAAAACTAAAAGTGAACATTTAAATGTATGTTAAAATGGTATTTTAATCGCCATAGAAACCCTAAGACACTATCCATTCAATTGATTTAATAAAAGCGATAAGTTAATATTAAACACTAGCAACGATAAATTTATAACTCATAAAAAAGTACCAATATTTTGCATCACAAAATCAGAATTTTGTTCATAGTTGTAGCCCAAAAAAAAAAAACCTAATCGAGCTATCATATCGGCATCAGAGAAATTAGATTTAAAGGTTATTAGAATTATCTGATTTGATTATTTGGATTGGGATTTTGATCGACATTGAAACCCTAAACGCCTGAGAGATAAAGACACTGACCTGCTCTGCTTCGCTTCGACGGCTACCCGGTCAAGGGCTTCGTGAAAACCCTAACAACTGATTATATAGCTGCAAATGGGAGGGGTTGGGCTGTGAAAAGACTAAAATGCCCCTGGTTCTATTTTGGAGTTGGGCTCGGGCTCATGCTCCTTATGGGATGGATCGGGTGGCCTCTTGTATTCAAACAAGCTGGGCTTCTGCTCCAAAAAATAATTATTATTATATCATGGTTATTGAAAATTCTTTGTAATTTATGCAATAAAAAGGCTAAATTACAAAGTTGACTATCTTTACCACTTTGGCCTATAAATTGACGCAGACGATACTTTAGCATAAAAAGTGACAAAGTTGCGACATTTAGACATTTCATATTGTCGACAGCAAGTTTGACCACGAAAATTAAGGATTTTTTGCATATACGCGCTTCTAATCTCCCATATTTATAGATCCTCCCAAATTCACAATTAGGCAAAAAAAATCCCTTATATTTTCACTTAAAACTTTCAACTAGTAATTGGAAATACCTAATTGTCAATTATTTTTTATGCCGAAGTGTCCCCGATGTCAATTTATAAGCCAAAGTGGTGAAATGGTATCACTTTATAGGTCAATTTGGTAATTTAGTCGCGAGAAATATATAGACTAAGCTATCACATTGCTATTCAGTATTAAGTTATTGGATTTGGATATGGTGAATATAGATATTTTGAAGGGATTTGGATCCTCTCCACAAAAAAAAAAAGGTGGTGGATGGACCACTACTTTTGAGCATAATCATTGATTATTTAATGTGTGTTTGTGATTTATTTTACATTTAGTACTCATCATACCCCCCCAATGTATTGCACACATCCCTAGCGCTCAAAGAAAAATCATATACAACTTGTACATAATCAATAGTCTCTCCACTATTTTCTTATAGTACAGAGGATCCGAATTCATTTTGGAGAGTGACTTGATTTGTATTTTCATACTGCGGACTATCTTTAAAGGACGTTTGGCACCGCAATCACTGCGTGGGCCACTAGGTGTTGCCATGCTACCAGATGAGATGAAGAAATTGAAGGATGTGCTTACTAGTAAGTGCAAGAAGACTGGCTAATTAAAGATGAACACATAACATTGAAAGGTGAAAAGAAAATATATAAGGACTTTAACCAAAACTTTATCAGAAAATAGGTCAAAATAGTTGATTGATACTAGAAAATAAGACAATTCGATACCTCAAAGTCACGGGTGCTGATTTAATTTTTGGTTTAATAATTTCAAGATAGAAATATGTATGATGAATAATTCTTTTACAAATTTTCTTTCAGTTTCGAGGAAGCGAGAAACAGGTAAAACCTTGGCATTTGGATATTAAATTATTATCAAATTAACGTTAATTATTAACTTAGCGATATGAAATTACCAAAATAGATCTTCAGGCTATCAAATAAAAATGGGTGAAATGTTGGGGTATTAAAGTGCAAATAACCGAAAAAAAGTGAAGGTATAGCATAAACTAATCCGCGAAGCATCTTATGCGTACGCTCTTCCGATCCCAAGCAACGAATTAACGAACGATCTCCTCCCTCAAAATACATTTTAGGGCTAAAAAACGTAAAATAGAAGAGAAACGAAAACCCTAAGCAAAACCTCCCCGCTCTCGATTTGATCTCGTTAGATCCTTCGAAAACCCTAATCAAGCTCCAATCACCCGACAAGGTAATCTCTCGCAATTTCCATTTGTCGATTCGCTCCATCGATAATTTCTAGGGTTTCTGAGTCCGTTCCCTTTTCACTTCAGAATCAAATATTCGAATTTTGAGATTTTTTTTGATATTTACTTGCGTTGCAGATGTCAGATCCATCCAAAGTTCTTCACATCCGAAACGTGGGTCATGAAATATCCGAGGTATTTTATTTCTTCATTTTTATAATTTATTTTAACTACAAATCATGTCCAAATCCTAACTTTTTGTGGTAATATATCATTAATTTGTTAATTTTCCCTCTGTTCCTCTTGTTTTAAGAATGATTTGCTGGAACTGGTTCAGCAATTTGGCATTGTCAGTAAGCTTGTAATGTTACGGGCAAAAAATCAGGTCATTTTTTTTACAATTTTTTGTTTGTTAACTTTCCCATTTAATGTTATCGATTTCTCATTAAATAGAAAAATTAACATTAGAATTCACTATGGTCACAGGCTCTTCTTCAGATGGAAGATGTGAGTTCTGCTGTTAGTGCGATTGAATACTATACAAGCGTTCAACCCACTGTTAGGTGTGAATATGCACTGTACTTTCTCTTTTTGCTGTTCGTTGCTTGTTGGGTACAAGTAATTTTTCATTAGTTAATATCATAGCTGTTCTTCGGTTCTGAGCTGGAAAAATAAATTTATTCATTGCAAATATTTATGGGATTCGTTTTCCTGATGATGTTTCAGGGGAAGGAACGTTTATATACAATTCTCGTCTCATCAAGAGCTAACTACAGCTGAACAGAACTCCCATAGACAGAAGGGTGCAGATCAGGTTAGTTTCGGGTAACTGAGTAATGCTGTTGTATGTGTGGACTATTTGGTGTCCTTTCATAATTGGTGGTTTGGGCTGTGGGACACTGAAAAAGAGTATATAAGGCGATCCACATACTATTGCACTTTTGAATAGCTGTTAAGTGCTGGATAAGTGATACTGCCAGATATGAATGAACTAATAAAAAGGTGTTCAATCAGCTTATTTTTACATCCAACAAAATATTTACTTGAATGTTTATTTTCTGATGAAATGAGTCAACTTTTAATGTATCAATGTTTAGGGACAAATTTCATAGTTAACAATTCTGAGTTTCATCTGTGGATCTCATTTGCTTTACTGATTACTCATTGTCTGTGATCAAATCTGGCATACCTCTATTTATGTGGGTGTATTCACCCAGACGGCTTGTTGAATAAGATGGGTGCTCCAAGTACATATGTGGCGCTTTGGTCCCTCAATCCCTTTAAGCTTTCATATTTGACGCCAATGCTCAGTGATGGTTCTTTGTACTATTCTCAGGCCATAGAATATTCTCTCACAATATGAATTCTTTGATTGATGACTCATACACAAATTTGATATTTTGGTGGCACCATCATCCTTAAATCCATTGATTTTTGAGAGAGGGTTCTTTCAGGGCATAGAGGTCGAGGATCAGACTATGCTTGCACAGACATCCGGAGGGGCTGAAGCTGGTTTCATACTATGATAATCTGAAGATGAATGACTTAAGGAATGTAGTGGTTATGGTGGGAGGTGCAGGAGATTTAGAATCTCCAAGGTAAAAGAGGATGTGATATCACACACATAAAACTCACTTTTGGTCATTGAGTCTTATGGTCTCCATCTTCTTAACCTTCTTAGGTTCAGAAATCTATTAGGGTAGCTGCCGAACCGGTTAATAATCTGATTTGTAAGGAAGATTGATAAATTATTTTGAGGAAGTTGCTACTTCCCTTTTGACTAAGGATCTGAAAAAGCTATTTTAAGACGGAAAAAAAAACTCAAGCAGAGCTAGTGAAAGTTGGAAAGACGTTTAGCTCTTACGGGCTCAAAATGATTCATCAGTTAAGGGTTCATAAGGTCTGTTCAGTTGTTTTTTTTGTCTGGGTAAACTATAACAATAGCTACTTAATGATGGAGCTGTCACTAGCTCATTTATACAAGTGGAAAAAGTGACACTAGTCAGTAATTTCAATAAGGATGGGAAGTTCATAATGATAGAGGTTTGTGCAGAAAAGCGTCATTGATTGGCAGATGTTGGTATTATTGTCAGATGCAGGTTACCTTCTCGCTAATGGGGCCACCTTCTTTACAATGACTAACCTGGGCCTTAGCTTGATGCTGGAAAGATTTTATGTTTAATAACTTTTAGGTCGTATGACAGTTTTATGAAGTATTGAATTATATAGAGTTAGGCTAAATGAACTAGATGCCTGAGGTAATCCATTGTCAGCTCATTTGAAACGTCCACTTGCAGTTCCGATATCTTCAAAAATTTTATTGATATGTCCAGTGAAGTAACCACAATTTTATGTGTAACTTCTTCCAATAAGATGCACTCTCATCAATAAAAGAGTGAATTGTTGATTTTTCTGTTTCTAATCTGTATGTTGAATTACTTCTGTACCAACTTCTTACGATGCTAAGTAAAAACTCGTTTTTGAGATTTTCTATTGCTGGAGAAAAACCATTAGGCAAAATCTTTGTCTCTAAATTGGCGATATTCTTGTTTGATCCCATCGGGCATGCCACTCTGAAAGGTTTAGCCCTCAGGATGGATAGGAAAACATATAAACTTCTAATTCATGGTATGACCCTAAGACTTCGTCTAGCTTCAATATAGTCAATAGACTTGAGACTTTATTGTCAAACCATTCAATTGAACCGAAAAAACCTCTGGATCGTGGATTATATTATCTTTACAATCTTGTAAGTTGTGAATACTAAAAAATAAATGTTAAATTTAAAACAGACTGTATTTTTTGTTAAGAAAACTTCTGTTTAGCTTGAATGAAAAGAATATCTTGTGAACTAACTTCTTTCGAGAAGATTCACTCTCTTCTGCTGGTATATTTTTGCAGTGTGAACATCACTTGTTTCCCCCGTAGCTTGTCTTGCTAGTAGATGTTGTCCTGTTTCTCCTTTGAAGACTGTATTTATTCCTCTAGCTATTTCTACTGCATGTAGGACACATCTTTTGTAAAACTTGTAAGATTCTGTACTTGGCCTTAAGAGGGCATTCATCAGTACTATCTAGAAACAACTTTTCCATACCCCAACGTACTCATTGGATAGTTGCCTAATGGATCGGAGTAAAATCTCATAGAATAGTTCCAATGGATGTTTTACTTGGTTCGTCGTGATCTTTGTGCGCTATAATACTTGTCTATTGAGGATCATGCAATTTTGATACCCTATCTGCTTATCATGCAGCTGATGGTCGCAAATTAGGCTTTTTATACAATAATAGAGCGCCTAAAATTATGGGATTAACAGTGAAGAAGTGTTTCAATCACAGGTTTTTTAATAAATAAACAATTTGGATCAAAATGAGGAGTTTGGATCATCAATTGAGACTGTCCATGGTGTAATTCTAAACCAACTTCTTACTTCTTAATTACCTAAGGCATCGCGTTAGGAAGATGTTTCTTACTTCTTGACATTGTTTTCCCGTTTGTCAATGATATTTTAGTTGTCTTGTTGATGAGGCAGGTCCACTTACTGTTACTGCATATGAAATTGTTTTAATTACTGAAATCTCCCTCCTAGTTCACTTTAACTCCAATAATTTTATTAATCCTTTTCCTGTGGAATAGGCTCTTTACTGAGAAAACTTTGTAGCTCTTTTGTTGGCACCCTTGCAATGTTGTTTTGACAACTTGCTCTTGTCCAATATTATAATATTTCTATGTGCTGCTTACCTCTTGAATAAGAATTAATTTAGGTTGACAATTTCCCTTTAGCAAAACTTAAATATTCTACAGAATGAATGTGAAAATTTACGAGGGTGATATCACTTATGACATTAAAATACCCTACAGAATGCATAACGGAGAAGTATGCCTGTGGAATTTGGCGAGCCTTCATTGACTTACTATAAACAATTAAATAAATACATAAGTAGGTCTACTTATTCTTATTTGAACGATCAATGGCTCCTAAAAGATTTATTCTGCACATATTGTAATAGCAGCATGAATGTGGATGTTTACTAGGGTGACAGACATCAGTTATGATAACTTAGTAAATTGGTGAAACAATGCCTTAAATTGGAAGAAGAATAGTTTCTCTTTCCCTTGTTGTCTTTTGAAGTAATGATTTCTTCTGTGGCTTCTAGGATATATAATGATGTTAAGAATCATAACTTCTTTTTATAAAGCATCTTTGTTTATAAATGGTGACAAGAATTTATCTCTTCTTTCTCTAACATTCGACTTGTGCGACAGTATAGTAGTTCTTTTGTTCCTCTCTTTCTTTATATAACTGAAGGCTTTAAACAAACTTCTTCTCTTCTATAATTCTACTTGCTACTTATTCTTCTCTATTTATTCCTCTCTCTCTTCTGTCTGTATGATCGTCTGCTGTTGGGCACTCAGGATTCGCAACCCAATCGAATCCTCTTAGTCAGTATTCACACAATGCTCTATCCTATAACGGTGGAAGTGCTGCATCAAGTGTTTTCTCCATATGGATTTGTAGAGAAGATCGTCACCTTTCAGAAGTCAGCTGGTCAGCTTCTTCAAGTCTTCTTTCTTCTTAATATTGAACAAACTTTCTGGATTAAAAGTGTTTCTACAGATTTGACTTTCATATCTGGTTGAGAATCTTGAGATAGCTTTAAGTAATTATATTGTTCTGATTGTGATTAGTTATTTTGTGTATTGATATTAGAATATACGTCCTGACTTTTGTCAGAGCTCGTGAATATACATTCTGCATGTATTCTAGTTTTCTAGTTATACAGAAATCTATCACCAGTTCCATAAGTATTTTCTTGCTGTGCAGGCTTTCAAGCTCTTATACAATTTCAATCACAGCAAAATGCGGTGGAAGCAATGAATTCTCTACAAGTATGTAACAGCGATCATGCTTAGAAAATTTTAGAGGATGGTAGATGTCTTTATTTTGAAAACTTATCTTCAGGCAATGTGCTTGTCTGTGTAGGGGCGCAACATTTATGATGGCTGTTGTCAACTAGACATACAATTTTCCAAGTACCCTCCTGCATACTATAAATCTTTCATTAGTGAAATATGTTTATTTTCTGGATGTCTTACTAATTTGTTTCCCCTATCCAATGCACAGTCTCAGTGAACTGCAAGTTAATTACAACAATGAGCGATCAAGGTATACTAGCCTATGCTAGCTTTTGTTTACCCATAATTAAATAGCATTTTGTTTTACTTTTCTGTCTTTGTTCTCTACTTGGAAAGAGGGTCCTGTAGTTTTTTGGGTTTGTTACTGTGCTGTGTCGATTTTGATCAGTTTAAAGTTGAGGGTTCCCATGTAGAGCTTCCTAATTAAAGAAATTTGACTTTGGCTTAAAATTCAAAATTCCTAAAGAACTATTAGGGTTAGTTGTAAGGTTGCAAGAGGCTTTAATGAGCTCTGCATTAATTTTAGGTTTTCCCCCAAGAAACCACTTTTAAAATAAAGTCATTCTACAAAAACCAACTTTGGTTGTCAATTTATTCATAAACCATCTTTAAACAGATTTTTGTTGCAATCAACCATCTGGGTTCACTTTTCAATTAAGTTATTTTTGTTTGTAATAATTAGTTGTCAAATACCAAGTATATTAGAGATATGATCCTTAATGGAGGTTAGGTTGGATCAATTACCGAAAGAACTTAACTGAAAAGTTGGCCCACATGGTTGATTGCAATAAGCAACACTTTAAAGGTGGTTTATGCATAAACTGTCAATCAAAGGTGGCTACTGTAGAATGACTATATTTAAATGTGGTTTCTAGGAGAGGAAAACACCTTAATTCTAAGAAGGTTAAAAATGTGGAAGAAGATCCATAACATATCAGATATCATATCATTCTTTCCATTTTAGTATATACCCTAGAAGAGGGTGTTGTGAGAGAGCTTCCCTAAAAGCAGAACACAGACTATTGCTTCCATTCAATGGATAGTAATTATTGTTAATACCCACTGCGAATTATGATAATTTCTACTAAAACTAGAGTGTGTATCATTGCAAAAACTATACAGAGAAGGAATGTTTAGCATTCCTGGTATCTGAGGAAAACTTTGGTATCTTCTATCTTCTAAGTAGATTGAGTCATAAGATTCATAACTAAGGTTGCTAAGGCCTTGGGAAGCTCACAACTTGGCTAGGCAAAAACTTCTTCATGATTTAGCAAAACCATTTATTACCTTTGCTCTAAAACATCCAAATGATATTTTGTTTTAGCTTGAAAGGCATGAATAATAGTGTATATATATAGAGAGAGAGATTTAGATGAGGATGATGGCTTCTTTCTTCATGTTGCTTGTTCTGCTTTAATACTTGTTTCCTTTTACCCATCACATTTATTAGCTTCCTAGAATTTGTTGCATCTTACTGAAGATGTCCATTGCCTTTGTTCAGAGATTTCACTAATTCCTCCTTACCAACTGAACAAAGAGGCCGATCTTCACAAGTAAGTTGCTTCTTGTTTATTCATCTGGTTTCGGTCTGTTTTTCAGCTGCTTGTATGGAACCTTGTATGTATTTGTGTTTAATACTTTTTTCATTATGTTTTGTTTATATTCCCTTGATGCTTGTCTTGATGTGTTTAACATTCTTTCATTTCGTTCATGTTTATACCAGGCTGGATACGGTGATGGTGGCTATTATGGATATCAACCACACGGCGGCAGAGGTTGGTTCTCTTGATTTATCACTAATTTTAGGGTCCTCCCTTGTTGTCATGATGCTTACTAGGCTTTGCTGTCTCCCTTTCTTGCATCAGGTGCATATGGACAGGTTGGTATTGCTGTTATGCAGGTTTTCCTGTTTCAAGTGCCATTTTTATTTTGTTCACATTTGGTTAATTTGGTTTCATCCATTACTCCAGTTATATTTTTAAGTATGTTTCAATGAGCTCCTTTTCATGTGAAATTGTTGAACCTTTTTCCCCTTAGATGGGTGCAATTTTAGCTGCATTTGGTGGTGGCTTGCCTCCTGGAGTGACTGGTACAAACGATAGGTGCACACTATTGGTCACTAACTTGGATCCTGATGTAAGTTCTAAGTTGTTTTAGTGTTTGCCAGCTCTATTCAAAGCCTGTTCTCTGACCATTTTTTATTGCAGAAAATTGACGAAGACAAGCTCTTCAACTTGTTCTCTATATATGGCAACATTGTGAGAATCAAATTGTTGCGCAATAAGCCCGATCATGCGCTTGTTGAAATGGGGGATGGTTTTCAGGCAGAGCTGGCTATACACTTCTTAAAGGTTTCCTCTTGTCAAGTCTTATTACTTCTCCTCACCTTAAGTTTTATTTGTCTCATTATATATGCTTAGTGCTTCTCAGCTGTCAAGCTCATGCACGAACTCCTGGGCTTCAACCTAATAACTAAATTATTCTTGAAAACCTAAGCCCTTCTCCTAACTTTTATTTGTTATGACCCACAAAACCGCCATCCAACATTTTCATGTATGATGTCATTCCGAGGGTTGCGAGTCAGCCTATTATTATTCTTGCGATGGCTAAGCATTATAGTCTGCATATCTAGTCTCGTTGCATTGAATAATACTCTTCTGTCCCAATCTCTTGGAAGCATAGAATTGGAATCCTTTTCATGTCTGAGACTACCAAATACTATGCACACCTTATCGAGTCTGTTGGTGTTTAACTTCACCTCTCTTTTTTCACTCTTCGGTTGTAGGGAGCCATGTTGTTTGGTAAGAGGATGGAGGTGAATTTCTCAAAGTTCCCACACATAACCCCATCCTCTGATGTCCACGAGTACGCGGGATCCAGCCTTAACCGCTTCAACAACAATGCAGTGAAGAACTACCGATACTGCTGCTCTCCAACGAAGATGATCCATATCTCCTCCCTCCCTCAGGACATCGCTGAGGATGATCTTTTGACCCATTTGGAGGAGCACGGGACCATTGTTAACAGCAAGCTTTTCGAAGTGAACGGAAAGACACAAGCTTTGGTCTTGTTTGACGATGAGGAGCAGGCAACTGAGGCTCTTGTATGCAAGCATGCGAGCACCATCAACCGTTCAGTAATCAAAATTTCCTTTTCCCAGCTTCAGAGTATCTAAATTCCCCTGGAAAGTTGTGAGAAAGAAGGTTTAAATATATTCAAGACCAGCTGTGTTAACTTTTGGGAACTCATGCTCTTCTGTCATCTTAGTTGCTCTCAAAGTTCATATTGTTCTTAATATTTTTTTGGTCAAGAGTGGCTTGGTTTTCTATAGTTTTTGGGTCTTGAAGTAATGCCATTTTCTTTGTTTCTGGTTATTTTTGTTGGAGCTTCTTAAGTTTTGTAGTTGTACCAATAAGTATAATTTGGTTCTTTGGTTTATTGATTTGGTTCTTTGGTTTATTGATTAAATGGCTAGCATGAAGGCATTGTGGTTCATGAATGTTATGAAATATAATAGAGAGGAACCGACAACTTAGTTTTGTAGAATATATGCAATTACAAATACACAAACATACAATCATGTGTGTATCTAATATTTTAGGCGTGATAATTTAGAGCAGATCCGTTCATAATATTGCTTACTATATAGCTTTACAGGTGATAAACAAGCCAAAATTTTTAAGTCACTTATCATTCTTGCTAATAAAGATGTCCTTTTTTTTCATGACAAAATTAATTATATCTGAAAAGCAATTGTCAGACGTGCGTCAAGGATTTTGTGAACAGTGAAACAACATCTATTTTGTGGAATATGTGATATGCACAAAATATGCAAATGTTGGATATAAAATTTTCTTGCTACTTAATATCAATAATATGTCTAAAAAGTATCATAAATGTGAAATGTAGAAATATTCACTTTTTCAAAGTTAACAAATCATGACGTATATGTTTGGATTGGGAAAAAAAATTATCCCGTTGAAAGGTTCTGATTTAAATCTAGAGTTCCAATGCAAACTGTTGATGGTTTTAATCACACAGCCAATTAGTCTATGAGTTTTGTTTATTAGTGGGAGCTCATAATCTTTCTCCGAATATCTGGTGAGAAGTTGGCTGGTTGGATTCTGTACTATAAGACAATCGTAAGAGGGCGGGGGCTAATCCCCCGGTGGTTCCTCCGACTATCAAGTCAGTTGATGTCTAAAATAGGAGGATTGTAAAAATGAATTGCTGGAATTCTAGGGGTCTCTATTATGAAAGTGAAATAGCTTACCTTCTCATGAGAAAAGTCTTGCCTTTTATAGTCCGAATAAAGGGTGTTCTGTCATTTTGGCCAAGATTGAGCTGGCGGCCGAGTCAGACTCGACATCACAGGTATCGTTTATTGGGTAGCGGAGAGTCACTTCGATTAGACATGGGTTGGTGGCTGAGTCAGATCCACCTTTACACATGTCGTTTGCTGGGTGGTGGAAGTCCAGTTCGCATTAAATGAAATCTGATGGCTTCGGCGTGGTCCGATGTGTCTTAAAATCTTAGGGGCGAAGTAAATGATAGCTCTGATCAGCATTAAATGTGATGGTGATAACTTGTCAGCGGGAGAGCAGGTGCAATAGTATCCTGGGGGATTGTCGTAGGGGGCGCCGAGAAGTACCGCCTTTTGAGTCGGCTATGAGAAGGGTCAGCCGACACTGGCCGGGTAGACGATTGGCCAAGCCGGCCGTGGGGTCGTCCGATGGGAAGGGATCGACTCGATAGGAAGGGGTCGACCCGATGAGAAGGGGTCGACTCGATGAGGCCCGGTCGACTCTGCATGTGATGTCGGCCACTTGGCGTAGGATGCCGACTCATCCCGCCTTTCGAGTCGACCCGGCCTAAGGAACTGGTGTTCGTGCCGTGGAGGACTGGCTGGCTTATCCTTAGCGCAAGGCGCTTATCCGTTGCTAAGCGTGAATTAGTATCTGCGTTATTAAAGAACCATAACACAAACAATATACATGTTTGTTTGGTACGGATCAATGCAAACAGTACATTTTTGTTTGGTACGGATGCGAATTAGCTATCTGTAAAATGTAACATAACATGTAAAAAAGTTAAAACGCTATTATGTAATAAAGATGTATGTATACAAGAGATAAAGTTTCTTTTATTAGTATTTTTAAAAAAAAATTAACCGCTAGAGGAAGGGCTAAAAAAATTTAACCGCTAGAGGAAGGGCTTGAACCTTCGACCTTGTGGTTAACAGCCACACGCTCTAACCAACTGAGCTACTCCAGCTCGCGATACCTGAGGCTCTCATTTTATATTTTTCATTAATTTATGACCGTGACGGCCGAACCAATACGCACATTGCGGGTCAATTGGTTCAGCTCAAATTCAGTATAAAAGGTTGACTAAAAGGAAACGAAGATTTAGGTCGAGAATAAAAATCCAATTAATCTCCATGTTCACATATCAATACAACTGCACCCTACAATGAGTCAAGTTCCATTTTGAACCCAGCTGTCGAGCTGGAGTTCAAATGTCTAGAGAAAATGAATGCCAACCTCCATTCCTGTACATTACACGTTACAAAGGGTACAAAACATGATTGTAGAACAATTACACTTACATATTGGACCTAAAGACGTAATAGTACAAAAAGATTAAAACAAAATCAAACAAACATATCCAATGTCGATCCAGCATGTCTCGGAATAGCCCTGTCGTTAGGATTGAAGATTACATCCTCATCTACTTTCATTGCTCTTCTGATAGCCTATCGTTGCAACACCACCACCTAAAACAGAAGGATGGAAAATAAAACCAATAAATTGTAATGTCTACGATTCAGATTTACAGCAACAAGAAGGCAGATTATACAATTAATAGGCAAGTGCACTAGTTATAACCGGATACTTTTCATATAGTCAACCAAGAAGAAATGAAAAGATCTGAAACCTTGGCAATAAGTGGTTCTTGGGGATGGATTAGGTAGGATGATCCTCTGCATAGGGTTTCGACCAAAGTTTTTAACTGTAGGCAATATGTGATGCTAATGTACAACTCAATCTGGGAAAAAGTTGCTCGAAACAAATAAAGAACTAAAAATTTGGTACCATTGAGGATGAGAACTGTGACATACCTCAGAGTGCTCCATGAGTTACTGTATTCTGTTCAATTGGATGCTGAGATTCTTACGAGGAATCCTCTCTAGCGGAGTGATCAGTTGCGGCATTGTCATCCCTCCAGAAACTATAATCTCTGCATTGCATCCAAAAATAATCATGAGAAACATCAAAGTATAAGAAATACACCATTGTAGAATATGGGAAATACCACATGGGGAGATGGATTTTCTTTTACATAAGAGCAGGTTTATCAGATATAACTTAAAGGCTACCCTAGCACCAGAAAATTTCTAGTATACCCTACTATAAACCATGTCCCATTGGCTAGAAAATGATGCCAAGGGAATAACAGTGTGGGAAAAAGAAAAGGGTAAATTTAATAAAACTTTCAAAAATTTGAGATAACCCCTCTAAACTATGAAAATGTCACCGAAATTTACCCAAAAGAAGAAGCCTCTGTGTTCAGAAATGAAACCGGGGAATATACGAAGGGTATCAAATGATATGGGAGTAAAGGATACCAGATAATTAAGAATGTAACTCAGCTATCTTTCGCTTCCTGACAAGACACATACTCTTTTATTTATTTATTTACACTAAGACACATACTTGTTCCTTGCAGAAAATTGTAATAAGGAAATGCCTGGAAATGAAGCTATGATCTTCATATATACCTATTAGGAGGAAATGAAATAAATAAAGAGAGCACAAAAGAGACAAAGAGCCAAACCTATGCCTTCACGAATTGACAGATTTGGCCTAATAATCTCTTCAGAATTAACTAAAAATATATCTCCAATATATAGATGGTTTGTAGGAACATAAACACTGCATAACTCTTCATCACCCTTCTCATTCTGCAACAAAAAATAGACAAATGAACTAAAATAACTTAACTAAACACTAGAAAGGCATTATGAAACCTCTCACATACTAAAAGGCAGAAAAATAATAATATTACATTATAACATACAAACGCCAAAGTTTTAAACAATATAAAGTGCAGTGTAAAGGAGCATCGCAGCAACACTACTGGAAGATGGTACCTCCACCCATAAAATAATAAAAACACCAAGTAAGCCGTCCATTCAAATTAGAGAAAAAGATATTTTCTAAGTTTTGTATCATATCACTGCTTAAATAGATGAACTAATTACTAAATATGTCTTTCAATAATCATCTTCCTTCTTAGTTCTCACGACATGCATGTGTAAGTGATATTATATTACTATTATTTTGGATGGGGTTTTGTGTGTGTGTTTGGGGCGTGGAGGTGGGGGTGGGGTGGGGATGATGACGATGAGGAGACAGAGATGATAAAGAGGAGATGAAAAGGAACTGAAAAAGAACAAACCATTAGACTCTTAATTCTGCGATTGGTTAATTTGTCACTGAAAGAAGAGAATCATTTAATAGTTTCTAAGTTTAAAAAAATTGTTTGTCATGGCAATGGAGAAAATAGCACAATAATTATGATAATGTTGGCATTGACACTGGCAGAAGTTGTGGGCATAGTAGCAAGAACTGCAATATTGATAAGAACAAATGCATGAATATAGCAACAGATGGTAGATGGTAGCTAGCAGAGAGTCGGATTATTCCAGCAAAGAAAACTCAGATGTTGGAAATGATATTTGCAGTTTCAGTCGTTATTGCAAGCGCAGTAATAATAGCAGATAATAACTGTTAGTGTAACCAACAAATTAAAACAAGTTTGCGGGCTGATTTTGGTTGTGATAATATGGGAAAGTTGATAGTTCTACCGTAAATTAGTTTATTTCTTTCCTAAATTTGGTTATTTTCGAAGAAAAAAGTAAGAACAGAAAGACGAACAGAGTTCCTCATTTTTTATTCTTTGTTATCCAAAGTTCCTCGAGTAATTGGACATGGAGAAGTTTTCAACTCTTACTTTTCTTCATAGTAATTGGTGGATTCATGCCTCACAGAAGTAAGTGTAATAACATACTTGCACGAGTGTAATAACTTAGTCATTTTTCAATAATATGCCGATTAAGAAGCCACAAGTAATTAATTGTAAGTCACAGAAGCAAGTGTAATGACTTACGTGCATTTGCATCTCTCTTTTGCACTAATTTGTTAAGTCACAGGACTTGAAACTGGCAAGATGTTTCATTTCCCATTCCCATGTTAAGTCACAGGATTTGCATTTCTCCTTTTGCATTAATTTGTTAAACCACAGACTTATGTTAAGTGAATTTCCCATTTCTCAACTAAAACAAGATAACATGGCAATATTTGTTTCACAGTTGCAAGTTGAAGTGGAGACGAGCAATAATTTGACAACTTGTGGTACCTGAAGGATCACTGTTGATGTGATGAAACCGAAGGCATATTCCCCAATTCGTGGATGACGAATAATTGCAACTTCTTTGAAGGCAGTAGTATTTTGATCTGTGTAAAACATGCCCGTTAAAGTATACAAGAAACACAAGAGCTACAAGCAGAAACACACTCAGAGATTGTATGTACTCGAGTCTGTGCATTGGTAGGTGGGTGTACATGAATATACATATATACATTTTCCAACAAATGTGACAGGTGATTTCAATGAATGATTGATAACGTTCATCAAATCTACATACTAGGAGTAAAGAACTGTATTCCTTGAGAACTTAGAAGTGCATGACTTATTTGATATGCAAGATAAACCAACTTTACACTTTTCTTACAGGACCTCCTACCTATAATTGGAAAACAACCAAATTGCCCCTGAGATAAAAAAAAATCTCCAGTTTAGTCATTTGCATTACAGGCAATCTACCTCCTCTTCCCCCAATTTTGGACATGTTAGTTATTTGCCAATTACATAGAGCGTCCAGTGAGAGAAGTGTAAAGTTCAGGGTTTTTTGTGAGGCGCCCCAAAGTTCGGGGTGTATATGAGATAAAAAGTTCAGGGGGTCTTGCGACATTAAACCCATTATACAAGTACTGCAGACATAAAAGGTGCCAGCATCCATGTTAACTCTCCAAAATAGGAAAGTGTGGAAAACAAGCCAAAATTTTTGAGTCACTTATCATTCTTGCTAATAAAGATGTCCTTTTTTCATGACAAAATTAATTATATCTGAAAAGCAATTGTCAGACGTGCGTCAAGGATTTTGTGAACAGTGAAACAACATCTATTTTGTGGAATATGTGATATGCACAAAATATGCAAATGGTGGATATAAAATTTTCTTGCTACTTAATATCAATAATATGTCTAAAAAGTATCATAAATGTGAAATGTAGAAATATTCACTTTTTCAAAGTTAAAAAATCATGACGTATATGTTTGGATTGGATTCCATTTAGAAAGACTTGGAAAAAAAAATTATCTCGTTGAAAGGTTCTGATTTAAATCTAGAGTTCCAATGCAAACCGTTGATGGTTTTAATCACACAGCCAATTAGTCTATGAGTTTTGTTTATTAGTGGGAGCTCATAATCTTTCTCCGAATATCTGGTGAGAAGTTGGCTGGTTGGATTTTGTACTATAAGACAACCGTAAGAGGGCGGGGGCTAATTCCCCGGTGGTTCCTCCGACGATCAAGTCAGTTGATGTCTAAAATAGGAGGATTGTAAAAATGAATTGCTGAAATTCTAGGGGTCTCTATTATGAAAGTGAAATAGCTTACCTTCTCATGAGAAAAGTCTTGCCTTTATAGTCCGAATAAAGGGTGTTCTGTCATTTTGGCCAAGATTGAGCTGGCGGCCGAGTCAGAGTCGACATCATAGGTGTCGTTTATTGGGTGGAGGAGAGTCACTTCGATTAGACATGAGCTGGCGGCTGAGTCAGATCCACCTTTACACATGTCGTTTGCTGGGTGGTGGAAGTCCAGTTCGCATTAAATGAAATCTGATGGCTTCGGCGTGGTCCGATGTGTCTTAAATCTTAGGGGCGAAGTAAATGATGGTTTTGATCAGCATTAAATGTGATGGTGACAACTTGTCACGGAGAGCGGCAACAAAGATCCCGGGGATTGTCGTAGGGCCGAGAAGTACCGCCTTTCGAGTCGGCTATGAAAAGGGCCTACCGACACCGCCGGTAGACGATTGGCCGAGCCGGCCGTGGGGTCGTCTCGATGGGAAGGGATCGACTCGATAGGAAGGGGTCGACCCGATGAGAGGGGGTCGACTCGATGAGGCCTGGTCGACTCGTACAGATGCTCGGCCAGCTTGGCGTAGGATGCCGACTCATCCCGCCTTTCGAGTCGACCCGGTCTAAGGAACTAGTGTTCGTGCCGTGGAGGACTGGCTGGCTTATCCTTAGCGCAAGGCGCTTATCCGTTGCTAAACGTGAATTAGTATCTGGGTTATTAAAGGACCATAACACAAACAATATACATGTTTGTTTGGTACGGATCAATGCAAACAGTACATGTTTGTTTGGTACGGATGCGAATTAGCTATCTGTAAAATGTAACATAACATGTAAAAAAGTTAAAACGCCATTATGTAATAAAGATGCATGTATACAAGAGATAAAGTTTCTTTTATTAGTATTTTAAAAAAAAATTTAACCGCTAGAGGAAGGGCTTGAACCTTCGACCTTGTGGTTAACAGCCACACGCTCTAACCAACTGAGCTACTCCAGCTCGCGATACCTGAAGCTCTCATTTTATATTTTTCATTAATTTATGACCGTGACGGCCGAACCAATACGCACATTGCGGGCCAATTGGTTCAGCTCAAATTCAGGATAAAAGGTTGACTAAAAGGAAACGAAGATTTAGGTCGAGAATAAAAATCCAATTAATCTCCATGTTCACATATCAATACAACTGCATCCTACAATGAGTCAAGTTCCATATTGAACCCAGCTGGCGAGCTGGAGTTCAAATGTCTGGAGAAAATGAATGCCAACCTCCATTCCTGTACATTACACGTCACAAAGGGTACAAAACATGATTGTAGAACAATTACACTTACATATTGGACCTAAAGACGTAATAGTACAAAAAGATTAAAACAAAATCAAACAAACATATCCAATGTCGATCCAGCATGTCTCGGAATAGCCCTGTCGTTAGGATTGAAGATTACATCCTCATCTACTTTCATTGCTCTTCTGATAGCCTATCGTTGCGACACCACCACCTAAAACAGAAGGATGGAAAATAAAATCAATAAATTGTAATGTCTACGATTCAGATTTACAGCAACAAGAAGGCAGATTATACAATTAATAGGCAAGTGCACTAGTTATAACCGGATACTTTTCATATAGTCAACCAAGAAGAAATGAAAAGATCTGAAACCTTGGCTATAAGTGGTTCTTGGGGATGGATTAGGTAGGATGATTCTCTGCATAGGGTTTCGACCAAAGTTTTTAACTGTAGGCAATATGTGATACTAATGTACAACTCAATCTGGGAAAAAGTTGCTCGAAACAAATAAAGAACTAAAAAATTGGTACCATTGAGAATGAGAACTGTGACATACCTCAGAGTGCTCCATGAGTTACTGTATTCTGTTCAATTGGATGCTGAGATTCTTACGAGGAATCCTCTCTAGCGGAGTGATCAGTTGCGGCATTGTCATCCCTCCAGAAACTATAATCTCTGCATTGCATCCAAAAATAATCATGAGAAACATCAAAGTATAAGAAATACACCATTGTAGAATATGGGAAATACACATGGGGAGATGGATTTCTTTTACATAAAAGCAGGTTTATCAGATATAACTAAAAGGCTACCCTAGCATCAGAAAATTTCTAGTATACCCTACTATAAACCATGTCCCATTGGCTAGAAAATGATGCCAAGGGAATAACAGTGTGGGAAAAAGAAAAGGGTAAATTTAATAAAACTTTCAAAAATTTGAGATAACCCCTCTAAACTTTGAAAATGTCACCGAAATTTACCCAAAAGAAGAAGCCTTTGTGTTCAGAAATGAAACCGGGGAATATACGAAGGGTATCAAATGATATGGGGGTAAAGGATACCAGATAATTAAGAATGTAACTCAGCTATCTTTCGCTTCCTGACAAGACACATACTCTTTTATTTATTTATTTACACTAAGACACATACTTGTTCCTTGCAGAAAATTGTAATAAGGAAATGCCTGGAAATGAAGCTATGATCTTCATATATACCTATTAGGAGGAAATGAAATAAATAAAGAGAGCACAAAGAGACAAAGAGCCAAACCTATGCCTTCACGAATTGACAGATTTGGCCTAATAATCTCTTCAGAATTAACTAAAAATATATCTCCAATATATAGATGGTTTGTAGGAACATAAACACTGCATAACTCTTCATCACCCTTCTCATTCTGCAACAAAAAATAGACAAATGAACTAAAATAACTTAACTAAACACTAGAAAGGCATTATGAAACCTCTCACATACTAAAAGGCAGAAAAATAATAATATTACATCATAACATACAAACGCCAAAGTTTTAAACAATATAAAGTGCAGTGTAAAGGAGCATCGCAGCAACACTATTGGAACATGGTACCTCCACCCATAAAATAATAAAAACACCAAGTAAGCCGTCCATTCAAATTAGAGAAAAAGATATTTTCTAAGTTTTGTATCATATCACTGCTTAAATAGATGAACTAATTACTAAATATGTCTTTCAATAATCATCTTCCTTCTTAGTTCTCACAACATGCATGTGTAAGTGATATTATATTACTATTATTTTGGATGGGGTTTTGTGTGTGTTTGGGGCGTGGAGGTGGGGGTGGGGTGGGGATGATGACCATGAGGAGACAGAGAAGATAAAGAGGAGATGAAAAGGAACTGAAAAAGAACAAACCATTAGACTCTTAATTCTGCGATTGGTTAAATTGTCACTGAAAGAAGAGAATCATTTAATAGTTTCTAAGTTTAAAAAAATTGTTTGTCATGGCAATGGAGAAAATAGCACAATAATTATGATAATGTTGGCATTGACACTGGCAGAAGTTGTGGGCATAGTAGCAAGAACTGCAATATTGATAAGAACAAATGCATGAATATAGCAACAGGTGGTAGATGGTGGCTAGCAGAGAGTCGGATTATTCCAGCAAAGAAAACTCAGATGTTGGAAATGATATTTGCAGTTTCAGTCGTTATTGCAAGCGCAGTAATAATAGCAGATAATAAATGTTAGTGTAACCAACAAATTAAAACAAGTTTGCGGGCTGATTTTGGTTGTGATAATATGGGAAAGTTGATAGTTCTGCCGTAAATTAGTTTATTTCTTTCCTAAATTTGGTTATTTTCGAAGAAAAAAGTAAGAACAGAAAGACGAACAGAGTTCCTCATTTTTTATTCTTTGTTATCCAAATTTCCTCGAGTAATTGGACATGGAGAAGTTTTCAACTCTTACTTTTCTTCATAGTAATTGGTGGATTCATGCCTCACAGAAGTAAGTGTAATAACATACTTGCACGAGTGTAATAACTTAGTCATTTTTCAATAATATGCCGATTAAGAAGCCACAAGTAATTAATTGTAAGTCACAGAAGTAAGTGTAATGACTTACGTGCATTTGCATCTCTCTTTTGCACTAATTTGTTAAGTCACAGGACTTGAAACTGGCAAGATGTTTCATTTCCCATTCCCATGTTAAGTCACAGGATTTGCATTTCTCCTTTTGCATTAATTTGTTAAACCACAGACTTATGTTAAGTGAATTTCCCATTTCTCAACTAAAACAAGATAACATGGCAATATTTGTTTCACAGTTGCAAGTTGAAGTGGAGACAAGCAATAATTTGACAACTTGTGGTACCTGAAGGATCACTGTTGATGTGATGAAACCGAAGGCATATTCCCCAATTCGTGGATGACGAATAATTGCAACTTCTTTGAAGGCAGTAGTATTTTGATCTGTGTAAAACATGCCCGTTAAAGTATACAAGAAACACGAGCTACAAGCAGAAACACACTCAGAGATTGTATGTACTCGAGTCTGTGATTTGGTAGGTGGGTGTACATGAACATACATATATACATTTTCCAACAAACATGACAGGTGATTTCAATGAATGATTGATAACGTTCATCAGATCTACATACTAGGAGTAAAGAACTGTATTCCTTGAGAACTTAGAAGTGCATGACTTATTTGATATGCAAGATAAACCAACTTTACACTTTTCTCACAGGACCTCCTACCTATAATTGGAAAATAACCAAATTGCCCCTGAGATTAAAAAAAATCTCCAGTTTAGTCATTTGCATTACAGGCAATCTACCTCCTCTTCCCCCAATTTTGGACATGTTAGTTATTTGCCAATTACCTAGAGCGTCCAGTGAGAGAAGTGTAAAGTTCAGGGTTTTTTGTGAGGCGCCCCAAAGTTCGGGGTGTATATGAGATAAAAAGTTCAGGGGGGTCTTGCGACATTAAACCCATTATACAAGTACTGCAGACATAAAAGTGCCAGCATCCATGCTAACTCTCCAAAATAGGAAAGTGTGGAAAACAAGGTAAATATTTTTTTTAAAAAAGTTAATACCTGGAGAAATGGCAGTGCTAATTTGCTTGGATGCTGAATAAATGTGCTTAACAAATGGCATTCTCTTTATTAACCATTCACCGAGCCAGAAAAGAGTGGAACCCAGCCATGATGAAACAAATATGCCGATGAGGAAAACAAATAATAGGGATGTCAAAAATCCTAGGCCTGGAATACAAAGCAAAGAACACAGTGTTAGTTACAAAACCAAAACAGATGCAATGTTAATTATCTTTAGGAAAGTGAATGTCAAGTTCGTACGAAATTCAGGTAAGATAAATTTTCAATTAGAGATGAGTTTAGATCTGGTACCCTGACCTCTGAAATACATGGAACCTCAAGATTTACTCAAAGTATGCCTATAGTTATAGTAGCTAATCTTTTAGTCCAGGCTATCATATTCACTGCATGCATGCATGTGCATCTGAGGAAATGAGTGAAAGACTGTTAGTTTAGTGTTCCCCATTCCCTCCATCTCCCTGCGAAAGCACAATTAGCCTTTAACCACTTCCTAGTGATGTGTGTCGTGCAATATTAAACCCCAAGTTTACTCAAAGTATGCCTATAGTTATAGTAGCTAATCTTTTAGTCCAGGCTATCATATTCACTGCATGCATGCATGTGCATCTGAGGAAATGAGTGAAAGACTGTTAGTTTAGTGTTCCCCATTCCCTCCATCTCCCTGCGAAAGCACAATTAGCCTTTAACCACTTCCTAGTGATGTGTGTCGTGCAATATTAAACCCCAAGTTGTCCCAGTGGGAAACTCAAACCTATCCCCACTATATCCACACAAAGGAAAACAACAAAAGCCTTCCTATAAAACTCTAAGTTCAGGTATATTACTTGACAAGAGGTGTTATTCTAGTGCCTGCTGAAGTTTCATATAGTGGAGGCAACAGCTTATTCTAGGCAGTTATTACTCATTTCGTCCAGGACATCACATGCTCACATTCATGGTAAGTCTCCCTCCCTCTGGTCCTGCCTCCCTATGAAGAAAGTAGAAGTCTTTATCACAAACAGTGGTACAAGGTGATTGTAAAATTCAACTTGATGATGAGAACCATAAATTGATTAAATTCTGATTCATAATTAAATTCCAAAGCAAGTTAGTTTCTATCTCTAGGCATGTTTGACGCAGGCTTTCAATTTAAATGAGCATCCATGCACTTTTGGACCAGTAAGGTTTTACAATCAAGCTCCTTCTAATAGAATATCAACTCAGATTTTTATTCCTATCATATATCATACATGCTTTCCTTGTATACGTTATACTTTAGATATCTTAACTGAATGTATAGCAATCAAAAGGGTTTTCAACCAGTCAATAAAATATCCCATAGCTATTTTACCACAGGGTAGACTAGAATTCATATGAATAGGTGCAGAAACGAGCAAACAGATCCAGTGCAGCAGTCAGTTGTGATATCAATTTCATACAATATAGCCCAGAGTCCAGACAGTGAAGTTTATTGCCACAGTGGCAAATATGACGCAAGCTCTGAGACCATGGTGCTAGTCTCCATGATGAGAAAACAAGCCACTATTTTTTCCTTTTTATTTTTAAAATAGTAATTAGAGAAGACTCGACATTAGGAAGATATTTAAAACAGAAGAGAATATTCTATCCAAGATAAGTAAGATTTTCCTCAAGGATAGAGCTACTATCTCAATTTCCTATAATACAGCCCAGACAATGAAGTTTCTAGACATTAGCGCAAATACGACACAAGTCTATACCCATGATGCAAGTCTCCATGATGCGAAAAGAAGTCATTATTGTTTCTTTTTTATTTTAATACAGTAATTACTAATTAGAGAAGACTTGACAGTTACAGAGGAGAATATTCTATCCAGCATAAGTATAGCTTTCCACAAGGATAGAGCCAGTATATGATAGAGATTTAAAATGAAATAGGAACAAGAATCATCTTTGCATTTAGTCAGTATTTGTGCCATGCCTGCTCTCCTAACTGAGTAGGCTGGCATACTGAGATTATAGTGGTGTTTAACCTCATAATGATGTACCAAACTGCAGAGACAATAGATGCATGGCAACTAAAACTTAGGTTATTTAATATAACGAAAATGTAGCAACGGAAATGTAGCAGGAGCTGACCAAATATATCAACACCAAGCCTTTCATATAATGGACTGAAGAAGCCATCAACAAATTGAATAAACCACCACGTAATGAAGAATGTGACTGCAACAGGAAACAGAACCACACTGCACCATAAAAATTCAAATAACAACGTTAGTAAACAAAGGTGACCGATACATAAGTCGTCAAAGTAGACAAGAAAACCAAGGTTGTACCAGCCAGTCATAAACTTTTTCGAGACCCAACTTTGAAGAACAGCACAACAAGCCTGCAATCATAAATGGTAAAAGTTGTGAGAATTACAAATGTAAGTATTACATTTTCGAAAGAAAAAACAGCAATTTGCAGAGAAGCGAACAAACATGAACGTGCAAATGCGGTATGTACTATGAACACACGTGCATACATGAACACATTTTCAAATAAGAAAATAGCAATTTGAGGGCAGTAAAAATAAACGCATGAGCAAAAACCCGTACCCACCCACAAGTACTGCACTTTCAAATGGGAAAATAGCAATTTGCAGAGTAGTAACACTGACACGCATAAGCATATACATGCATACATGCATTTTCGAATGAAAAAAATAACAATTCATAGAGCAGTGAAAAGCACACGTCTACATGCGTGCATGCAACCAAAAACCCATCTGCCCACAAACATAAACCCACAGACATACACCTACAGCCCAGACCCCCACCACACCCACCTGCATGTGCATGTATGCACACAACAAATAAACGCACACAACCACCCACCCACACAGAAAAGAGTGTGCAAGCATTCATGGATAGAGACACATGCATGCCGAAAACGTAGAGGGAGCGGAGTGCAGAAGCATCATGCTTGATTGTTATAAAGTTCTATGTTTGCCTCCAATGTAAACGTTCCACAGACTCAGTAATGTCAAATAATGTGACATCTGTATGAAGGATGTCATGATTTTGAAGCAACTTTTTGCCTTTTTGGTTTCAAGAGCATCCAAGGATAAAATCGGTCAAATTGTTGTTTGGTCAAAATTTTCAAACTTCCATCACTATGGTATACTTTATGACCCAATGCTTTATCCTACATCCATCTGAATCTCTTCATGCATGAAGTTTCAGTGTGATGTTTACCATTTTAAGCCCTGATATATCTCAAATTTAGACATTACCATTAGGGTTTTGACTTGGGTTAGTTACCCAAAAAGTTCACACCCATTCAAATAAGTACGAGTCTGATGGCTGGGAACTGAGATTAGACTTAGAAAATCTCGAATTAAACTAAAACTGGATAGATTTAAGGTTCACCCTGATCCAAACCCAAAACCACCAAATTTACATATGTAACCTGTATAGAATTTTTATCATATCTTTTTTCTCTTTCTTTTTTTTTTTTTTTGGTGATAATCAGACACATACCGAGGTTATGTGAATTGCATGGGAAGTTGGTACGTGGTAAGTGATTAGAACTTTAAGATTTAAATGCATTACAGACTGTAAGAAAACAACAAAAATTCATATGTTGGCTAAATTTGGCATGTTTATTACAAGTTAAAGGGATCTTTTCACTTTCCAGCTTGTTCACAAAGTTTGACTGTGTGGATTCCTTATTGGTTTCTAATTTTACCTTTGTCAAGTGGTTTTCAATGAAAAATATTCAAACTTTCTATTTCAACTCATTGTGATGGACAGGTGGAGGTTGGCAGGAAGACAACAAGCTTCTAGAAATCAAAGTTGAGAATTCTTTACTTTCATCCATTTCTCACAATAGGGTCTGACCAGACCAATTAATCAAAGCTAGACCCTCCCTCATACCACCTAGGACCTTGAATCTTTCTTGATATAATTCACATTTATCAAGATCTAAACAATCTGTGGATATCAACTTTCATAATCCAACAAGTTATTTCTTTCTATGGAGAGATATATTTCAAAGGCAAAACTCGGATATCTTCGAACTTCAGAATTTCATCCATTAACGCTCCATATAAAAATGACCACTCAATATTAATGTTAGCCTACAAACATTAAGTTCTCTTACTGAATCAGTAATAGTTAGTACCAGCCAAATCTAACCCTTTTTTCTCTTTCTATCAACTCCTTTCATCCAGTTCAACGCCAAATGGGAACTCATCGTGCATGAACTCTGTCATGCTAAAGCAAGTGCAGCAAAAATTGTCCGAATTCCATGAATCCACTAGAAATTATGCTTTAAAAAAAGCACAAATAAAGGATTTAGGGTTAGAAAGCCAAGGAATCAACCCATAGAACCCAACAAGAAACTAGCCCATGCTTCTGTTATTAACTAATAATTACCTAAGCTAGGAGAGACCACTTTTGTCACTTGAATTCCAAAATCAGTAGAACGATTGCCGAAATTTCCAGATCGCCGTCATTATCTTATAAATTTGCCCTAATTAATTAGTTTCATACCTAATTTCTCAGAAAACCAACCACCAATCTTTTCGAATTGATCAGTTGTTCGTTATACTGATTAAACTTAAAAATTCGAGAAAAATCTCGAATCTTAACAATAAAGCGCCAGCTCACAGATATTACTTAATAAAATCAGATCATAACTAAATCGAATCGCGATATAAATAAAAAAAAAAAGAACCTAATTTTTCTCCAAAAAATCGAGAGAGATCTAAGGTGTACCTTTCGAGTTGAGGAATTGGGGGAAGTTGGTGGAGATTTCTCGGGATCCTCGGGATCCACCGCTTGGCTCAACGGGATCGAAGTCGACTCCTTCTCTTCCGCCATTTTTCTCTCTCAAAATTTCTCTCTCTGATCGATCTGATGCGCCAAAATTTTTGCGGAGGCAATTGGGAAATACACTGCAGTGAGATGGTGAAAGACGAAAATGCCCCTGAGGATGGTCTTATGTCACGTCTGGTTGACTTGGTCCACTCGGGTTTTTTGTATGAGCCCAATCGCTTCGATGATTACGATCTTACAGCTGGGCACGTGGGCTTGAGATGTTGAATATTCAAGTGGGGCCCACTGTCAGGGGGCATGAAGATCGCTGTATTATATTATTTTATTTATTAATTAATTTCTTTTAAAACGTCACCGAGAGTTAAAAGTGAGTGAGGAAAAAATTTAGGATGTAGTTATTAACTTATTAAATCGAGTTTTGATGGTAGTTATAATATTTGTTTGGTCCCTACAAAGAGAACTTTGCTTTCGGAGGAGTTCATAGCAAAGTTAAGACTAATTCTGGTCCCGTTTGATCTGAAATAAACCATTATTTTGTCGACTGAGGCGATAAAAATACATGTGTAGAGAAAGTAATAACATTATCATAATCTATATCTATATATATACTACATATAAAAGAGGATTGGGATGCTAAAACTTTTAATTGCCCTTTTATCTCTCACAAATTTGATAATTTCAACTTTAATTAATTTTTTTCTTTACCAAAAAACTTTAATTATTTTCTTTATTTGATTTATCTCAAAGTCTCATTTAATGAGTCTTAATTTAAATTAAATTAGATTAATTACATATCATCATAATGATAAATTTTAATTAGTTTCTTAAGCTCTTAAAGATTCAATAACTTATTTAAATGCATATGTTATGGATCCAATTAACTAATCACTCTTTCATTTTCTCTTCAGATAACCTCTTTTTCATCTCTACACTACAAATTACGGTCATCCATTCTCTTCAACCCACCACATCACCCACTAAGCCAAATTCCTACACCAACACAATGGTTTATGAAATATGCTATATGGAAAGTCTGCCAAATAGTTTATAGTGTACGTGGCTTGTATATGTATGTGCACGTACATACATTGAATAATATTTGTCAAATGGTTTGTAGACTTAAAGATTTATTTTTATAGAGTTGAAAACTATATCTCATGTTGAATTTGTAGCTCTTGATTTGTGTTTTGTCTCTTGAATCCTTAAAAAATAGAAGGATAATAGATTATAGGAAGATTATTATTTGGAAGTCTTGATATTTAGGAATATGTATAAATCTTATTTGGGAACCAAAGATTGTTTTCAAGTGCTTTTTTATCGTGGATTAGGTAAGATTCTTATTGATCCTTTAATACTTATAAAGAATGTAACGATCTTATTTTTGGAGTTTATGCAAAGCTATTTAAAGATTTTTCCTCCTTGCACAATGTTGTGAAGAGGTTTTGTGCTATTTATCATAAGTTGTGCTTTTTCTTTTGAATATAGATCATAAGTTGTGATTTCTTATTCATTAGATGTATTCATGGTTTAATTCTTAACTAATTACTGGTTTATATGCACTTTAAGTTCGGATGTGCTATCAACTTATCCAACGCCTCAATGTTTCATATACTTTTGATTTTATTACTTCTATTAAGCATCTTTTAGGTTTTTTCGTTAATAATTATGTTGAATCATAAAACTTTGTTTGTATTCTTTTTGATTAACCACCAATAAGTTCTTTCTTCCTATCAACTTTAGGCTACAAAGATTAACTTTATTTGTATTCTTTTTGATTAATCGTAATACACGGACCTATATATGATATATTTAATTGAATGGCATTAAAAATTTTAATTTATTATATGAAATCCAGATTAAATTGATTGAGATTATTTAATTTGAATTAAAAAGTGACCTATACAATTCCCATGAATTGAGCTATTCAAACAATATATTGATATCGGTTGAATTCCATCTTGCTATTATAGTTTTTGTAATTTCAAGATCTAACAATAATTTTGCTATTCCAACAAGATAGTATGCATTAATATTAATTTTTATTTAGTGACCCTTGTAACTGTGCATGATATATTGAGAATCAATATACCATAAGTAAATATTATATCGTAAGTACATATTTAAGAATCAATAATATAGAATATATTATTTACTAATAACTTCTTAAACAAAGTACTCCACGTGCAACTCACGTGTGGCATACTAGTTAATAAAATAAGAAGGTACAATTTTAGGAGAACTTGATCGGAAATAACTAAAAAGGACATGATATTATTAAAATTAGTAGAAAATATAAAACTAAATAGAACTAAATGAAAGAATATGGGTTGTGAAACCTACCTTGAAATTTTGAGGCAAGACAATCATTTTGTTGTTGTTGTTAGCCCGTAGCTATTTTTAGTGGCCGGGCCAAGTTGCCAAGAGAATTTATTAACCACAATCGCTCGCGGAAAAGTCGATATGATTGACATTGCTTTGAATCTGTTACACCATTATGGGTTTACAAACGAGATTCAGAAAAAGATTGCCTTTTTATAAGGCTTTACAACTGTTTGGGTCGAAAGTTGATTTTTTTGTCGTTTCCATTACAGAACTTAAGAAAACTACACTTTAATTTTCGCCACAAAGAAACTTTAAATAACTCTCTCACAAACTCGAACAAAAGACACTACAAGTGTAGATCTCCGTTTTCGTGGGACTTTGCCCGTGTCGGGACGAACTGTGGACCACCGAGCAACGATCGCCAAATCGACAGAGTTTAGTTAATGCTTACAAAGGAAACAAGAACTTAAGTAAATATCTTAGCAAAGTAAGATATCTACTCTTCTCAAGAATAAGTCAAAGCTTAAACTCGAGGAATCTCTCGTAGATCGTGTTCTTGAACTCCTAAGCTTGGATTCTCTCTCTCTCTCTTTGCAAAGGCTCGCTTATCGATCTCGATTGCGATTGCCGATCCCTTGCCCAAGTGAATGTAGGAAGGTATTTATAGCCTTTGGGAAACATGCCCTCGAAGAAACACAAGTATCATAAATACCCAACATTTGTAGTTAGCGCTGGCAGCCAACTGCTCAAGGCCAGCCGCTAGTAGCGAGGCACAAACAAGTGTCTCGCTAGTAGCGAGGCACAAACAAGTGTCTCGCTAGTAGCGAGGCACAAACAAGTGTCTCGCTAGTAGCGAGACACATCAAGGTGTCTCGCTAGTAGCGAGGCACAAACAAGTGTCTCGCTAGTAGCGAGACACATCAAGGTGTCTCGCTAGTAGCGAGACACATCAAGGTGTCTCGCTAGTAGCGAGACACATCAAGGTGTCTCGCTAGTAGCGAGACACATCAAGGTGTCTCGCTAGTAGCGAGACACATCAAGGTGTCTCGCTAGTAGCGAGACACATCAAGGTGTCTCGCTAGTGGCGAGGCACAAACAAGTGTCTCGCTAGTAGCGAGACACATCAAGGTGTCTCGCTAGTAGCGAGGCACAAACAAGTGTCTCGCTAGTAGCGAGGCACAAACAAGTGTCTCGCTAGTAGCGAGACACATCAAGGTGTCTCGCTAGTAGCGAGACACATCAAGGTGTCTCGCTAGTAGCGAGGCACAAACAAGTGTCTCGCTAGTAGCGAGGCACAAACAAGTGTCTCGCTAGTAGCGAGACACATCAAGGTGTCTCGCTAGTAGCGAGGCACAAACAAGTGTCTCGCTAGTAGCGAGACACATCAAGGTGTCTCGCTAGTAGCGAGACACATCAAGGTGTCTCGCTAGTAGCGAGGCACAAACAAGTGTCTCGCTAGTAGCGAGACACATCAAGGTGTCTCGCTAGTAGCGAGGCACAAACAAGTGTCTCGCTAGTAGCGAGGCACAAACAAGTGTCTCGCTAGTAGCGAGACACATCAAGGTGTCTCGCTAGTAGCGAGGCACAAACAAGTGTCTCGCTAGTAGCGAGACACATCAAGGTGTCTCGCTAGTAGCGAGGCACAAACAAGTGTCTCGCTAGTAGCGAGACACATCAAGGTGTCTCGCTAGTAGCGAGGCACAAACAAGTGTCTCGCTAGTAGCGAGACACATCAAGGTGTCTCGCTAGTAGCGAGACACATCAAGGTGTCTCGCTAGTAGCGAGACACATCAAGGTGTCTCGCTAGTAGCGAGACACATCAAGGTGTCTCGCTAGTAGCGAGACACATCAAGGTGTCTCGCTAGTAGCGAGGCACAAACAAGTGTCTCGCTAGTAGCGAGACACATCAAGGTGTCTCGCTAGTAGCGAGGCACAAACAAGTGTCTCGCTAGTAGCGAGACACATCAAGGTGTCTCGCTAGTAGCGAGGCACAAACAAGTGTCTCGCTAGTAGCGAGACACATCAAGGTGTCTCGCTAGTAGCGAGACACATCAAGGTGTCTCGCTAGTAGCGAGGCACAAACAAGTGTCTCGCTAGTAGCGAGACACATCAAGGTGTCTCGCTAGTGGCGAGGCACAAACAAGTGTCTCGCTAGTAGCGAGGCACAAACAAGTGTCTCGCTAGTAGCGAGACACATCAAGGTGTCTCGCTAGTAGCGAGGCACAAACAAGTGTCTCGCTAGTAGCGAGGCACAAACAAGTGTCTCGCTAGTAGCGAGACACATCAAGGTGTCTCGCTAGTAGCGAGGCACAAACAAGTGTCTCGCTAGTAGCGAGGCACAAACAAGTGTCTCGCTAGTAGCGAGACACATCAAGGTGTCTCGCTAGTAGCGAGACACATCAAGGTGTCTCGCTAGTAGCGAGACACATCAAGGTGTCTCGCTAGTAGCGAGGCACAAACAAGTGTCTCGCTAGTAGCGAGACACATCAAGGTGTCTCGCTAGTAGCGAGACACATCAAGGTGTCTCGCTAGTAGCGAGACACATCAAGGTGTCTCGCTAGTAGCGAGACACATCAAGGTGTCTCGCTAGTAGCGAGACACATCAAGGTGTCTCGCTCGTAGCGAGGCACAAACAAGTGTCTCGCTAGTAGCGAGGCACAAACAAGTGTCTCGCTCGTGGCGAGGCACAAACAAGTGTCTCGCTAGTAGCGAGACACATCAAGGTGTCTCGCTAGTGGCGAGGCACACACAAGTGTCTCGCACTGTAGCGAGACACAATCTTTCCATGTGTTGACTTCTTGAGATTTCGACGACGTTGTCCTTCGATCTTCTCATAATTTAGTCATATTTGAGGTTCTTCAGCAATTTTTGATGCCTACAACAACGAGCGTTATTGCGACGACTCGTTTCACCCTGATGATTCGTCAGAGCTCGGATTTGTTGGTCATGCATCTCTCTCATCTGCTGCATAGTCATCTCCATTTCGAACTTGAAGTTCTCTTTCTGCTTGGTTAGAGCGTCCTGAATTATTTGGGTCACCTGATTAGGAGTGATCATGAACGCGTCCCGAGCTTGTCCCGTGCTGGACATTGTATCATCAGAGGCGATTGCAGAGCAAGCATCCGAAAGTTCATCACTCGAGGATAGTCCTTCATGGATCTCCGGGTAGTCCCTATGTCCGACGGCTTCTAGTTGGAGCTGAGACATCTGTTGAGCTATCCCTGAATCAATTTTTCTTCCAGGAGAAAAGTCGGGATTAGAGACTTTTGAAGTGATCGCCGACTTTTCTTTGCTAACCATGTTGATGGTGACTTCAAGAAATTCATCATCCTAGAGGGAGAATTTTCTCTGGTGGAAGCGTTTTGGCTTGGGCTTCGACGCTTCAGCAGTAAGTTTCTCGAACATCGAGACCTTTTGTGAAACGGTCCTGGGACAGCTACATTTTGACGATACTGCCCTGATAGGTCTCCCGTATGGAGAGTGAGAGTTGGTTTCTTGAACACTCTCCTTTTGGGATTTCTTCACACCCGGCGATGGTGCGGTGATTGGAGCAATCCATCGCTTGTTGGTGCGGTATCCCAAGTATAACGTTGTCTTTTGACGAACACGTCTTCTTTTGGGGATGAAGAACCTTGTTGACATTCTCAGGCTTATTTGTTGTCGCCTTTGAATGATCCAAGGTCGCATCAGGAGTCGCTCGTTTAAGACCACCTCCTTGCGAGCATGGAGTCTTAACGGGCTCCTTAGCTTCGTCATGAACCCCCAGTCTAGACGCGACTAGAATTCTCTTATGCACGACGCACGAACACGTACATTGAGGTGTTCTGATTTGTTTGGATGCGACAGGACACCTTTGGGTAGTGATCGGTTTGACGGGAGTGCATACGCGACCCCCAATCTCGGGGCCGGCGGCAGGCGTGTCGGCTTTGGAAGGAGGACGTACCGCCTTGCCTCGATTTTCTGTCTTGGACTTTGGCACCCAGACTTGACGGGATTTTTATGGTTTTTTTACCACTTCCTTCTTGTTCAAGTTCTGTGTCCTTTTTGCAAGAGCGCGAGCTTGAACGGCACATGCACGGCGCCTCTGAATACGTTCCTTTAAGGTCGAACGAGTTCTCTTGACGAGAATCCATTCATCTGTCGATGGCCTAGAGGGATTGTCCGCGGTTTGATAAGGAGGCAGCTGACGCTTCCTGGACTCCAAGTTTGCATAGTAGCGAATTCCATCAACCTGTTCCAAGGCCTTTGCAAGTTGACGAGCTTGGCGTTGGCGTCGCCTTTGATGTGCCCTCTTCGACAAAGTCGACAAATTGTGATCTAAACCCCCGGCTTGTTGGATTGTCGGAATGAAGTCGCGAGGGAAGATCTCGGCAATGGTTGACTGAGGGTTGTCTTATTGCGCCCTCCTCCATTCCTTCTTTGGAGGCAAGATCTCGATCCGCGGCTGCGGCACGACGATCTCAGATCTGAGATCGTTGGCTCCCACTATGGTCGCCAGATTGTTCGCGGGAAAAGTCGGTATGATTGTCATTGCTTTGAATCTGTTACACCTTTATGGGTTTACAAACGAGATTCAGAAAAAGATCGCCTTTTTATAAGGCTTTACAACGAGCAATCAAATAAAAATTATAACTTTATCTCCCTAAACAAACGCGGGATCCGTTTATCGGATCCTCGCTTGCGTGGGTGTCTTTGCCTGTGCCGGGGACTTCTTTTCCGTCCGTGGACCACCGCGTAATCCGGATCCGGTGCGAGATCTACACGATCAAAAGGGGTTATTTCACGAAGGAAACAAGAGCCCGAAGCGAATGAGATCGACTAAGCGAAATCAAAGCTCTTCTCGAGATCAAAATAAGGTTTAATCTCGAGGAAATGATGTAGATCTGATGTCGAAGTTGATTGCCTCCCCGAAAGCTAGATCTGGATCTTCAAAAGCCTCGCCTTTATCGCCAAAACTCAGATCTTGATCCGGCAGAGCTTCCTCGTCTCTCTAAAATTCCGGATCTGAACAAATGAGCCCCTACCCTCATATTTATAGCCTCAAAGCGGATAACGGGTCAAAACTGGGCCCAAAAGCCCGCCTAGCCACTTCCACCAAGCCACTTGCAAGTGGCTCAGCCTTGGCCGAGGTGGCTCGGTTGTTTTGGCTCTAACTCTCTCGTCCGACCTCCGATTGATGCGATTCAAGATGCGTTAGAAAGCTGGAGAGGAGAGCTACAACTTTTATGTTTTGAGTTTCCTCATATTCGAATCATATCATGGCCAAAATGTGTGAGACATCATTGGTGTCCTGCAGGTGTGAAACAGTCTGAACCCTCTCGGTTGTTTCGGCTCTAACTCTCTCGTCCGTTCTCGGAATGAGTTGATCCAAGATGCGTTAGAAAGCTGGAGAGGATATCTACAACCTCCCATAGGCGAGTCACCCATGGTGGGAGCGAGACACACGTGGTGCTAAGTCTTTTATGGGTATTCTGCAGCTCATGGTTGAGTCGTTTCTTCGTTGTTTTGTCGTTCCCATTGACTCGTATGCTTCGCCGATGTGCTTATTGCGCTTTGTTCACTCATCATTGACGGTCCGTCAATCATCAACTCACTGTCACGAGTTACGTTCGGGGATTTATAGGCAATTTTACACGTCTACAGATACCCCCTCCAAAGTGTTTCGGTCTCGCTCTTTTATAGAAGAAGCCAAAATACTTTGGATATGATAGGCCTAAACCTTCAGTCGACATAATAGGACCTACGGAGTGGCTTCGAATCTTGATTTCTCCAATTCGTTTAGACTATCCGGTACTTTGTCGAATGTCTGAAGGTGCCACGGTGCTGCATTTATTGTCTAACCGCTGTCGAAATCTTGAGTCAAAAGCCGATGAATGTGTTTTGTTTTAACTCGTTTTGGTGAGTTGTCGTCGGACTGACCATCCAATTTGTTGAGACTTAAGCTTGAATCAGCGAATTCTCCGTTGCATGGCTTGGCGTAGGACTAGCCACAATGGGAGGAAATTGGGGGTTGTCGAGTTATCCTTAAGAATATACAAACATTCTCCAGAAACTTCTCGACAGAAAATAGAAAATAGTTTATACTCATATACCTAATTGGAGTATCGGAGGAGCAGTTTAACCATCATATCCGAGAAACTGGAGCTCACGGAACAAAAGTGTTGAAGTTGAGGAGGAGGCTTTAAAAACATCAAACAGCAGCGAGGAGTTCTTCAAGGCTAAATTGCAAAATGAGCTCCAACGACGATGAGTCGTCCAACAACCTATCTTTTGCCGTGAACTCGATGTTTGGACAACTATAGGATTTTGGCAAACCCTCACCATCAACGGATTTGATGAGCCTTTACCGATTACCGTTTGAATCGGGCTAGCGTGCGGATTATCTATACCCGTTCTGCACGTGACGTTGTGCTAAAAGAATGAAACTCTTGGTGGGAGCGAGACACACGTGGTGCTAAGTCTTTTATGGGTATCATGCAGCTCATGGTTGAGTCGTTTCTTCGTTGTTTTGCCGTTCCTATTGACTCGTATGCTTCGCCGATGTGCTTATTGCGCTTTGTTCACTCATCATTGACGGTCCGTCAATCATCAACTCACTGTCACGAGTTACGTTCGGGGACTTATAGACAATTTTACATGTCTACACACACGAAATAGTATAATATATATAGAGCGAAAGAGGAAAGAGAGGAATAATTCGAGCAGATAAAATGAAAGATTAGAAGACGAAAAAGATGAAAAAACCCATAGCTGATGTATCCTTGCAAGTCCAAAATTCACAATCATTTTGTTTAAAGGTAACTTTGTATAAAATATTGGTTTGAAGAGGTTTTATGTAAACCTTCCGTTAAATCGAAATGTGGAACAACGGTTATTGCAGATCATAATACCCAGAGAGAGAAAAAACAATCAGATAACTGAAGGTACGTCAAGTTTATTGCCTCATACATAACAAGAGTAATTCAACCACGAAGTAAGTCATGAGGTCCATAGGTAAATGTTATACTTTAGACATCACATATTTAAAACTGACATACAAGCACAAGAAAATACCAGCTTTATATAAGAACTTTTACATAGCTAGAATGGGGATCTTCTAAACAAACACATTATATGATTTACTAAGACAGCACAGTCAGATAAAATTAATCTCATATACATACAACAAAGCAGCATGGCTAGACAAATATAAATCGAATGAACTAAAATCTTGACGATTCTCGAAAAGAGATGAATGCTGAAGGTTCAGGAAAATCACAATCATGCGGTTATTTTCTCGTATTCCAATATTTTGTAAGCCCAACTTTGATGATCTTAACTTCCACACGCCATGCACTCTTCTCGGTTTTCTAATGAACAAGCAACTTGTGCCATTTTAGTTTCCAAATTATCCTCCTCCACTGCCTTTTCATTCTGCATATCCTCCACAAAATTTTTTTTGATTAATTGAAGATAGTGATGCATTTGAAGACAAGAATGATTGCATCATAGCCTACAGAGAGAAAGAGATCAATGCCTACCTTGATCAAGGAAGCATCGACAGTGAACTTGATTGCATCAGCTGCAGCTCGTGAACGCAAATAATACATTCCTGTTTTAAGACCCTTCATCAATGAAGTTTCATTAGATTAGTATACTTGCGATGGAAAGATATAAGATCATTGAATAAAGAAAATAGAATGATGATTGATGAAAAGTAAAGAACTATTCCAAACCTTAGACCAAGCATAGAAGTGCATTGAAGTTAGCTTCCCAAAGTTAAGCTGATCCATGTGAATATTCAAGCTCTGGCTTTGATCGATATAGCAACCTCGATCAACAGCCATGTCAACAACAGTCCTTTGCTTGATCTCCCACACAGTTCTAACATCATAAAGGTTAATGTATAAGAAAAATCTACATCTTCAACAAAGAAAACAAAGTTAGTATAGCTCTTACTTGTAAATTGCTTTGAGATGATCAGGAATCTCTGAAACTTTGATAACTGAACCATTTTCATAGACTATCTGGTTTTTAAGAGTTGGAGACCAGAGCCCCATTTCTGTCAAGTCATGTAGGAGATGCTTGTTCACAACTACAAACTCTCCACTGAAAAATGAAAATATTATGATTTGTTAGTAGTTTGAAGTGCAACTGAACTTGCTAGTTGAATCACTAGGTGGTAATTGGAGCAAACCTCAGTACTCTTCGACTATAAATGTTGGATGTGTAGGGCTCGAAACACTCATTGTTACCAAGAATTTGACTTGTTGAAGCAGTAGGCATTGGAGCAACCAGGAGAGAGTTCCTAACTCCATTCTTAGATATCATTCTTCTTAGTGCAGGCCAATCCCATCGGCTAGATGGGGTAACATTCCACATGTCAGGTTGAAGAATTCCCTGCAGATCACCGTGGTGAGTTAAATTCAAGAAAATATTTCTATAGTGAATGTGAATTGTTGTTGTTGTTGTTGTTGTTATTATTATTATTATTAATTTTAGTCAATCATTCATGGGAAGAGCCAACCAAGCATCAAGAATTGATATATATTGGTCACAATTTGATAAATTCATAGATTTTTACTGCTTTCTATATGCTGATTTTCTTTCTAGGCTCACATAACATCCAAAAGATTTTTAACTTCTTATACAGGATGATCAGTTAGCATGGTCTATGCATAACATATTGGGCAAATTTTAATTGAAATTCATAAAAAAAATCAATTAGAGTATCGACAAAAGATATAGTGCAATCAAAATCTTAATAGAAGCAAATACCCTAATATTGTAGAGTAATAACCAGCAGCTAACACTAACCTTACTGACAGGGCTTCCTTCATATGTCTCATATGTGCCTTCTTTAGCAGCGATTTCTGAAGAAGATTTCAGGGCATGATAATAGATTGTCTCAAATATATCCTTGTTCAGCTTTTGTGCCTGCATAGGCAATCAATGATATTTAATACTGATTCAAACACCAAACTGAAGGGCATTAAAGAAATAGCTTAAAGACCTGCAACTACCTCTTGTGAATCAAAAGGCATGCCAAGCAAGATGAAGGTATCTGCCAAACCCTGAACACCTATGCCAATTGGCCTATGCCTCAGGTTCGATCTTCTAGCAGTTTCCACAGGGTAGTAATTAACATCAATTATTTTGTTGAGGTTTGCTGTGACTATTGCTGTAATCTGTTAAGGGTGCATAAATTCAATCAAACGATGTATGCACTACTGGAACATATCACTAGCTAATACTGTCAGAAGAGCAAACCTCAGCCAGTTTATCGAAATCAAGGTATCTGTTCTTCGATCCTATGCTTCCAACCAACTTTGATGGATGCGACTCAATAGGAACGTCCTGAAAAATAAATGAATAGATTAGCAACCATTAGGTGAGAGCATACGTGAGACATATTTCATCAAAACCTACAATGAATCAGTCCATACCTTCTCCCTAACAAATCGTGGTAAAGCAATTGAAGCCAAAGTTGCAAACAGCAGTTTCAGTGGGGCTAGTATACTCTAATATTTCAGTGCATAAGTTCGAAGACTTTATGGTCCCAAGATTTTGTTGATTACTTTTCTTATTGCAAGTGTCCTGCAAGTAGAAAATAATTCTTGTAACCATCTGCAATAAACAACATTACAAAAGGGGCTCTGAATGTTTTCATCATACCTTATACAGCATGTACGGTGTTCCAGTTTCAATCTGAGACTTCAGAACTTCAAACCAGAGGTTCTGAGCTTGAACAACCTTCTTGGCCTTACCCTGGAAATCATAACAGATATATTGACTGCAAACTCAAATCTTATTAGATCCGATTTTGAAAATCAGAGAGATGGTTTACCTCTCTCTCATATTTTGTGTATAACTTATTAAACTCCTCGCCCCAGCAATCAGCCAATCCCGGAGCTTCATTAGGGCAAAACAATGACCACTCCCCATTATTTTGGACTCTCTCCATAAAGAGATCAGGAATCCAGAGGGCATAAAAGAGATCGCGTGCTCTGTGTTCTTCCTGTAAAATGGTACCATATTTATTTTCATTGCAAAGATAAATTTATAATAATAAAAAAATTCTTTTATATAAGCACATTAAGACAAGGGTTAAAATAGCACATGGTAGCTTAGCATGGGAAACAAGTTACCGCCAGTACCGGAAATACATTGCATAAAGGATAATACTATATTATCTACAAATTTAACATGCGAGAGGCTAAGATCATATGCTTGACATCAAATATCTATATAAGCTCAAGTTAAGCAATAGTCATTTTCTCAGGAAGGAGTCTGCTTATCTTCGGCAGTATATTCATTACATTAGCAAACTGCCATTGCATATATCTGTAAATGAGCAAATACATTGTGTGAAAGGGATAATCTTAAGAGTAATGAGATCTGGTTTTAAATTGTTAGATAGGCATTCCTATCAAGACGCCCAGGTTAGGGACTAGTAGGACAGTGATGCATATCAAGCAAAAACGTAAATAGTTATGCAACTCAATGTCAACCTAAATGCAAAAGTATTCAATCAAAATACCAAGATTGATATGAACAATCAGTATTCCATATTTAGGTGATGACAGCACCACCACTAACCTTAGCTTTCTCCCATCAAGATGACCTGCTGCATATGGATAAAAACCATAAAATTCAGGTCCAAAATACCTAAACTCTCAAAAAGAATGTGAGATTCTTGTTCTCGTGAGTTTAGAACTCTCTTTGGCCAGGTAATCAAACTTATGCACGATTATTTGGTTGGTTAGAGCCCATTCCCAATTCAAGAACCAGCCACTCATTCCAATTGATTCATTAGAAGTGTTAGCGTCTCTAAATATATTCTTTTTAGATTAACATGCACTGTGTTCAAGTATGAGTAATTGACCATTAACAAGTTACAGTGGATTAGAATCAGATAGATTTATCAAACAATAAAATATGTGAAGGCTCTAATAATAAGTGCATCTGCATAATGTGTGTGCCCTGTTGCAGTGTGAATACCTTCCCATGGTTTTTCCTGAGGTCAAGAAACTCAAATATATCTGCGTGCCAAGGCTCCAAGTACACCGCAAATGCACCTAAATGTAACAAAAGTAACAAATTTTCAACAAAAGACTTTATGAATGGACTAAATAAATCAGCAAATCAGTTGGTCATGTCAAAATTACCCTTCCTCTTGCCTCCCCCTTGATCAACATAGCGAGCAGTGTCATTAAACACCCTTAACATTGGGACAATACCATTAGAAGTACCGTTTGTTCCACGAATATAACTGCCCATTGCACGAATATTGTGAACAGAAACACCAATTCCTCCAGCAGATTTGCTTATAACAGCACACTCCTTGAGAGTGTCGTATATGCCCTCGATACTATCATCTTTCATACAAATAAGGAAGCAGCTGCTTAACTGGCAACATACAATTCCACTTGAATCAGAGGATAATTTCAAACTACCTTCAACTCATAAAAAATAAAAATAAAAGGAAAAAGAACAATACCTGAGGGCGAGGAGTGCCAGCATTAAATAAGGTAGGAGAAGCATGTGTAAACCACCGCTGTGACATTAGATGGTATGTTTTGAGAGCAGAATCGATATCGTCCTTGTGAATTCCAACAGCAACTCTCATCAGCATGTGTTGAGGCCTTTCTACAACCTTTTCAGAGACTTTTAAGAGATAGGATCTCTCAAGAGTTTTAAAACCAAAGTAGTCATAGTCAAAGTCTCTATCATAAATTATCTCACTGTCCAAATGAGCTGCATTCTGCAAAAATAAAATTGAAAAAAGTTAAAAACTCTTATCATAATAACTAATCCAATTATAACAACTCAATTGCACATTATTTGAGATCATTTTTGTTATCTAGCATGTCCCAGATGGGTACGAAACACCGCTACAAAGGCCATATTAACTGCCTAGAACTAATTTATTAGAAATTTATAAAGATGGGTAAAATCCAAAGCACTGGTCCATCAAAATGAGTAAGTATTGCAGTTAATGTGTAAGAGTGAGACAACTTGATCAGTGAAATATAGTGTTTTGACCAATATAAAAATCAATTATCATGATCTAAATTGAGCAATTAGGTCAGAATATAAAATAACCATGTCAACAAATAAAAATAAAAGGAAAAAGAACAATACCTGAGGGCGAGGAGTGCCAGCATTAAATAAGGTAGGAGAAGCATGTGTAAACCACCGCTGTGACATTAGATGGTATGTTTTGAGAGCAGAATCGATATCGTCCTTGTGAATTCCAACAGCAACTCTCATCAGCATGTGTTGAGGCCTTTCTACAACCTTTTCAGAGACTTTTAAGAGATAGGATCTCTCAAGAGTTTTAAAACCAAAGTAGTCATAGTCAAAGTCTCTATCATAAATTATCTCACTGTCCAAATGAGCTGCATTCTGCAAAAATAAAATTGAAAAAAGTTAAAAACTCTTATCATAATAACTAATCCAATTATAACAACTCAATTGCACATTATTTGAGATCATTTTTGTTATCTAGCATGTCCCAGATGGGTACGAAACACCGCTACAAAGGCCATATTAACTGCCTAGAACTAATTTATTAGAAATTTATAAAGATGGGTAAAATCCAAAGCACTGGTCCATCAAAATGAGTAAGTATTGCAGTTAATGTGTAAGAGTGAGACAACTTGATCAGTGAAGTCTAGTGTTTTGACCAATATAAAAAATCAATTATCATGATCTAAATTGAGCAATTAGGTCAGAATATAAAATAACCATGTCAACAAATAAACTTAAAAGGAACCTCAACTTCGAGCTATTATCGCAAATAAATCACCTAAGAAAATAGGAGGAAATTAAAGAATTGACTAAATTAAGTTTTAAAGGGCATTACTTTCATGATTATCTCATAAACATCATCAGCCACCAAAGGAGCAGGCAGCCCCGATCTCTCATTGAAATGATGATACATCAACTTAATCCTGAAATCCCAATTTCAATAACCAAATTAAATTAAATTTTCCAAAAACATATATCGTGATAAACAAGCAAAACGAGAAAAACAATCCTTACGTCTCAGAGAACGACTTTTCGTGTTCTTATGCAGATTCGAGACCGCAATCCTCGCAGCAAGCTATCAAAATCCAATTTTAACAATCCAATCAATCAAACCCCATAACTCAAGAAATCAAAATCAACACAAAAAAGAATCCAAAATCAGCAATTACCGAAGCATAGTCCGGATGATTCGCAGTCATGGCAGCCGCCGTCTCGGCCGCAAGCTCGTCGAGCTGGCTCGTGGTGACGCCCTTATAAACCCCGGCACAGACTTTTGCGCGACGAGCACAGGATCGCAGTGCTCGTGGCTCAATCCATAGCTCAACTTCTTCAACCTCGCCGTGATCTTGTCGAAGTGGACGGGCTCGTGCCTGCCGTCTCTCTTGACTACGTACATGACTGAAAACTAGGGTTTTGATTTGGGTGAGGAATTTCGTCGAATGAGATGTGAGCGATGAGAAAAGATTGGGGATGGGGGGAGTTTAAATGGAGGATAAGGGTATCTAGGGTTTTGAAAGGTTGGTGGCTTCTTGGGGAAGATTTTAGGGTTTTGAAATGTTGGCGGCAACTGGAGGAGCGGGGCCACTGAAATTGGGGGGAGAAGAGGAATCTGCTTGAAATTTTGCCGCGCTTTTTTTCGTGGAGAGGGTGAATTTATTTTGCCGTTTCCTTGTAAGTTTTTGGGATATTAATCCCCCACATCTTTTATACTTTAAAATTAGTCCAACAAATCTTCATGTTTATAATTAGTCCCCCGAGTTTTTTAAGTGTTCTGAAATTAGTCTCCTAGCTGGTTGAAAGATTTGGAGGACTAATTTGGAGATACATAACATACTAATTTCAAAATATGAAGATTTGGGGACCAATTCAACACACTTGAAGATTTTAGGGACTAATTCAAAATATGGCAGATGCGGTCGGTTTCATATTTGGCGCCGATTATAGTTCGGGGTTTTGGGCTCCACTCTGAACCTTTTTAGTTAATTAAAACGACGGATCAAGCCTAATTTATTATGACATAACCCATGTCATTGTAATGTAATAATCCATCAATCAATTGGGTAATGTCAAGTTAAGCCTGGTATAATCACATACGTACTTGTCATGAAAGTAATGGGTGCGTGTGCATGGTAAAACATAATCGAGTTAAGTTTAATATAGAACTAGTATTCAACCCGTGCAAAGCACGGGATACTTTGAATGTGAATTTTACCGTGGTTGCTACAGTATTTTTTGTCTTTGCTATAGGAGAGTGATATTAGAGATTTACTGTTTATATACTGTAACATTTATTGTGGCAGCTACAGGGCTATTGGAGGTTTTGCTTTTATATGAAAAATAGTTGATTATGGCATGTTTAACAATACATTCAATAAATATAAGGGTTGAAAATTTTATTCGTGAATGTCGCATGGGACATTTCCAAGCAAAGATTCTCAAGCTTTAATAACATAAAGTATTAAAGTGCGACTCTTCAGACTATATTAGTGTTGTCAAAAAAAATGAGGGTATATAAGCGCGATATAGGAGAAACTATAAGGTAGTTAAATGGTAATTAACCCAATTATAGTTAATTATCTAATATGGCTGCCACAATCATAGATTCAACTTCGTGCTGGGTTAAAAAAAAATATTATCAATTGGGTAATGTCAAACTATCACTTGTTGTACATCGCACATTTATGGTGAAAGTAATGGGTTAACAGATTTTTTTGTCTGGTATGGAGATTACAGCGAAGAATTGTGTGATTGTTCTAATTTTCTGCTACAGCTTTTAAGTTTGTGCTCTTGGAAACATTTTCTTTTTTTAACAATGAAATAAATGGACGAGCAGAACGACGTGGCTAGAAAGAATATGTTGATGCCTCTTTTGATCAAAGTTTGAAATATACTTTAAGGGTTTTGCATATTGGCCCCTCACATCGTTTATTTTCAAATTAGTCTCCCGAATCATTGAAATAGTCATTTAGTCCCTAAATCACATAAGTTAATTCAAATTAGTCCCCTGGTAAACTGTTGTGGGGATTGAGAGTACCATTCCTTTAAACCTGATCTTTTAACTTGGATTTTCGGTTATGCCCTTCTTTACATATGAACACAGATTCATACCCTCTTCTCCTTCGATTGTTTCTCCTTTCTCAAAATCCATTTTCCATAAAGAGGGAGATGAAATATTGTTATTTTAAGAGAGAATGAATGAATTAGAGTTACATAGGACAACAATCTGCCTTGTTGAATTAATGACTAAAACTAATCATAGCAAAAGAAAAATAAATCGAACGGAAAAATAACAAAAGATAGACTAATTGGAGCAACTCATATGAACTGGTGGGGGACCAAACAACAATCATAATGACTTGTGGGGGAATGTGAAAATATGTAATACGTAAGGGACCAATATATTAAACGCCCTTTTTAAAATCTCTGCAATAATTGCTTCTATGTACCCACTTGGACATTTTGAGACTTGGTTGATTTTTTTATGTCCAATCACTTGTAGATAACATTCTTACATCCTATCATCTTGTTTTCATAAATTCCGAAACATGTTGTGCGCGTATACGATACCAGAAAATTCCTTGGGACATGTTTGAGTCCCCCCCCCCCGCCCGGCGAGGTTTCATTAGCAAAATGTGTACTCCGAAAATATAAAAATCAATAAAACAAGAGTGTACAGTGCATTTTAACAACAATCAGATGAATGATTAGACCGGTACCGTGACTCGAATACAAAACTCCTCAAAACAGGTGGTTGTCAACCTTTAATCAGTTCGGTGAAATGTCTGTTTTGATCCCTACCCTACGTGCGTGTTTGGTTAACCCTTTTTATAGATTTGGAGTAGGAATTGGATCAGTTTGAATGGATTTTGATTAGAAAGTGAAACATTTTTATTATTTTAGAATAAAAAAATTCAAACTCCATAAAAGTTTTCTATAAAGTCGGATTACAAACCAAACAATACAAAGGAATAGGAATTGGAAGGGTTCTATAAAGTGGGATTCTATAATTTTATGTTATGAAACAAATATAGAAAGGTAAAAAAATGTGATTCCCAAAAATTCTATGACGTCAAAAAATTATCCTATAAATTTTTATAGATTAGGTAGGAATCCATAAAAAAAAAAATGAGATTCCTAATCCTATTCCTAACCACTAGTGAACCAAACACCCCCTACACATCGAAGGTTGGGAACCACCTGCTTACATGCAGTTGATTTTGAAATGCTACGGATTGTCAAGGGTCTATTCAGTGTTTGATTAGATCGAACCCTCAGTTATCTAAATATCCCGACTATCACAAGAACTTGAATGTTAAACATGAAAGGAATCCAATAATGGTAACGAGATGATTTATAAAAATGCTCGTCTTGATAAAAACAAACCAATTTAGAAGAAAAAAGTAGCCGAGTATAGCTCAGTTTCTTTAGGGTGTGTTTGGCAGGTGTATAAAATTGGACCAGGACTGAACCTGGTCCATTTTTTTTTGAATCATGTTTGTCAAACATTGAGGCTAGACTTGGCCCCATTTTTTGAACTCAAATAGTGCCACTAAACTGGTTTTGTTTTGAACCAGGGGGGTGTGGTCCAAAGCAAAACCAGTTTAGCATAAAACTGGGTCAGGACTGGTTCTGGCCCAGTTTTACTCCATTTGCCAAACACACCCTTAGGGATGTTATTCATTCCAGATTGTTTGATAAGACTTGGATTATTGTTCAAAAATCCTATCTTCTAATATTTGGATTGGGACTAGAATGTTTTGGTCAGAGTCCTGAACTTTTTTGAAGGATTTTTTAACCTTTGAATGGATTCTGAGACTAAGTATTAAATAGCCATTAACAAACATAATATTAAATATTAAAGCTCCAAATGATTAAATAATATAACATATTAAAGAATATTTATTTTAAAATTATTAAACATATTTAAAGAATCAGATTAAAAAAATTTTGGAATTTAATATATTTAATATGAAGTGTTGATGTATATAATCATGGTCACTAACCTCGAGTAAGTTTAGCTTTTAAGAGAGCGGAGTCCGCCTTCTCTCCTAGAGCCCAGCGACGCTGACTCCGATCAAGGGGCTCGCCTACAGCGGAAAGAGGGACCTGTGGAAGAGGCGGAGTTGGGATCTCCGGTGGTTCCTCCGACGGTCAAGTTAGTAGAGTGGGAGATAATCTAATGGAGCAGGAATTCACTCAGAAAAGATTGCTTACTTGGTTCGCTGTCCGCGTTGTTATTTATACCTAGGGTTGAGGGGGCACTTCCGTCTTTCCATCGGTTAAGGAACCACTGATGAGTCAGCCATTTCTCTCCACGTGTGAGCCCGTGGTTGGCCGAGCATTCTATTTGTCCGCTATGGGGGCTGGCTTTTACAGGTGTCGAATTGCGGGTAATTTGAGGGTTAGTGTGGTCTATTCGCCATTAATGGGATGGGATTGACGGCGCCTGTAGCTGCATGGGTCCGAGGTGCCTTAAATACCGTGAGAGACGGGGGAGTTAAGGGGCTGTCAGTGCATTTAATGCGATGTTGATGGGCTTGAGTACTGTATAACCGTCGTTCGAGCGGAGGGAACCACGCAGGATGAGATAGGGGGAGCTGAGGCCGTGGCCGACTCGCACGGCCTCTCGGGACGTCCTTTGAGGTAATCAACTGAAAGGGACGACTGCGCCGATTTCGTCGTCCGCAGGCCGGGTGGTGAAGAGGGGCCTAGATTCGCTTCGCATTGTCGGGAGAGGCCGACGACTGGTTGGATGGGGCTATAATGGGTGACGGGTTGGGAGGACGACTAGCACCGCCTTTCGCTTCGTCCGAGCAGACTAGCGGTTGGAAGGTGACAGCTGTTTGGGTCGAAAGTTGTTTCCATTTGTAAAACTAGAGAAAATTACACTTTTGGTTCTCAGTTACAATGAAAATTAAATAACTCTCTCACAAACTCGAACAAAAGACGCTACAAGTGTAGATCTCCTATTTTCGTGGGACTTTGCTGTCTTGGGGCCAGCGTATCCGTGGACCACCGAGCAGCGATCGTCGAATCGACGGGGTTTAGTTGATGCTTCGCAAAGGAAACAAGAACTTTAGCAAATATCTTAGCAAGGTAAGATATCTACTCTTCTCAAGAATAAGTCAAAGCTTAAACTCGAGGAATCACCGTGTGGATCGTGTTCTTGAACTCCGGAAGCTTGGATCTCTGATTGCCCCTTCGATGGCCGACCCGCCCAAGTGGACGTAGGAGGGTATTTATAGTCTTTGGGAAGCGTGCCCTCTTGAAACACAAGTGTCATAAGTGCGATTTTAGTTAGCGGTACCGAGTCGCCTCAGCCAAGTCGCCGCTCAATCGGGCGAGGTAAAGCTGTTCACGCCGGGCGGCGAGGCAAGATACCGCCTCGGCGGCGACAAGATGAGTTGCCTCGCTAACTAGCTAGGCAATGTCGTCCCTCCACCGTTGTAACGGTTTTCCGCTTTTAGGCACGATTAAATGCCCTAGAATCACGCCTAGTGGTATCTTCGCGATGTAACCGCACATTAAAGTATTTGAACGCTCTCTTCACGATAAAGTCAAGTGGGCCCCACCGGCATTGATTTAGACCCTTCAAGAGCTCGTTTCAAGTATTACGGGTGTCTGCCTTTGGCGAGCACAAGTAAGTGTCACGCTAGTTGCGAGACACATCAAGGTGTCTCGCCGTGGCGAGGCACCAACAAGTGTCTCGCTAGTAGCGAGACACATCAAGGTGTCTCGCCGTGGCGAGGCACCAACAAGTGTCTCGCTAACGGCGAGACATAAGCAAGTGTCTCGCTTCGTGGCGAGGCACCAACAAGTGTCTCGCTAGTAGCGAGACACAATCTTCTCATGTGTCTTCTTGAGATTTCGACGACGTTGTCCTTCGATCTTCTCATAATTTAGTCATATTTGAGGTTCTTCAGCAATTTTTGATGCCTACAACAGCTGGTCGTCCCCATCGCCGTCGTGCGGACGAAGACGTGGAATAGCCTCGAGTAATCACGGACGGACGATCGTTACCGCTTTTCGGCCGTCCACGGAGAGAGTTGTTGATGGGCCGACTTGCACCGCCTTAATGGTGATAGTCGCTTAATGGACCATGGCGGGGTCGGTAAGTGCAGGCCGCCCTGTGGGTCGGGTGTGGAGACTCGTGTCTGTTCTCGCTGACAAGCAAGCGTTTATCCATGTCAGCACTTGGTTTTTCTCCTTAATCACTGGTTAGTGGTTATGACCATAACATGAAGTATGTTAAATAACTTGTTGATGTATATAATCACAGTCACTAACCTCGAGTGAGTTTAGCTTTTAAGAGAGCGGAGTCCGCCTTCTCTCCTAAAGCCCAACGACGCTGACTCCGATCAAGGGGCTCGCCTACAGCGGAAAGAGGAACCTGTGGAAGAGGCGGAGTTGGGATCTCCGGTGGTTCCTCCGACGGTCAAGTTAGTAGAGTGGGAGATAATCTAATGGAGCAGGAATTCACTCAGAAAAGATTGCTTACTTGGTTCATTTGTCCGTTGTTATTTATACCTAGGGTTGAGGGCACTTCCGTCTTTCCATCGGTTAAGGAACCATCGATGAGTCGACCATTTCTCTCCATGTGTGAGCCCGTGGTTGGCCGAAAGCATTCTATTTGTCCGCTATGGGGTGGCTTTTACAGTGTCAGTGCGGGTAATTTGAGGGTTAGTGTGGTCTATTCGCCATTAATGGGATGGGATTGCCGGCGCTGTAGGCGCATGGGTCGAGGTGCCTTAAATACCGTGAGAGATAGGGAGTTAAAGAAATGTCGGTGTATTTAATGCGATGGCGATGGGCTCGAGTACTGTGTAACCGTCGTTAGAGTGGAGGGAATCACGCAGGACGAGATAGGGGGGAGCTGAGGCCGGGCGGTCGGCTCGCACTGCTCCTCGGGACGTCCTTTGGGGCAATCAACTGAAAGGGACGACCAGTGCCGCCTTTCGCGTCGTCCCAGAGGATTGGCGGCTGAGAAGAGGGGGCCCAGGCTCGCCTCGTATTGTCGGGAGAGGCCGGCGATTGGTTGGATGGGGCTATAATGGGTGACGGGTTGGGAGGACGACGAACGCCGCCTTTCGCGTCGTCCGAGCGGATCAGCGGTTGGAAGACGACGGCTGGTCGTCCCCGTCGTTCGGTGGGGCGGCGGCGTGGAATAGCTCGGCGGTCAATTGGTAGGCGGACGGTATTCGCCTTCGCGTCGTCCACTGGAGAGTTGTTGATGGGTCGACTTGCACCGCCTTCGCGTCGGCTATAGTGATAGTCGCTGATGGACCATGGTGGGGTGGTAGGTGTGAGGCCGCCAGTGGGTCGTCACGGAGGCTCGATGCTTTTTCGTTGACAAACAAGCGTTTATCCGTGTCAGTGCCTCGTTTTTTCTCCTTAATCACTGGTTAGTGGTTATGACCATAACATGAAGTATGTTAAATAACTTGTTGATGTATATAATCACAGTCACTAACCTCGAGTGAGTTTAGCTTTTAAGAGAGCGGAGTCCGCCTTCTCTCCTAAAGCCCAGCGACGCTGACTCCGATCAAGGGGCTGCTTCTGTGAAGAGAGGAACTGTGGAAGAGGCGGAGTTGGGATCTCCGGTGGTTCCTCCGACGGTCAAGTTAGTAGAGTGGGAGATAATCTAATGGAGCAGGAATTCACTCAGAAAAGATTGCTTACTTGGTTCGCTGTCCGCGTTGTTATTTATACCTAGGGTTGAGGGGGCACTTCCGTCTTTCCATCGGTTAAGGAACCACTGATGAGTCAGCCATTTCTCTCCATGTGTGAGCCCGTGGTTGGCCGAGCATTCTATTTGTCCGCTATGGGGGCTGGCTTTTACAGGTGTCGAATTGCGGGTAATTTGAGGGTTAGTGTGGTCTATTCGCCATTAATGGGATGGGATTGACGGCGCCTGTAGCTGCATGGGTCCGAGGTGCCTTAAATACCGTGAGAGATGGGGGAGTTAAGGGGCTGTCAGTGTATTTAATGCGATGGCGATGGGCTCGAGTACTGTGTAACCGTCGTTAGAGTGGAGGGAATCACGCAGGACGAGATAGGGGGGAGCTGAGGCCGGGCGGTCGGCTCGCACTGCTTCTCGGGACGTCCTTTGGGGCAATCAACTGAAAGGGACGCACTCAGCCGCCTTTCGTCCGTCCCGCAGGATTGGCGGCTGAGAAGAGGGGGCCCAGGCTCGCCTCATATTGTCGGGAGAGGCCGGCGATTGGTTGGATGGGGCTATAATGGGTGACGGGTTGGGAGGACGACGAACGCCGCCTTTCGCGTCGTCCGAGCGGATCAGCGGTTGGAAGACGACGGCTGGTCGTCCCCACGTCGGTCGGTGGGACGAGCGACGTGGAATAGCTCTGAGGCGGTCAATTGGCTGGGCGGACGACTGTTACCGCCTTTCGCGTCGTCCGCTGGAGAGAGTTGTTGTCGGACCGGCCAGACCGCCTTCGCGTCGGCTATAGTGATAGTCGCTGATGGACCATGGTGGGGTCGGTGGTGCGGTAGCCAGGTGGGTTGGATGCGAAAGTGCGTTTTCGTTGACAGACAAGCGTTTATCCGTGTCAGTGCCTCGTTTTTTCTCCTTAATCACTGGTTAGTGGTTATGACCATAACATAACTAAAAATAATTAAGCTATTTAATATTAATATTTTCTTAGTTGATTCTAAATATTACTTATATTTAATATTTACATATTTATTATTATCTAAAATATTTAATATTAATATTAATATTTTTAAAGTTAAAATATGCTAAATCATAAAATTGGTTAATATTTAAACTGAATATATTTTATTAAATATACTAAAATACTAATAAAATGAGTAAATATTCTAAATAATATTAATTATTAAATTTACTTTTATTTTATGTATGAAATATTTTAAATATTTAATTAAAAATAGTTAAAACTGAATGCTTAATATTTTATTGAATAACTATGAGTGTGAATGGAATGCAATTCCAATTTATCATTTATGCATACCAAATATAATGTGTTTTTATGCTAGAAATGTCATTCTCACTTCTCATCACTTTCTACTTAATGTGGGAATTGCTATTCCCAATGAGTTACAAATGAATTGATATTTTGCACTTAAGTGAGAATAAAAATAATAATATAAATTCATGATATACCCTTCTTAAAGATATTTCCGCTTAATTCTCTAATCGCACCCAAACATGAGAATGAGAATGATCATTCCATTCACACATTAAATCCATTCAATTGCTACCATCATTCCATTCTTACTCGATTCAATTCCCACGTACCAAACAAAGCGTAAAATTTTGTAAATATTAGTTATTAGTGTGTTTATTTGTTAATACGACCTCATCAAATGAAGGAGAAGAGAAAATCCAATGAGTGGGATCATAGCCCGCTAATTTTTACTTGGGCTTTTTTTTGCTAAAATGTATAAAGTAGGATTGGGATTTGGATTTGAAAATCCTAGTCCCGATCATAATCATAAATAACCAATAACATCATAAAGTTAATTTCAAATCTATAGTCCTAAACCAATAACACTTTAACGTTAAAATCCAAATCCAGTCATAAATCAATAACACCTTAAAGTAAAATCCTAAAAAATCTTTGTCCCATTTAAATTTCACAACCAATAACCCTCTTAGATTAAAAATTAACCGTTAATCTAGTTTAAGATTGGACCATTCCCTAATTCATCTCTAACCAGGTTATGATAAAAATCCTAATATGCTTTTGACCTGATTACTAACCTAGCATGACTTGGTTAAGTTTTGATAAGGTTATTTGTTAGCCTAGTGATGTCAAATTGCCCTATAAGAAATCTATCCAAGACTCCTATAGAAAGAGTCGATCTATACCATTTATGGGTGGTTAGAGGATTAGTTTGAGAATTATAACTCCTCTATGGTGTAGACCACTTTACTCTTATATATATATATATATATATATATATATATATATATATATATATATATATATATATATATATATATATATATATATATATATATATATATATATATATATATATATATATGATAATCCAAAATTGTAAGCAAACCAAAGACCTGCACAAGCTATATTGAAACATCTCAACAAAGTATCCCGATACTATCTTAATATATATATATATATATATATATATATATATATATATATATATATATATATATATATATATATATATATATATATATATATATATATATATATATATATATATATATATATATATATATATATATATATATATATATATATATATAAACAAAGACCATTACAAGCTATATTGAAACATCTCAACAAAGTATCCCGATACTATCTTAATATATATATATATATATATATATATATATATATATATATATATATATATATATATATATATATATATATATATATATATATATATATATATATATATATATATATATATATATATATATATATATATATATATATATATATATATATATATATATATATATATATATATATATATATATATATATATATATATATATATATATAGTGATGAACTTTGATCCACTTTACAAGAGAAGTTGTCCACCCAACTTCTTATCCCTCTATTTTCCTTGGGATCCATGCAACATATGAATGCAATTTTTATTTGTTCACGCTACACATCTCAAGAGAAGATGGATGGATAAAAAGTTAGTGGATAACTTTTCTTATCCACTTAAGAGGTTCATAAGAAACCTCTCACTCTCACTCTCTCTCTCTATATATATATATATATATATGATAATCCAAAATTGTAAGCAAACCAAAGACCTGCACAAGCTATATTGAAACATCTCAACAAAGTATCCCGATACTATCTTAATATATATATATATATATATATATATATATATATATATATATATATATATATATATATATATATATATATATATATATATATATATATATATATATATATAAAAGATAAGATTTACTAGCCTTTTTTTTATTATTAAGATGCAATGCTAAAAATATTCAAAACATAGAACTATAGCTCATTCATCATTGGAGCCAGATGTGTCAACAAAGTAAATGAGAGAAGTTCCATAGCGATAATCCTTAGGATACACCGGATCCTGTACTCCTCAATCCCAGCGGTTTCTTTTTGCGGGCCCCACCAGCCGGATATGCTCACCGCCACACCAGTCGACCCATCACTGTCGTCGCCTCAAAATCCCCAATCCCTCAAAACCCTAAAAATAACCTAGCGAGAATAAAATAATCGATGGAGATTCCAGTGGCGATCACAGATTCAAATGGATCGATCGACGGCGAAGTGATCGGGCGCCCGACGAACCCGATGGTGAGCCCGCTGCTGACCGACCTCTATCAGTTCACCATGGCCTACGCTTACTGGAAAGCTGGCAAGCATCAAGAACGAGCTGTGTAAGTTTTCCAAGCTCCCTTCACACCTTTTCTTTATTTTGTTGATTTTCTTTGAGTAAATTAGGCCAATTTATTCTTGAAGACTGCAAATTTGGCCACAATGTTGGACATGAAGTAGTTTGTCACCTGGGCAATGCGCAGGAACTTGAGAGAGATGGTTTGGTGGCAGTGGGTTTGAGACAGAGAAGAGGAGGAGGAGAGAAGGGGAAGTGGAATATTAATGGGATAATTTACGAATTACGGTAGAAGCAATGCAGAGGTGGTCATGCAAAGCAGAAAATTCAGATTTAATGCACGGGAATTAGAGAGATGATTGAGTGGTTGCGGGTTTGGGAAAGAGAGAAGAGAATAGGGAAGGTGAAGCGACACATTAACAAATGTGTAATGCATGTAGTTTGGCATAATATTAGCTATAAAGTAGTTTATTACACGTGTAATGCATAAGAATTAGAGAGATGATGTTGTGGGTTTGGGAAAGACAGAAGAGAAGAGGGAAGGCGAGGTGACACATTAACAAATGCGTCACGGCAGGTCAATTTTGGCCAGACCCGTATAAGCTTGACCCGAACCTGACCCACTTAATAAATGGGTCAAGATACCTGACCCATTTATCAACTGGTTTATTAAATTAACGAATGAACGGTTTATACCATCCCTAACATTGCAATCAATAATCAACCAAATATGTCCAACAAAAAAAAAAAAAAACCCAAATCAAAATCCATCTCACATTCTCACAGAGCCGACCCATCATCACCACACCAATCCAACATTGACACCCCACCAAACTCCCGCTGCTTGTTGGAGCCAATGCTTGCCCTTCCTATGCCGTTGCGATGAACAAAGTTGTCACCGCTTGCCACAGTGAGGAATTTTGAGAAACTGGGAAGTGGGCAAGTTATCCGTAACTTATCTAGGGATATGGGATATAGATTGGTTAATGGTTTATTTGAGTATTTAGAGTCGATTCACATATGAGCTGGTTATTAGTTGGGTAACTTTTTCAACCCATATGTAACTCATACCCATAAAATATGCCTTGTAACAATTAACAAGGGATCTGGCTTGGGTCAGGTCAACGGGTTGGGTAAATTTTGCCACCCGTAATATTAATGAAATAATTGTTGGATTTTGATAGGATTGATATAGAGATAATGGTGCATGACATACGAAAGTTGAAAAGATAGATTTAATAGTTGATAAGAAATATAGTTTCCATAACAATATTAATATTAAGACTAAAACAACTGTCACTTGTCATTCCCATAATGGTGATAGCTATTTTAGTATATAACACGAGATAAATATTTAGTTGAGTTGGTTTCTTTGGGTGCTTAAACCTCCAGCTCCTTTGCCATTTTAGGAACATGTCCTGCAATGAGATTTTGGCTGTACACGTCTACAAATATATGTATTTTCTCAAGTGCTATTAGCCACTAGGTTAGAGAGAATTAAATATTCTTTTTTGTCGTTGCCTAATGGAGAGTTTCCAGTTAATTTTGTTGATCTTTTTACCTTGGATCTTACTACGTGCAGGTTTGATCTCTTCTTCCGGAGGAATCCTTTTGGTGGGGAATACACCATCTTTGGTGGTCTGGAAGAGTGCATCCGGTTTATTGCTAATTTCAAATTTACAGAGGAGGAGATCTCTTTCTTGCGTTCAGTAATGCCTACGTGTGAGGTAAGTGATGCTAAAAGTATAGGTTTTGTTCTGAAATCATATCATTTCGCTAGCTAAGGACACGTGACGAATAGTACTCAGTATACAACAGGCTTTGATAGACATAGACTCAAGCAAAAAAGAATTATACCAAGAGATTAAAAAGGTTGATTTGTGAGTAATTCATGTGGTAGTTCAATTTGGTCTTCAGTCGGAATTTCGAAGGCCGCAATTAAGATATTCCGGGCCATGAAAACTTTGCCATTTTATAACTGTGGTTAGAGCATCTCTTAGACTCTAACCAGGCTAAATCAGAAATGTCCCGTTATTCCTAATTTTAATATGTACAAGCACCCTACAATGTTAATCACATGGAGTGATGGGTGATGCTAACAAAATGATTTAGATACTCTACTTATATCAAAATTCTCATAAGTAGCCTCTTTTTTTTAAAATAAATTTCTGACGGATATGCTTATCACACTCCTCTTATGATGTGAATGTAGAACATCAGAAAATTTTCCGTACTTCTTCAATGTTTATTCGAAATATGCTAGACAAGTATCTATTTTCTACGAATTCATGATTGCTACCTGACATAGAACATTGCTGGATATGAAATTTCAGGACGGTTTTTTTGACTATCTAAGGGAGATTGACTGCTCTGATGTTGAGGTTTATGCCATTTCTGAGGGCTCCGTAGTATTTCCCAAGGTTCCTTTAATGAGAATTGAAGGACCAGTTGCTGTGAGTATATGTAACTATCTGCAAAAACAACTGTCCCCTTATACCTCGAGATACAAAACTCCAAATACTAATTTGTTCTTTATGTTAATATTTTTAATTTATCTTTTACTTTTTTTACATTCATTTTATGATGTAACTATGTTGGCAATATAATTTAGGTGGTTCAACTGCTTGAAACTCCATTTGTAAATCTTGTTAATTATGCATCACTGGTGACCACGAATGCTGCAAGGCACAGATTTGTTGCTGGAAAGACAAAAAATTTACTTGAATTTGGCCTTCGACGTGCTCAGGTTACATTTATTTTCATTCTTCAAATATTTCAGACCATCATCATCATTATCAACAGCAACTCCATCACTTTTATCATTTATTCAACTGATCTTCAATCTGATAACAGGGCCCTGATGGTGGAATCAGTGCTTCTAGATATTGCTATATGGGAGGATTTGATGCAACAAGGTTAATACTTTACCCTCCATATTTCTACTGCTATGTTCACTTTGTTTTAGTAAATTCATTGGTCTGATTCTTCATAGGTTGCTTGTTCCATCCAAGTCAATCCTCTAGGTTATGATTGAATATCTATTAATTCCCTCGCCCAAGTTTCATTTAAGGTGGCATGCACCTGTAAAAGCTATAAGCAGCTGGAAGTAATAGTAATTCTGCCATTTTGGTATAAGTGATATATGGTATAGTTTAACTTGACTATGATTTTCACATATGTAAACATTAGCTGGTCATACATCTAGATACACGAAGATAGGTAATTAATATTCCCAACTATTCTGAGAAATGGGCACCGATCACACTATCTTAAAATTGAGACTTCATGTCTCTCTTAATTATCATATCTGACAAGTCTCCATCGTATACTTTCTGGCAGTTCCTGATTTTGCACCATCCATTCTCAATAAACTTCAGGTGTCCTAATTGGGACTTAGTGATAAGATGTCGTGCTTTAAATAAACTCTTATTCATATATTGCCAATGTTTGTATGACTCATCAATATTTCATTCTCCATTATTTCTAATGTCAATTGTTCCTTTTATGAGCACTTCAACATCAAAATTGTACTCTGGTCTGTATAACTTTCCATACTCATTTTATAGAATGACAACATTTTACATTTTCCTATCTTATATTAGTCTTTTAGACTCATCAATATTTGATTTTCCTTACATTTTAAATCCAACTTTCATTTATTGAACACCACTTTTCTAAGACTCGTTAATATTTGGGTTTCCTTATTTCTGGTGTCAATTATTCCTTATATGAGCACTTCAACATCAAAATTTTTATTCTGGATTATATAACATTCAATACACATTTTTATGGAATGTTGACAAGTTTCTATCTTACATTGTCAACCAGCAATGTAGCGGCTGGAAGATTGTTTGGCATACCACTTCGCGGAACACATTCACATGCCTTTGTTAGTTCATTCATGGTGGGTGTTATCACTTATTTTATTTGTGGTACCTGAATGTTCTACTATGCATATATTCTAAGCAACAGCTTACAATTATATTTTATCTGCTTTCTTGTCTTCTTGAATTTTCATACTTGATCATGATCTTTTTTGCTCAAAGGCTGGGGCATGTGTATATCATTTTGTAGATTTCTTGAAAAATAATTTACATACCAGAGCAGTCAACATTCATTGATATCTTGAAATTAGGGAAAGTGTTCCTATGAAGAGGCAGGAACCCTCAAGACTGTGTATAAGTCATTAACCTTATGAAAATGGAAGTCAATGTTTCATAATAGTGGACTTGGATGGCTGTATATATTTCTTATGCTAGTTAGAAGCTTGACAGTGAATGATACATGCTTTTAGCTTCTAATTATCTTTGACCATCTGGGACTTCTTATTAGAATTTATTTCAGTAAACCTAGAAATGACAAGGTAATGGCGTGATTCAACTTTCAAGATGAATAAATTACAGTGTCAACCCAGTGGACGGAGATGGGTGGAAACTACATGTAAACTGGTAAATTTTTTTTCACAACTTAATGAGGGAAAAAGTTGCTAGTTGCCAAAAAGAAAACACATAGAGGATATGTGTAATAACAAGGGTTGTTGAGGAAATACTAGGCTGATGGAGAACAACTATAATCATCAAGAAGGATGTGTACTTAACAAGTTAGCAAATTAATTAACTTGAGATGTAAGCAAGATTGCTTATGCCATTGTTTATGGGGACTAAAATGCAGTTACATACGTAGAAGAAGGCCAGGTTGATGGAGAACAATCATAAGCATCAGGGAGGAAGTGTAATTAACTAGTTACAGAATTGGTGAGCTTGAAATGTATGCAAGGTTTTGAGCAAAACTACTTGCGCCATTGTCCAAGGGAACTAAGATGTAGTTACATACATAAAATAGCGAGAATTTCATTAGTTGCAGTATTCACCTTTTGGGGTTTGAACAGTTTATGTTTTCTGGTCTCAAGGCTGGAGGAACATGTCGATAGTAGATTTGGGATACGGTGTTGTCCTGGAACACATATTGAGTGGGACCAAAGGGGAAAAAGGCTCTAAACTGTTCCATTTAAGGTCTGATATCAGAGACTATTTTATAGGTGTGAATCTTGAGGATTTGCTTCCATCTCACTGCTATATTAGATGGATTTGTGCTGAAAATTGGTCTAGCCTACTTGTTTAGACTTAAAACCAATTCTGTTGAGCTTCAAATACATTCTGGTCATTTTTTCCTTGGTGTACGCTTCTGGTTTATAGAATATCAAGGTTCTAATGACATGCTTACTTGATAATTGTTTATGCTGTTGTATGACATCAATGTTACATTTAAGCAGCTGACACCTTTACTTACTAATATCTTGTGCCTTGCTGGTCTAATTGTCCTCTTTTCCCACTAGAGCCTGGATGAGATCGTGGACAAAACACTTCGCAGTTATGATGGCTCAAGCACTTGTGATGATTTTGTTAGCCTAGTGGAGTGCTGGCTCAACAAAATGCAGGTTTTACATTTTTCCTCTAATATTTTTTTTCTTTCGATTCTTTCAAGATGAAAGAATATAAATAGCAGTACTTAATTTTAGGGTTATCCTATATACAGTAAAGACGAAAGACAAAAAGCCAAAGAATACTCTATAGATGTCAAAAGATGAAAACTTCTATTATTATAGCACTTGATCTTATATGCCCTCATATGTCTCCTATCTAGCCACATGCACATAAATATTACTTGCGTAATTATCAAAATGACCCTAGTGAACACTCCCAATGGTCCAGGGTGCTAAATGCCAATCGGATTAAGCCTACCATCCTTATATTAGTACCACTTAAAGTGTCATACCCTGTTCCTATTTCTATAAATGAACCACACTGTGCTAAAACTTAGTAAAATTAATGTGAACACTCAGGTTCTAGGATACCAATCGGATTAAGCTTACCACCCTTCTATTACAACAATTAAAGTAGCATGCCCTGTTTCCATACCCATAAATGAACCGAAGTACTCTAAAATTTGGTAAGATTGATGTTGCCCATGCATATTCCGGTAAGCATAATCTATTAAAATATGCTGGTAATTAGTTGGTCGTTAGATTACTCTAGCACATTACATGACTAATCTGGATTTCTTTTCCAGTCGAAACAATGGTTTCACCGTTACCACCGTTTTTTTGTGGATTGAGCTACTTTGATGAGAAAAGTGACCGGAAATACTATATATATTAAACTGATTTGGTTTAGACTGAATCACGGCACATGCTTACCTGTTTGACCTGACATTTAGACTCACCCACTCTCAGATTTGCTAATTAGTTAAAGCAATTTGCAAATGTGAACATTGAAAATAATGTGTTTTTCCAAGTTAAATTTTCCTTCTTATGTACTATCATTTGACCTTATAGTTTCCGTGGTGACATATTAAGTGTTCAATATCTTTTTCTCTGCTGTGTGAGTTTAGGTTAGGCCTGTTTCCTTTTCGTTTCAGTTCCACCTGTAATCTGGATTTCTTTTCCAGTCGAAACAATGGTTTCACCGTTACCACCGTTTTTTTGTGGATTGAGCTACTTTGATGAGAAAAGTGACCGGAAATACTATATATATTAAACTGATTTGGTTTAGACTGAATCACAGCACATGCTTACCTGTTCGACCTGACTTTAGCATTTAGACTCACGCACTCTCAGATTTGCTAATTAGTTAAAGCAGTTTGCAAATGTGAACATTGAAAATAATGTGTTTTCCCAAGTTAAATTTTCCTTCTTATGTACTATCATTTGACCTTATAGTTTCCGTGGTGACATATTAAGTGTTCAATATCTTTTTCTCTGCTGTGTGAGTTTAGGTTAGGCCTGTTTCCTTTTCGTTTCAGTTCCACCTGTAACTTAGTCTTAGCTGTTAACTTTTGCATTTATCTCGTCATGCTTTTAGCGGGCTGATTCATTACGAGGTACTTTTGGTGACACCAATCAAAGTGAGCTGGCAGCATTCACATCCTACGCATTGGCTTTGCCAAATAACTTCCTTGCACTTGTAGATACATATGACGTAAGTGAAATACTACTCCTTTATCTCTTATTTATTATTTTAATGGCGAAACCCTCTCATATTAGTTACCTTTTTGATCTTAAATGGAATTTTCTTTTCTCATATTTGAATATTTGTTCTATATGTCAGCTTGGCCCTAAGTTTAATGAACATATGCTAGCATCATCATTTTTCTGGCACCTTAGACCATGTATGGATCCTGTTTATATAACCTGTTCCTCATCAGATATTTTCATGGTACCATCTTATGGAATCTGAATTGGAGAGAGATAGTTTTGACTGATTGTCAACATAATCTCTTCTTGGTCAACTGGAAAAAAAAATCTTACCCGTGTAGTAAATTACTTTGTAGACTTAAGGTAAGCCCAATGGGAAGGTGATGATAGTCAAAACTTACTTATGAGTGAAGTTAGATTTCAATATTTTAAGAATCTAAATAGTAAATCTGAGGGGACTCAAGCTGTGCCTCACCCAATTAGATTGGTTCTCAAGGTAATGTTAGACTTCTGATTAACACTGATGCTACTAGATCTGGTCACTATTGTGGAAAGCTTGTTAACTATATATTAGCTTAAAATGACCAGGTTACTTCTAGGCTGACACAAATGTCATACCATACCTTGTATTAGTGTACATGGTTTGTATTATTTTACTGGTCAGGTTAATTTCCTCTAGATTAGCTTTCATAACGACACTAGTCGTCTAATTAAAGCAAACACTAGATCTGGACACTGCGGCACATGTTTGGACCATTTATTTCTTTATGGGTTCATTTTCTTCAACTAAATATTATTCAGATGAAGTTATGCCTGTTGCCCTGTTCGATTTCACAGAAGGACTAATTAGGATTTTCTAGTATCTTTAACTAGTCAGACTGAGACCATGAAGCCATGACACAGTTATATACATTTATGCTGGACTTTTAGAAGTCTTGCGTGATTAATTGTGTTGCACAACACACTTGATCAGAGGAAGAAGTCAAGGAAAAAGAATGAAGTTGAGTGGATGGTGATGTCTGTCACTAGTGGAATATAAGTAAGCATCCTTATAATTATATGTGCAATTTAATAAAACTAGGATCAATAGTATTAACAACAAAAGTAATTAACCAAATCTTTGGGGTCTGCTATGTGAGTTCCTTTCTCTATCTATAGTTATAATATAGGAATTTCTTTGCTAAAGAGATGAACACCATATTCTTTGACATGGAATGCATTATAGTACATATATATTCCTCACATGCTACTCATGAGATAGTGCCCTGATGAATGCAATGTAGCATTTCATTTACTAATCCAACCTTATTCCTTTAGCTTTGTAAGGCTAGACGGTTAGCAAGAAATAAATTTGCCATGAAAGAAAAAGGACCTCCATGGTCATTTCTATATTTTTGCAGTAGGGTCCCTGTTGATCAGGTGAGCTTCATAGAACTTCAGTTGTTTGATGTAGCAGCAACTTGTGTAGACTGCACATGCAACTAATCAATTGCAAGTCAAATTGTTTAATTTAAGACTATTTTAGCGGGGCTCCTGTTGACCATATGAGTTGATAGGACTTCAGTTTTTTAGCCCTGTCATTTAGATGAAAAAAATTTAAGCTGGATGCTCAAGAATGCACAGCTTTGGGGAGGGGCAAGTTGTTAGTCCATTTTGGTGACTATACTGAAATAGTAAAGAAGTTTTGAATGCTCTGCTAGTGAAGTTTCTATACGTACTCATGGTAATAATCATTTGCAAGTTGTATACTTTCAATTGCATTTATATAAAATTTGTCGCGACTTGTTATCTTGTATTGGTGGTAGCTCTGATACTGATAGTTAATTGCTTGTCTATTGTGTTAATATAGCATCTGATTGTTAATGAAGCATCTGATAATTAACATCCATTTTTCATTAGGTAATGAGGAGTGGAGTTCCTAATTTCTGCGCTGTAGCTTTAGCACTTAATGAATTGGGGTAAATCTTGAGCCTTCTAGTTATGTAACTTTGACTGTTCATGCACTTTTATCACACACTTAAATGTTTACTTCAACAACATCTCTAATTTCTCCTCTCTCTTTTAAGATTCTTTTGGAAGAAGTAATCCATAGATGAAGATTCCACATAGGAAACGTAGACACTATTTACTACTAATCTGTGATATTTAAATTTCTGCAGAACTTGCAATTATTATCTAGCATCAATAAGTCATTTCTAAATATAAAGATATTTCTCTTGAAATTGAGCAAGTATTTATTGATTATGGTTACCTTTCTTTCTGTGTGCTGGGGCTTGCAAGTGACAATGACAGCTTATCTCGTAAAGTTTGAAGATGTATATTACAATCTTAGTCATTGCACTCGGTCTTGTTACTTTTTAATGCAATGAATAGAATCCAGGGATTTAAGTACAATGTAGTGCATTTAGAGGGTCTTTAGTCTTGGTGAATGGCGGATCAGCGTAATTGCTTACAAGCCAAGCGGGCAAAAGAAACCAACCACTTTTGGTAGAGAACATGATGAAAATTTTGACTCATATTGGAAGATAGGTCCTCATTTTATTGACTTGGAAATTCTTCATGTTACTGATTTACCTACTTTGTTTTGGTGTATTGCCTCTCATCCATCTTAATAGTTTCATATCAGCTACATCTTTAGACATGTTTCTTGATCCACAGCATTCATGTGTAGTTGGTTATATATCCATCATAGAAAATTCTTTCTTGACTTCTGGTTTATGGTAACATATCGCTTCATAAGCATATTCCTTTTTAGCTATCTTTCTTTGGTGAAAGTATAGACGGTAATTCATGTTACAGACACATAATTTTTCCTCAACTTTGTGAAGCTATGGTGACAGCCTGACAGGGGATGGATCCTTCTCCCCTCCAATTGTTCTCACAAAAATATATCCTTCCACCTGCTATCCTTAATTACATGAACAAGTATTACTCCTTTGATAAAAACTAGAACATAATCTCCCTAGATATCATAAGTTTGTTTGTAATCCATTTGCAGATCTTTCACTCCTCTCTAAATGTTTTGATTGTCCTAGCCAGGTAAATAGTTCTATGTTAGAAATGCTTAGCATAAAAACCAATTGATATTATTATTATTATGATCATATATGGTACATATTATATGCATGAACACTCACGAGATGGGACATGCTGCTAACATGAAGTAGTATTAGGACAAACAATGAAGAAGCTTATTAAACGTCGTAAAAGATATAAGAAATTCTTTTACAACACAACACACAAGGCAAAATTGAGCAATCTTTGGCTGCCTGATATGGTAAGTAAGCAAACTACACAAAACAAACTGAGCACAGAACGAGACCACATTCTGTATTAGTCCATTTCAGAGATGTACTATACTTATATCGATAAGCACAGCATCTCAGCGCTTCATTGTTCAAAACTTCATGCATATGCTGTACAGACTTTGTCTAGCCTTTGCACCAGAACACGTCAATACGGTGTAGAAGTAAGAAGATCATGCACAACTTAGAGATGTCTAGCAGATACGTAACTTCTTTTAAGTTGTATTTATAACTTCAACAGATAAGTAAGAACATTCTTAGAATCCCTTCCGCTATAACAAAACTCCAAAATTGTGGTGAGAGTTGGTTATAATTTTACACTCAGTTGAGCATCCTTTGACTGAAACCTGGGCTATTTTACATAGTGTTTTTTTTCTAAATCTTACTTAAAACATGTCCATTGGGATTTGAATCTATGTTGCTTACCATCTTAAATTCACATTCACTACACCAAAACTTCAAAGTTGAGGTGTGGGTTGAGTTTAAAATTTTATACTCTTCGCATGTTTCACATGGAAATTCTCATATTCATATGATTTTTTTAAAAAAATGCAGGTAGGACTCTTTACTTCAAAATTTATAGAACATAAGTAAATAATATGGGTGGGACTGCATGATACACATTGGGTAGAAATTCAATTGTAGGATATTGTTATGATTCTTCTGCATATTGGCTTTATATATCTAAATTTTCATTAGGTACTTTTGTACCACATTAGCAAGTGCCTTTTTGGTTTCATATTGTATGAGTAACTAGAGCTACTGAAACTTTTGTTGAAGCAATATACTTCGTTTTTAATGATCTACCATAGAATCATTTGGCAAGATCTTCAATTACATACCAGCTTAATGGTATCTATACTCATAAATAACAGTTAATTTTATGTAACATTTATGTCTAAGTTAGCCTACTGCTAATATTTCTAGGTCATTTTCAGCAAATATTTGCTTTGGAATGTTAAACATTGAATCATTAACTACCTGTAATAGTTCCTGTATGATGGTGTTACAGGCCTAAGTGGTTCATCTACTGATATCCGGTTAAGATTATTTTTGATGCAGGTATCGAGCTATGGGGATTAGGTTGGACTCTGGTGATCTAGCATATTTATCCATTGAGGCTCGGAAGTTCTTTTGTGCCATAGAAAAGGAATTTGCTATACCTGAATTTGGAAAAATGAATATTACAGCCAGCAATGACCTCAATGAGGAAACTATTGATGCCTTGAACAAGCAGGTAAGCTTTAGATATCCGAGGGGTTCTAGTTCCTCTACCCATTAAAATAATCTTATAAATGATTTAAAACATTTTAAGGGGAAAAGTGTTGGAAAAATAGAACTAGGAAACTGTTGAGATCATGGTTTGAATCCAGTTCACAAACATTCATGTTAAGGAAGGACACTAAGGAGGCAAGGACAAAGGATGTGAATTTAGTCCCCCTTTTGGCTCATATCGAGTCCAATGTCCTGCATAGTGGTATAATACTGAGCAGAACATCCCCAATGCATGACTGAGGCTCTGATGCCAATTATGGTTGACCTCAATCTACATTTCTAATCATATCCAATAAGTTGACAATGTTCCGCATAGTGGTATAATACTGAGCAGAACAACCCCAACGCATGACTGAGCTCCGATGTCAATTATGGTTGACCCCAATGCAAGACTGAGCAGAGCAACCCTTTTGGCTCATATCGATTCCAATGTCCCGCATAGTGGTATAATACTGAGCTGAACAACCCCAACGCAAGACTGAGCTCCGATGTCAATTATGGTTGACCTCAATCTACATTTCTAATCATATCCACTAAGTTCACATCAACGTGATAAATTCCCGTCATGGAGAATTTAAGGCCGTATATTGCTGGCCTACAGTTACTCCCCTCCTTTTGTCCAAGTACCTTGGGCCCTAGGCACATATATTTGCAAGTATGCTGTTGAAGAGTCAAATTTTAAAGGACACGTCATTTCCTATGCAGGGTCACGAGGTGGACTCCTTTGGAATCGGAACCTACCTTGTTACGTGCTATGCACAAGCAGCTCTTGGATGTGTGTTCAAACTAGTTGAGATAAATAATCAGCCTCGCATGAAGCTCTCTGAAGACGTTTCCAAGGTCAGCTCTCCTTGAAGCGACTCATATTGGCATTTTATTTATTTATTTATTTATTTCTTTGATATAGTGTCTTTTCTCTTTAGGTCTCCATTCCATGTAAAAAACGATGTTTCAGATTATATGGAAGAGAAGGCTACCCGTTAGTCGATATAATGACAGGGGAAAATGAACCAGCACCAAGGGTAACAATATAGCATTGTCTTTTCTCCCCCTTCATTTCAATCTCATTGTAAGAACTTATGTTTGGAGAATAAGTGAGATAGTAAATACTATCAACGTGGATGAAAACTGCGATTTAGGCCGATGGAAAATGCGATTTTGGCCTGTCAGTTCAGTTACTAGTATTACATGAGAAATTGATGCGACATGTCTTGAGCTTCTTTTTTTTGCTTATAATTATAGATGGGAGATCGGATCCTATGCCGCCATCCCTTCAATGAATCAAAGCGAGCTTATGTTGTGCCACAGCGAGTTGAGGAGCTTTTGAAGTGTTACTGGGCTGGTGGTTCAGGTACACATTCTCAGTCTGACCAAATTCTTTATGGTGTTCTATAGTTCGCTTGTAAGTGTATCAAATACGAGACAGCAGAAATTTACCTTCCCTATAAGTTCAAAAGTACATGATGATAACTACATGCTATAAAAGTTTGGGGAATGTGACCCTCATTGTTGACCATGATCTCCATGCTAAAACTTTTGCTAGCATGTTATTGGGAGGAAGGAACCAGTTTATTCTGTATAAGATGTTTTAAATGCATCGCGAAACTTACATTTTGGTCGCTTTACCATTGAAAGTGACCAAATAGCTTGAATTATAATTGCATTATTATAATCATCCCTAGTGCAGACATAAAGATGAACCCTTCAATTACGTGTTGGTTTTACATGTGAAAGGGAACAATGGGAGGAAGATTTTGCTTGGTTCTGGACAATTATTAGCCTGAAAGGGAGAGTCTGTTATATCCCTGCCATTAGTCAATCTTCTTCTTTGTGCTTATAATCCAATATAAAATAAATTCGTAAAAAGGGTTTGATTGATGCTTTGATTCAAGATCAGCATCTAGTCAGATAACTCCTCTGCATCAACTATCTTTTTAACTAACACAAAGTTGCCATGAAAAGCGTTGGAACATTTCGATTTGCCTTGTTTAAACCTTCTAATGCTTGACACAGCAAATAAAAGAGAAGACCTACCTCCCATCAAGGACATAAGAGAACGTTGCATACAACAACTAGAACAAATGCGACCAGATCACATGAGAAGACTAAACCCTACACCTTACAAGGTCAGTACACAAGCTCTCTGCTCATTGCTTGGTGAAACTTGAAGCTAATACAATAATATTGAGCAGGTGAGTGTTAGTGCAAAACTCTATGACTTCATACATTTCCTGTGGCTCAACGAGGCACCTGTTGGCGAGCTCCAATAGAAGAGACGAAGCAGTTGCATCCATATCTCTATCATTTTGGTTCCAGCACTATTTGAATCAATATTAGTACGCCCCTGCAGCAAAAAGAAGAAAAGGAGAAAAACTCTCGCGTGTGCACTGTGCTGAAGTTTACTATTCTAAATTTTTACGTACCTGCAACAACGGGTTGGATATATCATATATATAGAAGAAATGGTAAAGAAGTGAAAAAAAGGAAATTTTTTAAGAGGAAGTTGATGTTACTATCTATGTAAGAAAACTCTTATCAAAGGAACAAAAGTGATATTTTGCGCATTCATATTATCTGTTTGCAGATTTTTGTGGAAATAAATATATTCATGAGTTATGTTTCTGCATGAACAAGGACCTGCAAACACTGAGTTTGTTTCGAGAGATTCGTAGTTGCTTTAAATTATCATGTTCAAGGAGCCAACCTGCTCAAATTCAAGTTCAAGTTTGACAGTCTCTGCTCATATTTAACCCCCAATCCCTACGCTCTGCCAGCTGAGGAGTAACAATCAGGGTTTTGAATCGATGTTATTAAATATATTATTCAAGGAGATATAGATTTAACGGGTTACCTTAATGTTTCATAGAACTAACAAACTTATTTGCTATTAGTATAGTGATATAATCATATTATACCGATCGAATAACACATTAATTCTGATGTCAATTTAAATAAACTTTTGATATTGATTCCCGGGTTAACTTTTTCAAGTAAATAAATAAGATTTGTTGAAAAGATAATATCACAGAAAGTAGAAAACATAAAAAAAAAGTGAAAAAGAAAAAGAAAAATAGACCCGTGAAAGGAAAAATGGAATGCCCGGGTTGTGTCGCTAAAACTCTAGTGTAAATATCTTACGGCCCAGTCCCCAAAACTAACTTGGAAAAAAAAGGCCCATATAAATAAGAAATACATGAGTAATAACTAGGGTTTATTTTCGTTTCTGCGTCCAATATTTGCCTCGGTTCTTCGGCGTTCGTTCCTCCCTCTCTCTCGCCGGTGATCATCGACAAAATGGTAAGATAAAAATTTAGGGTTAGGGTTTCATTGCTTAAAAGCTTACATTTTCTTCTCTCGATCTCTTTCCTTCAGATCATCCCGAAGAAGAACCGCCAGGAGATCTGCAAGTACCTCTTCCAAGGTAATATTTTCCCAAAAAAATTAGCTTTTTATTTTGGCTATGTTCATTTTATTCAATTTGTAGGGTTTTAGGTACTATGCAGTTTGCTGGGACTATGTTTGAAACCTTAGGGTTTATGAAATTCCTTGTTTTGGTCGCTTGTTTTGTGATCTTATGACTTTTTGAATTTTAGCTTTGGGGATGATGAATTAGTTTTGAGATTGTTCCCGGAAATTGCCAAACCTAGGATTTGCGTCGAGCATGATTAAGTTCTGTATTTACTATAGGTTTTTTGCCCTTTCTGTTTGTTGATTGGGGAATCTGTTAAGCAGGCGAACAAGATTAGTGAATTATCTGGACTGCATTTTGGCTTTATTTTGGGAAAAGATGGTTCCTTCTAGTATCTGATTTTGAGCGATGGTTTCGGATATTTAACATGATCGCTTGTCTTTACACATTATGGATTGATGAAAGGATCGTGTTATATATATATATATATATATATATATATATATATATATATATATATATATATATATATATATATATATATATATATATATATATATATATATATATATATATATATATATATATATATATATATAGCGTGAAACAGCAGTGAGCATTATGCCCATGCTCGCACGATTGATTTGGTTTCTTTGAAAATTAAAGCATTATGTCCATGCTCGCATAATTTGGTTTGGTTTCTTTGAAAATTAAAGTGTACCGAATTTTTTTTTCTTTGGACTGCTGCTCCTTCAAAATTAGATAACTTGACCTGGAGTTTTTTTTTCTTATAAGGGGTTGTGTAATTTGGTTTACCAAAAAAACTTGAAACCTATTTCGTAACTTGAAACCCATTTCAGAGGCTTTAGGGCTAAAATGATTTTCATGAAAAAACTAATGCGGCAAAAGCTATTCAAGACCTTTTTTGCATAAACTATCATACCGATCAAACATAGGAAATATAAATCTTTTTGGTCTTGAGATTTCCAAATGCAATGTGGCAAGCATAGAAACTAATTCTCATTTTAGTTCAGTTTATTCTTCTGCTCCTAGAATAATAGATCCAGATTTTCTTTATTTATGATGTCTCTATAAAAAGTGGAATACAGGTAAATTTCACTAAACCCCAATAAGTTTGGGTGTTAATTCCTAATTCCTTTGAAGCTCTCACTATAAACCCCAAAATCTTTGATAGAAAGCTTCTAAATTAAGATTACTAGTTAATGTGTGGTCAAATGACCATACTACCCCAATAAATTTTGGAAGAAAGCACCTAATAGTTTTAGTTTTATCGCTTAACCCCAATAACTTTTGGTAGAGAATCCTAATAATGATTTTTTTAATTTTCAGGTTTTATATAATTTTCAGATTTTTAGGAGGTTGCCTCTAATTGTCGGATTTTGAAAGGGTTATTAATATTTGTTTTTTGTAATGAGCTATTTGTAATATTCCAATTTTTTGGGTAATTTTTGTTTTTAAAAAGTTTTAAGGTATTTTACCTTTTTAGATTTGTCAGAGGCCTTTTTGTGGTTTTAGATTTTTTAGGAGATTGCTAATAATTTTCGTATTTTTAAGAGATCTACTTAATGTTTTTGGAGTTTTAGCGGGTTGTCTATAATTTGTAGAATTTAAAGCTAGTGGTTAGTAATTTTAGGTTTTAAGGGTGTTCTTTGTAATTTTAGAATTTAAAGGGTTTTTATAATTTTAGACTTTTCGGGGTCATTTGTAGTTTCATATTTTTCAGAGAGCTATTTGTAATTTTCTATTTTTAGGAGTTGTTTGTAATTTTATGGGTTAATATGTAAATAGGAATGATTCAAGAGGTATATATTGACCCTGAGGGATAATCTTCAGCAGTGTCTAATTGTGTGCGATGTCTTATGGGGCTAACAAAGAAAAATCAAAATATTTTGGTCATTTTTGAAATTCTAAAACTTATCGAGAATTTCAAAATATTTGCGTGCTTAATGCCAAACTGCTAAACTTATTAGATGTTTAGTGAAAATTATCTTAAACAAAAATCAAGGAGAGCCCTATGGCAATTTTCTAAAATATAAGGCTAATAGCAAGCCACTAATTTTTCTTTTTATATAAAGAGAAGAGAATAAGAAAAAATATTATTAGAAATCTCAAAGATATAAAAAGCCACTAATAATTATATATAAAGCAGGTATATATATATATATATATATATATATATATATATATATATATATATATATATATATATATATATATATATATAGTTTAAGAATTTTAAAAATATAATTAGTAAAATTTTTAATTCACTAAAACTTTCATAATAATTATATATAGAAAGCAGGATATATATATATATATATATATATATATATATATATATATAGAGAGAGAGAGAGAGAGAGAGAGAGAGAGAGAGAGAGTAAAGCTCTATAAATTTAAGTGGATAGGAGCCCTTTGTCCACCAACTTTTTTATCCATTGATTTTGCATTGAGATTTGTGCTAGCATGTAATGCACAAATCTCAAAGATAGCATTGATGTGTAGCACAAATCTCAAAGCATAATGAATGGATAAAAAGTTTGGTGGACATGTGCTCCTATCCACTTAAGTTTATAGGAGCCTTGCTCTATATATATATATATATATATATATATATATATATATATATATATATATATATATATATATAAGACTCCTATAAACTTAAGTTGATAGGGAATAGTCATCTACCAACTTTTCTATCCATTGATGTTGCCTTGGGATCCGTGAAAGATATAAAACTCACTTTGAGATTTGTGTGTATCTTGATTTCACGGATCCCAAGGCAACATCAATGGATACAAAAGTTGGTGTATACTATTCCCTATCAACTTAAGTTTATAGGAGCCTTGCTCTCTATATATATATGCTCTCTCTATATATATATAAGTTGGTGTATACTATTCTCTATCAACTTAAGTTTATAGGAGCCTTGCTCTATATATATATGCTCTCTCTCTCTCTCTATATATATATATATATATATATATATATATATATATATATATATAAGACTCCTATAAACTTAAGTTGATAGGAATAGTATACACCAAATTTTGTATCCATTGATGTTACCTTGGGATCCGTGAAATCACGAGATGAACAAATCTCAAAGTGGGCTTTATATATTTCACGGATCCCTAGGCAACATCAATGGATAGAAAAGTTGGTGTATGACTATTCTCTATACACTTAAGTTTATAGGAGCCTTGCTCTCTCTCTCTCTATATATATATATATATATATATGTCTGTGCATCTGTGTCTATATGTGTGTCTGTGTCTGTGTGTATATATATATATGTCTGTGCATCTGTGTCTATGTGTGTGTCTGTGTCTGTGTGTGTGAATGACAAAGATTACTGCTGTTTTTGCTATTAAGTTGATTGCTTCTTCTATTCTGCATATATTTAAAAAGTTACACTGATGCGGCAAAATTTGTTTCTGTTGGCTCAGTCAAATCTTTCTAACATGCGAACCCAACCTTCTAGTTCAAGCAAGGGTTACTTAAATTGTTTAAATTCTATGGAAGTTGTTACCAATTTGTTGTTTTTTACTTTACAGCTACTAAGAAATTGTTTAAAGAATTTAAATGTTTCTACTACATAACTGGATCTTGTCCATGTTTTATAGTTTTTTTTCCTTTAAATTTAAAGTCCTTATTTGGGAATTGTTATCTTTACTGACAGAGGGGGTCTTGTATGCAAAGAAGGATTATAACCTGCCAAAGCATCCGCTTGTCGATGTACCGAATCTTCAGGTCATAAAGTTAATGCAGAGCTTCAAATCTCGAGAATATGTCAGGGAGACCTTTGCATGGGAGCACTACTACTGGTACCTTACCAATGACGGCATTGAGCACCTCCGGTCTTATCTCAATCTCCCATCTGAGATTGTTCCGGCTACTCTAAAGAAGGCTGCCAAGGGACCTTCCCGCCAATTTGGTTCTGGACCTCCTGGTGATCGCCCTAGGTATTGCTACTAGCACTTTTATGCTTTGATGATGAGTATTCACCCTTTGAAACCCAACCCCTTGACCACTTATGCCCCTCTACCGGCCCATCGAAAACAAAGAGGTTTTGGTGGGGGTGGGGGGTGGGGGGGGGGGTTGGGGGGCTGGGTTGGTGTGTGCGGGTTAAGGAAGCCAGAAGAAGAAAGAAAGCGTAGATGATCAAAAGCATTGTCTTGGAAATGGGAAGTAGTTTGTTCAGTTTCTTCGATTGCGGTCAGAAGCGGATCCATATATAAGCTTAGGGGTGCAACTGCACCCCTGAGATTATGGAAATTACATTCTAAGGCCTCATAAAATTTCATTTTGCCGCCCCATAATTTAAAAACTGTTGCACCCATTTGAGTTTCAGCCCGTTTTAGTTTGAAAATTTAGCCTACTAGTCAAGATTTTTTTTTGTAGTAGTATATTTTAATTTTTGGGTAAATAGATACTTGTCATTTGCGCCCCTAAGAAAATTTTTTCAGGTCCGCCACTGATTGCGGCCTATGCTGGAATGTTAGATACACACCGAATTAAGTTTTGTTAAACTGACTTTTGATATTTATGTTTCTAGAAGGGTTATGTACTCAGTTTATTTCTTTTCATTCATGCTAGTAAAAGGCTTCTTTATTCATTTTATTTCTTTCTGGCAGGGGCCCTCCACCCTTTGAAGGGGGTAGGCCAAGGTTTGGGGATAGAGACGGTTATCGTGGAGGCCCGCGCTCTGGTGGTGATTTTGGGGATAAAAGTGGTGCTCCTGCTGAATTTCAGCCATCCTTCAGGGTAAGTGAGTTGTAATGCTTTTATTATGCACTTATTAGACTTCTTTTGGCACTGATGAGAAGTGATAAATTGACGAGTGTGATATATTTTTATATGCATTTGGCAGAAAACAGCTTTATGTTCTTGTTAATTGTCCTAGGATGATTTATGACTAGTTGATTGGTTAAAGCAGGTTAAGTGCACTAGTTGTCCCGTTCATGCTCGCTGATGTAACAAAATATATGCAGTATTCTTACATGAATTGAATGACATGCATATACATACATACATAAATATGTACATGTGTATGTACTATGCATCTAGCATCTGATGGGTAAGTAACTTGTTCTTTATTGTGAAACTTTTTGGGAGAACTTTATCCTTTTATTCTTCTTTGAATAATTCTCTTTTTCAATCTTTACTTTTAGACAGAAAGGAAAGATAAATGTATACTTACTAGGTTCTAATGTTCTCATTATTATAGCAGGATTCAATCCTTTTTTAATTCCTTTTTGGAAAAGTATTCTTCAAGCTTTACTTTGACACACAGAATGATGTTGAACACTTCCTCTTGAAATAGGTCCATAGACCCTAATGTTACAGCGGCAGTTAGTAGAGGATTGAGACCTTTGTTCTCCTATGGAAAACTCTCTTTCTCAACCTTTACTTTTACACAGAATGCTGTTGAAATCTCTTGAATTATAACAAGAGGTTCATAACGAGAATTTGTCTCAAAGGTACTTGTTTGTTTTCTGTTCATTTTAGTGTCTGTGTTCACTTATTTGATATCTAACCGTAATTGAAGCAGGAGGAATACGAACATCTCAAACATATTGAAAAAATATGAACCATCCAATTTAGCTTAAAGAGAATAGACTAAATTATCACCTTGCTACCTTCATTCTTAGATAATAGGACAATCAAAGATCATTTTTTTTCATAGTTTATTATCCAACTTTGTGTTTTCTTTTATTTTTCTTTTTCTTTTTTACCCCCTGAGTCAACCTTCCATTCAATTACTAATACTTGTTTACGGAATTTAAGCAAATATGGTCTTGGTCAGTTGTATTAGGTGATTTTCTAGTCATAATAACATCAAATTAGATAAAGATCCTCAAGGCAGGATAATGTCACAGGACCTTGACAAGTAGATTGGAGATCCAAAATATGTTAACCTATGCATCCGCGCGGACATCATGAGTTTCAACACGTGAAGTTTTTTAAGCTTAGAGAACCAAACAGAACCTGAACCAAGTGATGTCTATGGTTGTGCTCATTCTGACAGCCTCTTCTGGTGCTTATGTTCAGTGGCGACCCAGAAAAACTTTCTTAGGGGATCAGATGATAAATATTTATTTACCCAAAAATTAAGATATAATATTATGAACAACACTCTTGACAAATGGGTTATCCCAACTTAAATGGACTAAAATTCAAGTGTGCAAATATCTCTAAATAAAGGGGGAAATTTTTGTATTTAGAAGGGTGTAGAATGCAAATTTCATGATCTTAGGTGGTGCAACTGCCCCCCTTGAGTGTGCATCAGCCATTGCTTATGTTGATATAAATACAAATTCTGATGGTTCTTCTTTTCTATTGTTTTGTTTTAGGCTGTCCGTATTTGACTTATTTAATAGTTGACTCTAATGTTATATACTAGACAAATGAAGTTTGTGTTCTTGGTGAAAATTTTCTTCCTCTGCGAATTTGAAATATGTTAATCTATACATCCGTTCAGACATCATAAATTTCAACACTTGAATTTTTTAAGCTTAGAGAACCAAACAGAATCTGAACCAAGTGATGACTGTGGTTGTACTCATCTGACAGTCTCTTCTGGCGCTTATGTTGATGTAACTACCAATTCTGATGGTTCTCCGTTTCCATATTTTATTTTAGGCTGTCCATGTTTGACTTATTTATGTTACTTGACTCTAATGTTTTCTACTTGACAAATGAAGCTTGTTTTCTTGTTGAAATTTATCCTCCTCTGCAATTTCTTTCTATGGAACTGGTTTTTTCAATCATAATATTTTTTTAGGTTAATTTTAGAAAACCCCCCTCAACTATGCGGGTCGTCTCAGAAAACCCCCCTCAACTATTTTAACACTAGAAAACCCCCCTCAATTATGGAGTTGTAGATAACCCCCCTCAACTTTCAAAATATTATTTATCCCCCTCAACTTTTCTCACTTAACCCCCTTAACTAATATAATTTAAATCTAAATGAACAAATGATTGAAAATGACCATACTATCCCTAAGACATTAAATTTTTTTTACCATAGTGTTCCTTTTAACTTTTTAGTTAAAAATAACTTTCATTTTATTTACCCCTCTTCTTATTCCTCCATCTTCATTGCTAGATTTACGTGCAAATCTAATTTTTTCTTTCTTTTTGAAACACTGAACTTCTTTTATTTTCGTTTATCCATGCTTGTAATATTTGAAACAATTGAAACTTTTAATTTTTTAAAGATTAGTTTCCTCATCAAAACCCATCGAACCGAAGTCTAATATTTTGATTGGGTTGGGTTTTTAAACTCACATGAATTTTTTTCAACAAAGGGTATTTTAGTCGTTGCATATTTCAAATTAATAATAGTAGGGGGGTTATTTAAAAAAACTAGAAAGATAAAGGAGGTTTTGCACCCCATAGTTAAAGGGGGTTTAGTCATATTTTAAAAGTTGAGAGGAGTTATCTGCAACACCCTCAAATTTGAGGGGGGTTTTCTAAAGACAAAAAAAGCTGAGGGGGGTTTTCTGAGACAAGCTCCATAGTTGAGGGGGGTATTCTAAAATTAACCCTTTTTTTTCGTAGTGTATACGCATAAAGCTACTACAAACATCAAGCCTTGTATCTAACAATGTTTGATTTCATTTTGCTAATTCTTCAAAGTCAAGCATTTGTTGGTACCAGGCTTATAGATAGAGAGCATCCTAACTCGTTAGTAAGGTCTCATAAATTTCATATTTGCACCATCCCGTCCTTTTATGAATTCTGGTAGATCATTCCGAGATCTTTTATTCAGAAGTACCTGTAGCTTTATTTTCATCTATTTTGCTTTGTTGCTATCCTTCTCTCAACTCTTTAGTAACTTGGTTGATATATCTTCTTTTATTTATGTAATAGGTTAGTAATCTCCATGATAAATGTGGTACCTATTTCTCAGTTTTCTTTGATATTCAGTTTCCATAGGATCCTGTACATGAAGCATGCCCTTTGCTGATGCTTTTCTTGTCATCTTTAATATTGTGCTGTATATATTGGTAATGTGGAAGTTAAAATTCCTTGAACATTTGCTTTAAAGATGGGCTTTTTATGCACATACAATGCTAGTCATGCCGAACATTGCAAATTTGTTCCCTGGTTGTAAATGGTATATCATGGTTCATTTTAACATTTCAGATTATTAGCACCTGAAAAGAAATGTTTTACAACTGAGGTTTGTATGTGAAATTGAGCAGGGTTCGGGTGGCAGGCCTGGGTTTGGCCGTGGAGGTGGTGGATATGGTGCTGGTTCTGCCCCTTCTCTCGACTAGATGAATATTCGATGCAAATGAAATCATGAGTACTTATCCTGATTGAAATGAAATTTTGCATGAGGGCAGTTGATAGTTAAGAGAGATTTCTTGTTTGAAGTGAAAATGCTTGAAACTGGCTTTCGTTTTTATGAACTTTAGCACCATCGTCGTTTTGTTATGAATCATATTTTTCTTTTTCTGTTTTTTTCCTTCAGAATTTACATCTTTGCGAGGTCATGGCTTCTACTTTCCATGATATCTGTCTTGAAATATTGTTCTTTGCCTTTGATAACTTTGACTGTAAGTCTGTACCTATTGACTTAGAGATAATTTCATTTTGTTGAGATTGGCAGATGGAGAAATTTGATTTGAGATCTGCCCCCCATAATGTGAATGAAGAGCAGATACACTACTTATTTGTGCAAATTATGTTTTATCTAGAACCTGCATAAAAACTCAATTAATGAGAAAGATGCTACCACTTTTGACTTTCTTTTTAAACCACCGCGAGTACAAATATTCATAACGCGCTACAGTTGTTCCTTTTGACGTGTACGCCCCATAAGGCCAAAGTTCTGGCCCACTAACTTCTATTTCCTGAAGCCCAATCTTGTTCTTTCCCGGAGAATCACTTTGCCTGGCCCCTTTTCTCTGCTGGAAAAACTCACAAAAGTCTAAAGATATTATTATTTTACCAATTTGGTCCATGCTTTAAACTACCCGTGCTCAACTTTTGTTGCGAAATCAACTACTTTTTATTTCAGTTCCTCCCCTTCCCTCAAAGGCTCAAAGCACTTCGGACCTCACGCCCGTCAAACTCTCAAGACTCTCTAATCAGCTGTTTGCTCCAAAACAGCGGATATCTGTCAAGAGAAACAAACGACCCCGATCAGCGTGGGACCCACTTAATAGCACTGTTTGCTGTTCTGAGACCGCAGCTGGGCCCTAACCGTATGGCCTCGAACCCCATGAGCCGTGACATCCTGGGCTGGGTCCCACTGCCGTCATAGCCTCATAGCCCTCCGTGTCACGGTCTGCTCACCCGCAGGTACACCTGAACCCCCACACCACCATCCCCTCCTACAAAACTCCGCCGAGAAACCGCGGGCCCTATCCGGGCCCATTCCGTGTCTTCCGCGGGTGAGCAGAACGCTCAAACCCTCCTCCTTCTCGAGTGTGAAAGCGGTCAGCTCACTCGCGGACTCCGATAAAAGAGCAAACGAGGACACAGTCTCATTTCTTTTCTCACTTCTCACTTTAAGCTCTCAACTTCGCCCAAAAATGCCAGCTTTATTTCTAGGGTTTGTGTTCTTGATCTCACTGCTTCAATCTCATCAGTTACTCGCGATCGCAGGAGGTCAGTAGCTTTTCCCTAATCAATTTGTTTGAATCCAAGGTTAATCCCTCATTAGTACCTTAATTTTTATTTGCAGATTGCCCCTTAGATTTTAGTTGGTCAAATTTTACCCTAGCAGCATCTACATGTTCAAATCCGAACGAAAGAGGACAATGCTGCCGCTATATTAACGCATTTGTTGCTATTTCTGTTTCTAATTACGCAAATGCCACTGGCAAGCTTGGAGTTCCATCAGCATTTTCAGATGATTGCTTGAATTCTATATCGAAAACCTTTACTTTATATGGGATTCCTGCTAATGCCATTACATTTTGTGGGTTGGGTCCTAAAATTAGAGTTAACTATCAGTGTGAGGGGAGAGAGACTGTGTTGGAAATGATGCAGTCGCCGAACTTCCTTGATGTTAGGAAGAATTGTGAGATGTCGCTTTCGGTGGAGAGTAGTTGTAGGACTTGCTTGAACTCGGGGATTGAGTATCTTCATCGGCTTATAGGAGGGGATGATAATGTTACATTGAGTGTTTGTAGGAATGCTGTTTTTGTCGTTCTTGCGAATCAAGGTGGTGAGTCGTCCGCTGTTGATATGGCTGGTTGCTTCTTTGGTGTCAAAGGGCTCGGTGTTGCCTCAGGTTCGTGTATTTCGAGATTTAGTTGCTTATATCAGTTTCTATATATATTTCACGTCAATGTTCGAGTACTATATTTATGACATATTACGGAAATGGTTAGCTACTAATTTCTTGTGCATTGATAGTGTGTAATGAGGCAACAAAAAAATCAATTCTAAGTATGTTGAAGAGTTTTTAGTTGATAAGGTTTGTGAATGTTGATGTGGATGTGGATGTTGGATTAAAAGGGGGAAAAAAAGAATATACAATGGGATGAGTCTCATGTAGGTAGTCAAGAAGAGATGAAGTGTGGGGTCAAAACTTCATAGGGGGTTTCTTTTCTGGGTTCAACCGTTCCAGTTGGTTCCATGACCATATTAACTGGTCCGTCTTGGCAATCTCCTAATTTGGGCCTCAATGAGCTGCGTACCAAATATTATTTCTGAAAAAGAAATAGTTCACGTGCTGGCGCGCTCACAGTCACATGTACAAGCACAATGCATATTATTTAGCTAAGAGTTATCAAGAAGAGTAAGAGTACAGCAATGCACGAATTGTTAAAATGCCAACAATCCGTGATTCCAACTTCCAATTGTGTTGTATTAGTAATATCTATGATTTGCATATTAGAATAATCAACCACTTTTTAGAAGTAATAGTCTCAAATAAACACCAAAGCTACCGCAGAAGTAAAATTATGGACAGATAATTGTCCCAACAAGTCAAATCATTTGAAACAATTATTCTATTTCACGGCGCACCACTTGATATGCCGTGTTACTGATGATTTTTTCACTTACAGTCCCAACTTATAGTCACTCTCTGATCAAATGATACATGAATGCAATTGATACTTATAACATTTCCAGTTTCCATTTGGCTTAAAGACAAAACCCAGGCTGTAAAATTCTCAATATTTGATTATATGCTCTTTCTTATGTTATTTTTTTTATTCCAGAGCCATCTTCAACATCATTGGTGCCTGCAGCTTCTCCAAGTCAAGCTTTGCTGAGCCCTCCCTTTGTTCAAGATCCTGCTCAGAACCTAACTGCTATGTCACTGAAGAAACACCACAAATTGTACCACTTAAAGTTGCTTCTTGGAATTAGTACTGCAGTTCTGGGAATAGCTATTCTTATGCTGCTGATTTTAGTAATACTAATTCGCAAGAAAGCTAAGGAATTAAGGAAAGAAGATACTATTAATGATACATCCTGGAATGCCCTTCCACCTCCTCAAGCCCGGAAATTTCAAGATGGTAGTTTTGCTTGGCCTTTTCTTTGCATACTTTTATGTCTTCAAAATTATTGCCAGAAGCCATAACACATGCACCAAATAATCAAATGGCATTGACTGCTTGGTGGACCTGTTACTAACAAATATATATTCCCAGCAAACTGAGATTTAGAACTTTAAAAAATGCACATCCTGAAAAAAACAAAATGGTCCTTGTTTATATAAGAATAAAATTCCTGCTAGCAATAGGTAACATCGGTGAATAGAAAAGTAAACATTTGTGAAGGACGGAAGGAGATCAATGAGTTGTTCTCTGAGTTTTTCATTTCCTTCATGCTTGTTGAAGTTGTTCTTCTAAACTCGGTAGTATTCTTCTTGAATTGATGATCTTAGAAGTATGTCCTGATTCTGAAATGAAATTTATATTTCCTTATTGGATAGATCATAGAAGCATGGTTTGAAGAGTTCATGGTTTTTTCTGATACATGACTTGGGCAGATTTCCTGGTTGAGGGTTATGAGCTAGTTTTAACCCATCCAGAGCTCTTTTAATCATCCTGAAGTTTTATTTGCAAATTGTGTAACAGACTGTTTTGCAGGTGCATCATATACTTTCCAAAGATTCAGTTACAAGGAGGCAAAGAAAGCTACTGGAAATTTCAGTACTGTCATAGGAAAAGGAGGTTTTGGGACTGTCTTCAAGGCACAATTTGAAGATGGTTCTATAGCTGCTGTAAAGAGGATGGATAAAGTCTCAAAGCAAGGCGAGGAAGACTTCTGCCGAGAGATGGAACTCCTAGCTAGACTTCACCATCGCCATCTTGTTTCTCTCAGAGGATTCTGTATCGAGAAAAATGAGAGGTACTTTTCTCTCTTATGTTCATATTTCTTTACAAATGATTTTAATAGCCTCACAACGAATTTATTTGTATACTTTTACGTATTCAGATTTCTGGTGTACGAGTACATGGAAAATGGAAGCCTCAAAGATCATCTGCATTGTAAGTCTTCCAGTCATATTATTATTCTTTTTGCCATTTTGCACCTTGATGTGCCTAGCTGGTTGATGGAGGTACTTCTTGCACTTGTACAGCACCAGGGAGAAAACCATTGAGTTGGCAGGCTAGATTACAAGTCGCCATCGACGTGGCAAATGCTCTGGTAATGTCTTAAGAACATCACTGAGTAAGAATGTCCATAGGAACTGTATAATCTGAATATCTCGTATAAGTTGAAGGTTATTCTGTTAATTTGGAACTCGAAACGAAATCCTGGTTCATGTTAATGTCTTTTTATTCAATCTGTTTTCTGTTTCATATTTGTTTTTTTATGCATTGATTTTCATTTTCCATTTCTTGTACTTCCCTGTAGTGGCTTGGGCAAAATCATCTCAATAATCAAATTTCCGAGAACAAAAGGATGTCGGTTTTTGTAGAATCCATGTTAGCGTCTTAAACCCCTCCCCTTCCCGCTTTTCTTCTGCATGGGCGAAATTCAGATTGTGACACATAAGTAGGTTAGTGACGCATAAGTTGGTCAGCGCGATGGATATTTATTTTATCTCTGACGTTCTTACTGAAACACCATTGTGCTTTCCTGGTGTCTCTGAGTGACAGATGTAACTGAAGTATTTACCAAGTTTTTTGTTGCTAGTTCAGCCAAAGAGCATACAACTGACCCACAACTCAATTCAATCCTTCAGGATACATTGTCAAAGCTCTGTTAAACTTTCTTGTTGTAATCTGAACTTTAGCAATTAGCATTACACAAACCACTCTTGTCCATTTCTATTCTGTCTTATTTTGATGGCCACTATGGTTCAATTTTGAGAATTGGAGTGTTGGATGAGATCTTATGTTGACAAGCTTTTGCGTAACTGAAATTTCTTCAAATGCAGGAATACCTCCATTTCTATTGTAATCCTCCCCTCTGCCACAGAGACATAAAGTCCAGTAACATTCTTTTGGATGAGAATTTTGTTGCTAAGGTACATTCTTTCAGTAATTGCTGGTATAGCATTGATCTGTGTCATTTTCCTTTTAATTGATGTATACTTGTTCAAAAATAGGTTGCTGATTTTGGCCTTGCACATGCTTCCAGAAGTGGGGCAATAAGTTTTGAACCAGTGAGCACAGATATTCGGGAACTCCAGTGCGTAATTTAGTAAGTGGGATACTAATTTCGTGGCTGGTACATTTTGGTTAAGTACTATGTTTTCCCTTTTAATACTTTACATGAGATCCAGTGGTCCCACGAAATTCATATTTGTGGTACATTTACGATTGAATGCTGCAATTTAACTTCTCTTCAGCTGAAGACAATTTAACATTAAGCAACAGATAATGTGAAATTAATTTTCAACTGAAGTAATTATTTTGTAGGATGCCTATCAATAGCAATATGGATGATTTAATTTGGCGAATGCACAAATTTATGATGTGAAGAATGGCCAATATAACTCATTCCCTTCAATTTTTTCTCCTGACTTTTTGCCTCAAAATATCATGATAGTATTGTTAATTGAAGTCAGTGGAGTGACTGGAGTCTCATTAAATCATTACTCAGAGTGTCATACTTGTCTTCTATGCCTTATTTTAGTTTTTTTGAAAACAAAAAGAAAAAAAAAGCAAAAGCGATGTTATATTGTTATTGCATTACTTGTTTGTGCCAACAAGTCTCGAAGCAACACAATAAACCATACCTTTGATACTACTTGTTGGTTGTAAAAATCTATGAACAAAGATACGTTAGGTTGATTTTCTTTGGGCCATTAACTCAAAAGAGATATGGATTAACCCTGTTGATTCATGACTCCAAAGGACTTATCTAAAGACATAAATGTCTTATCCTAGCCCTGTAGCACATGACCACATGATCTTTTTTTATATGGGTTAATTTCACAAAACCCCCCCTGAACTTTGGGGGGAGTTGCACATAACCCCCCTGAACTTTGTTTATCTCACATAACCCACTTGAACTATGAGGTGTCTCACAAAACCCCCTTGAACTTTAGCATATCTCACTTGACCACCTTGTAATTTGTAAATAACTAAAATTTGCTTGAGAGAAAAAAAAACTCAAACTTTAGAGGAAGGAGTATGTTGTCTTTAAATTACAGGTGATAAAGTTTGAGAATTTTTCACTCGAAGACATTTTAGTTATTTGCAAATTAGAGGAAGGGGGGTTAGATGAAATAAGCTAAATTTCAGGGTGTGTTTTATGAGACACCCCATAGTTCAGGGGGGGTATGTGAGATAAACAAAGTTTAGGGGGGTTATGTGCAACACACTATTCATTTCTTACAGGGGGGTTTTTGTTAAATTAACTCTTTTTATAACAAATTCACTTGAAACTGATGATTGTGAGATACTTCCAAGATGCAACAAATTTGGAAAAACACACAGGTGAAGTCATGAAGAAAACCAAGAGTTTTCATATGCAATCATCTCTTACATGATATAATGAAGCACACACTATTCATTTATAACCTTACCGTAATGACCTTATTTCAAAAGTCCTTATGTATGAAAACTGATCATCCAATCCTAACATATTAAAACAAGCTGTTATTAATAGTAGTATAGTACTTAAGATGGATTTTGCATTTTCTCTAGTCCAACTAACTAAAATCAGTCATCATGAAAGTTTTAAATCTATTCTAATGCTTGCAGGGTACATGGATCCTGAATACATGGTAACTCAAGAGCTAACAGAAAAGAGCGACATATACAGCTATGGCGTGTTATTACTTGAACTCTTAACAGGAAGGAGAGCTATACAAGATAACAGAAACATAGTCGAATGGTCTCAGAAGTTTGTCGCATCAGAGTCAAGGCTACCAGAACTAGTTGATCCTAGAATCGGCGAATCGTTTGAAATGGAACAGCTCCAAATGCTAGTAGGAATCATACAGTGGTGCACTCAAAGAGAAGGGCGATCAAGGCCATCAATCAAGCAAATTCTCAGGATTTTGTCAGAGAGTTTAGATCCCATTAATGATGATGGCCAATGCAGTGGTTTGGGGGAGATCAGTAGCAGATTTATGGCACGCCGGAGTGAAGTTATTCCTAATAGTGGAGATACAAGATGTCTTATGTCTTCTTCAAGTACTTCGAGATCTTATTGTAGTCGGAGTGTTTTGCTTGAGACTGGTTCGCCTCAATCGCCTCCTGGAACTTTCTCTGTTTGAGTTTTGTTTAGTGTTCTTATAGGCAGGGTTTTAGTTATTAGTATTCTTTACAATCTGGCAATTTTTTGATATATAGCTGTGGAAGCTAAAGTGGCTTCTGGTTTTGTTTTGATTGTGATTATGTCAGATTTTTGTCTCTGTTTGTGGTCAAGATGTTTTTATTTTCGGTTTTATTTATTTTTTAATGATAGCAGCAGTAGAGGATCGGTTTTCTCTGATCTTTGTGTAATGTTCCAAATATATAATTTTTGTTGTACCCTTGTGAATACAAAATTCATGGCTTTTTGCTGCTGTCTGTATTGAAATTTGTTTCGACAACTGAATGCTGAATTTTGTATTATATTGATGTTTTGGGTTTGTGCAAGTTGTGAAGAAGATAGACTATCTCAATGTGACACAGTCATAACAAGGTAAGATAATAGTAAAGTATCCTGCGCAGGAATAAATAAATATAATCGCTTCTATTATTACATTTTCAAATGAGGAAAACTACAAAAATATCCATCTATATTCTGGTTTGCAGAATGATAATACATTTAATGAATGCAACAAAACTCTTACCTATTTTCCTTTATGAATAATCACTCGAAATATGTTTGATTATGGATCTTCGTGCTTTAAACGATTGTAGATTAGTAGAAGTTTTGTGACGTTTAATAAATTATTATGGTTTACCACTACTAAACAAGGTACAAATAAAAAGTTCTCTGTATATTGTAAGTTTTCTTTTAAACTAATCCACGAACAATAAAATGTGATTCCTCCCGCTATGTAACAAAACATACGCCCATGCATCCAACATTTTAGTGCATGTCAGTCTCAACATTTTCAACCGTACTAATTTGTCATAGAAGCCCTTTCTTTAATTGCTTTATATCCAATTGACCATATCACTCTCTAATTGATCAATCTGTCTTTATTTCAACCGCTTGGCTTTTTATTTCTTTCTTTTTCTAGTGGTGAAGGGGATAACCCCCTCTTTCTTTCCCAAAAATTTATTGCTATCATGCTTTGAATTTTTGAACTACATCATTCTCAGTCTGACTATCACAAAGCATTAGTCTTGGTGTTTAGCACTTAAAATGCCCTGCATCTACAAAGTAGCCCCATAATAGCACACAGGGTTAGAAACCTAGCTCAAGAATTTGTGAAAACTCAAGAATTTCATATATACAATTTCATACTCTAAAAATAGAGTTACAATTTCACACAATATGTATGTATGTACAAAAAATGTATATATGGAATAAATAAGGGTTTTTAGATATTAGTCCCTTAAATCTAACCTATTTTGATATTAGTCCCTCATATCTGAGTATTTTGATATTAGTCCCTCAAATTGGTTTAAGTTGTTAATATTAGTCCACGAAGTTAGTGGTCATTAAATCTATAGGGAATATTCTCATATCTATAACTTTGCATTTATGGGACAACTACCCTCACCAAATTAAAATTCATCGTTGCATAATTAAACTCTAATCAAATTAAAATTCATCATTGCATAATTAGACCCTAATCAAGATTAAACCATGGTTTAGGTTATTTTAACATAAAACCTAATGAAGGACCAATATCAACAACTTAAGGCAATTGAAGGACTAATATCAAAATAGCTCATATTTAAGAGACTAATATCAAAATAGCTCATATTTAAGGAACTAATATCTAAAAAACCCTAAATAAATAAATATATCAGCCTAATCTCTTTATACTAATTAATTAAAACTACATAGTCTCACATAAATACCAATCAAATGGGTGGTTTCACATTTGCCAAATAGCAACCCGTGCGCATCCTCATCAATCCCTGCAGAGAGAGGTCCTCTTCCCCAACTCCATCAGGATCCGGAAGCAGGCATAACCAAGCAAACAAATCCAAGACCGCAGTGAAGTCAACAACAACAACAACAACAAAGAGCCTGAGCTCCTGTGGACTCTCTTTCTCCCCTTCAGCACAAAAAAGAAAGAGAGAGAAGAAAGCAAAGCTACGAAGAATCAAAAGCAAACAAAGGTAATGGAATAGAGTATCTAATATTTTCATTTAATTATTGATTTCTGCCTTTCGTTTTGTTTCTGGTCATGGACGCTCTGAGAGCATGAGGAGAGAGGGCTAAAGAAATCATGATGCCGCATATTGCACCTACGGCAGTTTAATGAAAGGGAATAAAAAAATAGTAATAATAATAAAAGAAAACAAATAAAAATAGGAAAAAAAGAAATAAATAGGTAAATTATGACATTCATTGAGGCCTGTGATCGCTACAACACTTTCAACAGACTTCGACCTACGGTGCTTGTGGCTGACAGGTAGTATTAAACCGACTTCGACCTACGGTCCTCGTAGGCAGACAGTCTTGAAAAGCAACTCCGCTTTTATGACGTTATGTTGTCAAATTTAGAACAAAGAACCGATATGCATAAAAAGAACAATATAATAATATCTAAAATAAATTTAAATGGAACGTACTTGTTTATAAATAATTTGCATGCACTCTCTTAGTTGAATAAAAAATGCACATCAAAAGAATAAAAAGAGGACCAGATCCGAAATCACATATAACAAAAAGAAAATATGTACAAAAGAATAAGCTTTGCATCCAAACCCAAACTTTAAGTTTGTCCCACATCCAAACTAAATATTACAATACAGTCCCCAAACTCTTGAAACTTGCAATTCAGTCCTTGAATCTAAAAATTTAAAAGTAAGTCCCAAACTCTTGAAATTTGCAATTCAGTCCTTAAACTTCTAAAATTTGCAGTTTACCCCCTAAAATCATGAAAGTGCAGTTCAGCCCCAAAGATTTGAAAATTGCAGTTCGCCCCTTCATAGTTCTTGAAAATTCAAGTCCTCGCAAAAATTACAAGAATAAACTCAAAATACGCTAAAATTGCAAAAAGAACCATACTTGCAAAAAGAACCCCAAACTTATGAAATTCATAAATCCAACAAAATTGCAAATCAACTCAAAGTGCTAAAAGTGCATGAGTATGCAGAAACTACTAAAGTTCTAAACATCACAAAATTCACAAATATTCAAATCAAAATGGACCGCAAAGTCCGTAAACTAGAATATAAACTCACCCAAAATCGACTGGAATGTCATTTAAACTAAAATCTAAATCGAATGACCGAGATGTCACCAAACTAAAAATCCAAGTCAAGATTGACCGAAATGTCATCTAAAGGAAAATTCAAATCCAAATCAAATCAAATCAACTTGAGAAATGTCATTTACACTAAAATTCAATTCCAAATCAAATCAAATCAAATCAAATCAAATTGACCCAAATGTCATTTAAACTAAAATCCAATTCCAAATCAAATTGACCTCCATGTCACTAAACTGGACTCCAAATCAAATCAACCTCCACTCAAATCAACATCCATCTCTATATATCCTGTTGGAAGCATGTTTTAAGTTTCTTTCCAAATTGTATACTAGGGGTATGCCCTTGGTTAAGCCATGTAAAATTATATTATTATAATAAAATCTCCACATTTCTGCTGTGAGTTCTCTTTGAAAATTTGCTGACTCTTAATAGAAGGTGCCTCCTTGAGGAGGGTAATTAACAATGGACTCTTGAATCCATTGGCAACCATGAACCCCTTAAAAATAAAACCCTATTCTATGGGTGAATTTATGGATCCAAATTATCTATCTTAATTATAATATTTTATTGATATAATTGTGTGATCAAAGTCGGCAGGCAGTCTTGAAAAGCAACTCCGTTTTATGACGTTATACTGCCGAAATTTAGAACAAAGAACCGATATGCATAAAAGGAACAATATAATAATATCTAAAATAAATTTAAATGGAACATACTGTTTATAAAAAATTTGCCTACACTCTCTTAGTTGAATAAAAAATGCACAGCAAAAGAATCAAAAGAGGACCAGATCCGAAATCACATATAACAAAAAGAAAAGATGTACAAAAGGATAAGCTTTGCATCCAAACCCAAACTTTAAGTTTGTCCCACATCCAAACTAAATATTACAATCCAGTCCCCAAACTCTTGAAACTTGCAATTCAGTCCTTGAATCTAAAAATTTACAAATCAGTCCCAAACTCTTGAAATTTGCAATTCAGTCTTTAAACTTCTAAAATTTGCAGTTTACCCCCTAAATCATGAAAGTGCAGTTCAGCCCCAAAGATTTGAAAATTGCAGTTCGCCCCTTCATAATTCTTGAAAATTCAAGTCCCCGCAAAAATTACAAGAATGAACTCAAAATATGTTAAAATTGCAAAAAGAACCATACTTGCAAAAAGAACCCCAAACTTATGAAATTCATAAATCCAACAAAATTGGAAATCAACTCAAAGTGCTAAAAGTGCATGAGTATGCAGAAACTACTAAAGTTCTAAACATCACAAAATTCACAAATATTCAAATCAAAATGGACCGCAAAGTCCGTAAACTAGAATATAAACTCACCCAAAATCGACTGGAATGTCATTTAAACTAAAATCTAAATCGAATGACCGAGATGTCACCAAACTAAAAATCCAAGTCAAGATTGACCGAAATGTCATCTAAAGGAAAATTCAAATCCAAATCAAATCAAATCAACTTGACCGAAATGTCATTTACACTAAAATTCAATTCCAAATCAAATCAAATCAAATCAAATCAAATTGACCGAAATGTCATTTAAACTAAAATCCAATTCCAAATCAAATTGACCTCCATGTCACTAAACTGGACTCCAAATCAAATCAACCTCCACTCAAATCAACATCCATCTCTATATATCCTGTTGGAAGCATGTTTTAAGTTTCTTTCCAAATTGTATACTAGGGTATGCCCTTGGTTGCCATGTAAAATTATATTATTATAATAAAATCTCCACATTTCTGCTGTGAGTTCTCTTTGAAAATTTGCTGACTCTTAATAGAAGGTGCCTCCTTGAGGAGGGTAATTAACAATGGACTCTTGAATCCATTGGCAACCATGAACCCCTTAAAAATAAAACCCTATTCTATGGGTGAATTTATGGATCCAAATTATCTATCTTAATTATAATATTTTATTGATATAATTGTGTGATCAAAGTCGGCAGTCTTGAAAAGCAACTCCGTTTTATGACGTTATATCACAAATTTAGAACAAAGAACCGATATGCATAAAAGGAACAATATAATAATATCTAAAATAAATTTAAATGGAACATACTGTTTATAAAAATTTGCCTACACTCTCTTAGTTGAATAAAAATGCACAGCAAAAGAATCAAAAGAGGACCAGATCCGAAATCACATATAACAAAAAGAAAAGATGTACAAAAGGATAAGCTTTGCATCCAAACCCAAACTTTAAGTTTGTCCCACATCCAAACTAAATATTACAATCCAGTCCCCAAACTCTTGAAACTTGCAATTCAGTCCTTGAATCTAAAATTTACAAATCAGTCCCAAACTCTTGAAATTTGCAATTCAGTCTTTAAACTTCTAAAATTTGCAGTTTACCCCCTAAATCATGAAAGTGCAGTTCAGCCCCAAAGATTTGAAAATTGCAGTTCGCCCCTTCATAATTCTTGAAAATTCAAGTCCCCGCAAAAATTACAAGAATGAACTCAAAATATGTTAAAATTGCAAAAAGAACCATACTTGCAAAAAGAACCCCAAACTTATGAAATTCATAAATCCAACAAAATTGGAAATCAACTCAAAGTGCTAAAAGTGCATGAGTATGCAGAAACTACTAAAGTTCTAAACATCACAAAATTCACAAATATTCAAATCAAAATGGACCGCAAAGTCCGTAAAGTAGAATATAAACTCACCCAAAATCGACTGGAATGCCATTTAAACTAAAATCTAAATCGAATGACCGAGATGTCACCAAACTAAAAATCCAAGTCAAGATTGACCGAAATGTCATCTAAAGGAAAATTCAAATGTAAATCCAAATCAAATCAAATCAAATCAAATCAAATCAACTTGACCGAAATGTCATTCACACTAAAATTCAATTCCAAATCAAATCAAATCAAATCTAATCAAATTCACCGAAAGGTCGTCTAAACTAAAATCCAATTCCAAATCAAATTGACCTCCATGTCACTAAACTGGACTCCAAATCAAATCAAACTCCACTCCAAATCAAATTGACCTATATGTCCTGCTGGAAGCATGTTTTAAGTTTCTTTCCAAATTGTATACTAGGGGTATGCCCTTGGTTAAGCCATGTAAAATTATATTATTTTAATAAAATCTCCACATTTCTGCTGTGAGTTCTCTTTGAAAATTTGCTGACTCTTAATAGAAGGTGCCTCCTTGAGGAGGGTAATTAACAATGGACTCTTGAGTCCATTGGGAGCCATGGACCCCTTAAAAATAAAACCCTATTCTATGGGTGAATTTATGGATCCAAATTATCTATCTTAATTATATTATTTTATTGATATAATTGTGTGATCAAAGTCGGCAGGCAGTCTTGAAAAGCAACTCCGTTTTATGACGTTATGCTGCCGAAATTTAGAACAAAGAACCGATATGCATAAAAGGAACAATATAATAATATCTAAAATAAATTTAAATGGAACATACTTGTTTATAAAAAATTTGCCTACACTCTCTTAGTTGAATAAAAAATGCACAGCAAAAGAATCAAAAGAGGACGAGATCCGAAATCACATATAACAAAAAAGAAAAGATGTACAATAACTCTCCTGACAGTTTTTTACACTCTTACAACACCAAAATCATATAGTATGCAACCAATGCATAAACTTCCACTCTTCAAATTCTACCCTCCAAATATTTTAACTTATCTAGGTAAAGACACAAAAATTCTATCTGATTTACTTCTTATAAACAATAAAGATGGGGTTGTTTTATAGAAACATGCTTGTTTCCATCTCCACCACAAGGGTTCATATCAATTAGGCCCCATTCATTAGCTTGACTTGTAGCTAGCCTAGAGTGGACAAATCAACCGCCATTATTTCCTCCTCTCAAACTTTCATCTATATATGTGAGAGAGATGTTAGCTCTAATCCACACCAAGAGTACAATGACAAATCTTCCCTCCATTTTACTTCTCTTCATCATAGCTCATGCACCCTTTCTTCATGGATCTATGTCAAGAGACTACGCAACCTACATTGTTCATATGGACTTATCGGTCATGCCACAGGCATTCGCCAGCCATGATGGCTGGTATGCCGCCACTCTTGACTCCATCGACGCTGTCCCTGGCCTTGTATACGTCTATAATAACGCCCTTCATGGATTCAGCTCGTCTCTCTCAATCTCAGCTCGAACAACTGAAGAAATCGCATGGTTACGTGTCGTGTTATCGTGATTTACAAGTCAAGAAGGATACAACACACACCTCTAAGTTTCTGGGCCTGAATGGAGACTCGGGGATTTGGCCCGTGTCTAACTACGGCGAACGCCATTGTTGGTGTGATCGACACTGGGGTCTGGCCCGAGAGCTAGCTATCGAGATGATGGCATGAGCCCAGTACCATCGAGATGGAAGGGTGAGTGCGAGAAAGGCACTCAGTTCGTTTCCTCGATGTGCAACAGAAAGCTAATCGGTGCTCGTAGCTTCAAGAAGGGGCTCATAGCCAACAACCCAAATGTCACCATCACAATGAACTCGCCGCGTGACACCGAAGGTCATGGGACCCACACGTCTTCGACTGCGGCGGGGAATTATGTGTCGGGTGCGTCTTTCTTCGGGTACGGACCCGGAATATCTCACGGCATCGCGCCCCGAGCTAGAGTTGCCATGTATAAAGTTCTGTGGGAGGAGGGGTCTTTTGCCTCAGACATCATTGCAGGCATTGATTCCGCGATATCTGATGGGGTCGATGTAATTTCGATATCTTTCGGCAGGGACGAACTCCCTTTGTATCGTGATCCCGTTGCACTAGCAACATTCGCGGCGATGGAGAAGGGGATTTTTGTGGCAACTTCGTCCGGTAATGAAGGCCCGTATTTAGGGCTATTGCATAACGGGTCGCCGTGGGTTCTAACGGTCGGGGCGAGCACCGTGGATCGTACATTTTCAGGCATACTCGACCTCGGCGATGGCACTTCCATCATCGGGCAGTCAATTTATGTCGGAGGCCCAAGTATTTTAAAAAATTTGACCCTTGTGTATCTAGGGTCATGCACTGATAAATCCTCGCTACGGAAGGCTAGACACAAAATTGTAGTGTGTGATGACAGAGAATCACTTGGAGTTGTTACTGACAGTGTTAAGTCAGCCAAAGTGGCTGCTGGGATCTTCATATCAAAGGACCCTTTCTTAGAGTACTATGTTAGGTTCACAAGCCCAGGTGCTATCATAAGCCCTGAAGCTGGGTTATCCATTTTGAAGTATGTGAACCAGAGCTCGAACCCGAAAGCTACTTTGAGGTTTCAAGAAACCATCCTGGGCTCAAAACCTGCACCAGTTGTGGCTACTTATACATCCAGAGGTCCATCAGGAAGCTGCCCTAATGTTCTAAAGCCAGATATCGTAGCTCCAGGTTCACTGATTCTAGCATCTTGGTCACTAAATGCATCGGTAGGAGTCAACGCTAAATCGAAACCACTGTATGATCCTTTCAACATAATTTCAGGTACGTCTATGTCATGTCCTCACGCTGCTGGAGTCGGTGCACTACTGAAAAGTGTGCATCGAGACTGGAGTCCTGCAGCTATTCGATCTGCGATGATGACAACGGCCAATTCTTTGGACAACACATTAAAGCCATTACCGATATGGGGAATAAAATAGGCCTGCGACGCCACTAGCTATGGGCTCGGGTCATGTTGAGCCTAACAAGGCACTTGACCCTGGACTCATTTATGATGCAGGGCCTAAAGACTACTTGAGGCTCTTATGTGCTATGAACTTCACCAAGGAGCAAATAGTTATGGTTGCTAGATCTTCCTCTTTCGATTGTTCTGGTGCATCTTTGGATCTCAACTATCCTTCGTTCATCGCATTTTTCAATGCAAGCAAGAACGGTTCGATTGTAAAGAGCGTTCAAGTGTTTAGAAGAACAGTAACGAACGTAGGTTCGATCACAACCTACAATGCTAAGGTGGAGACAATGAGGGGGTTCTCTGTAAATGTTGAGCCAAAAACATTGGTGTTCAAAAAGAAGTATGAGAAGCAAAGCTTCACTCTAACTCTTAATGGCCACATGGGAGCGAAACAAGATGAGGTGGTTCATGGCTCATTGAGTTGGGTGGATGAGCAAGGGAAGTATGTAGTTAGGAGTCCAATTGTCGCAACATCTTTCACCACATAGAGTTTGTAAAAGAGTAAATGTAATAAGAAGTCAACATAGTTATATCTTACTGCACTACAAATAAGTCAAACAGATGATTGTATCTTGTGCATATATAAATCATGTCTGTGCTTTTTAAATAATAACAGAACTAATGATGGGAAAGCAACAAAGTTAGCATGCACCAAGTTGTTATCAAAGAAAAAAACTTAAGTGAAGAGACTAATGTTGGATAGAGACCGGCTGTGATGTGCTAGGGGACCTAATCCAGCACTTTTTTTAATTGGTGTATCCATAGTTGGCAGGAAAATGACCTATGTTGGAATGTCTGTTATATTTATTTAAATAAAGGAGAGTCATCTTAAGAAAACATTTCAGTGTGGAATTGGAAACTGAAACTTGACTCAATAGTCCATACAAAAGAGAAGTGCACTTCACAAAGTTCCTGATTGAAATACATTATGTCAAGATTGATTCAACAATTAGATAAACAATGAGGCATGATAGAAATAAATCCTTGCATCCGATTAATATTTGGGGAAAATGCTCCTACCTCCCTTAGATTTTCAACCGAATGTCGCACTCCAAGTTGAATAGTCTTAAAGGTGAAAATATTCTACCTTTAAAAAAAAAAAAGAATTTCCTCCATCCCCATTTTCTCACATTACTTTTAAAAATATCAATACTAGTAGGAGAATTCCAACTTTGACTAATCAATTTAAGCTGGAACATTATCTATAAAGGTGAAAGCATTTTCCGCTATATTATTTAAAAATACAGGAAGCATAGCTAGCAAGACATCCAGTTTCTGTACACGACTATGTACCTTTGAATTAAATTGATTTGGTTTTGGGTTTACGATAATCTCGTTCAACTTTTTTCTGGATTGCATTGTTTTATGAAGAACCTGATAGAAATTGATAACAATTATTTTCCTTGCTGGTTAAGTTCTCTAATTGTTGTCCTTGGATATTACATATGTCTAACCATGAGAAAAATGCTGTACACAAATTGGCCTTATAAAAGAAAAGGATAGCGTGCCTTTGATCTACTGATATATATGGATTGTGTACATAATAGTGTTAGTGTTGGTTTATTGGCTTGAATCCTCAAGGATCCACCTCTAGATTCAATAAGAAGAAAAACATAACGCTGAGTCCATCAAGATTAGGCTTCGTTAAACACAATATTTCTTGATGTGTAGCACCGCCCAGCTTGTGAGATCACAACATCTCCATCCTTTTCTTCCACTGCATTCCCACAAAATGCACCTTACGACCTTTTGTCGAACTTGTCGCATAATTGATCGGACACAAAGACATAACACACAATCGAAAATTCTAAAATGGCTTACTACTAGCTTGATATTCCACGAATCGATAAGGTGACATGAACTCCAATTTCAGTTGTGGTAGCCGATTGATCACGTGTGTCGTAGTTTTCATACACTTTGCCCAAAATGTCATGACACATTTGCGAACCAATTCATGACACATTTGCGAACCAATTCATGACACATTTGCGAACCAATTCATGACACATTTGCGAACCAATTCATGACACATTTGCGAACCAATTCATGACACATTTGCGAACCAATTCATGACACATTTGCGAACCAATTCATGACACATTTGCGAACCAATTCATGACACATTTGCGAACCAATTCATGACACATTTGCGAACCAATTCATGACACATTTGCGAACCAATTCATGACACATTTGCGAACCAATTCATGACACATTTGCGAACCAATTCATGACACATTTGCGAACCAATTCATGACACATTTGCGAACCAATTCATGACACATTTGCGAACCAATTCATGACACATTTGCGAACCAATTCATGACACATTTGCGAACCAATTCATGACACATTTGCGAACCAATTCATGACACATTTGCGAACCAATTCATGACACATTTGCGAACCAATTCATGACACATTTGCGAACCAATTCATGACACATTTGCGAACCAATTCATGACACATTTGCGAACCAATTCATGACACATTTGCGAACCAATTCATGACACATTTGCGAACCAATTCATGACACATTTGCGAACCAATTCATGACACATTTGCGAACCAATTCATGACACATTTGCGAACCAATTCATGACACATTTGCGAACCAATTCATGACACATTTGCGAACCAATTCATGACACATTTGCGAACCAATTCATGACACATTTGCGAACCAATTCATGACACATTTGCGAACCAATTCATGACACATTTGCGAACCAATTCATGACACATTTGCGAACCAATTCATGACACATTTGCGAACCAATTCATGACACATTTGCGAACCAATTCATGACACATTTGCGAACCAATTCATGACACATTTGCGAACCAATTCATGACACATTTGCGAACCAATTCATGACACATTTGCGAACCAATTCATGACACATTTGCGAACCAATTCATGACACATTTGCGAACCAATTCATGACACATTTGCGAACCAATTCATGACACATTTGCGAACCAATTCATGACACATTTGCGAACCAATTCATGACACATTTGCGAACCAATTCATGACACATTTGCGAACCAATTCATGACACATTTGCGAACCAATTCATGACACATTTGCGAACCAATTCATGACACATTTGCGAACCAATTCATGACACATTTGCGAACCAATTCATGACACATTTGCGAACCAATTCATGACACATTTGCGAACCAATTCATGACACATTTGCGAACCAATTCATGACACATTTGCGAACCAATTCATGACACATTTGCGAACCAATTCATGACACATTTGCGAACCAATTCATGACACATTTGCGAACCAATTCATGACACATTTGCGAACCAATTCATGACACATTTGCGAACCAATTCATGACACATTTGCGAACCAATTCATGACACATTTGCGAACCAATTCATGACACATTTGCGAACCAATTCATGACACATTTGCGAACCAATTCATGACACATTTGCGAACCAATTCATGACACATTTGCGAACCAATTCATGACACATTTGCGAACCAATTCATGACACATTTGCGAACCAATTCATGACACATTTGCGAACCAATTCATGACACATTTGCGAACCAATTCATGACACATTTGCGAACCAATTCATGACACATTTGCGAACCAATTCATGACACATTTGCGAACCAATTCATGACACATTTGCGAACCAATTCATGACACATTTGCGAACCAATTCATGACACATTTGCGAACCAATTCATGACACATTTGCGAACCAATTCATGACACATTTGCGAACCAATTCATGACACATTTGCGAACCAATTCATGACACATTTGCGAACCAATTCATGACACATTTGCGAACCAATTCATGACACATTTGCGAACCAATTCATGACACATTTGCGAACCAATTCATGACACATTTGCGAACCAATTCATGACACATTTGCGAACCAATTCATGACACATTTGCGAACCAATTCATGACACATTTGCGAACCAATTCATGACACATTTGCGAACCAATTCATGACACATTTGCGAACCAATTCATGACACATTTGCGAACCAATTCATGACACATTTGCGAACCAATTCATGACACATTTGCGAACCAATTCATGACACATTTGCGAACCAATTCATGACACATTTGCGAACCAATTCATGACACATTTGCGAACCAATTCATGACACATTTGCGAACCAATTCATGACACATTTGCGAACCAATTCATGACACATTTGCGAACCAATTCATGACACATTTGCGAACCAATTCATGACACATTTGCGAACCAATTCATGACACATTTGCGAACCAATTCATGACACATTTGCGAACCAATTCATGACACATTTGCGAACCAATTCATGACACATTTGCGAACCAATTCATGACACATTTGCGAACCAATTCATGACACATTTGCGAACCAATTCATGACACATTTGCGAACCAATTCATGACACATTTGCGAACCAATTCATGACACATTTGCGAACCAATTCATGACACATTTGCGAACCAATTCATGACACATTTGCGAACCAATTCATGACACATTTGCGAACCAATTCATGACACATTTGCGAACCAATTCATGACACATTTGCGAACCAATTCATGACACATTTGCGAACCAATTCATGACACATTTGCGAACCAATTCATGACACATTTGCGAACCAATTCATGACACATTTGCGAACCAATTCATGACACATTTGCGAACCAATTCATGACACATTTGCGAACCAATTCATGACACATTTGCGAACCAATTCATGACACATTTGCGAACCAATTCATGACACATTTGCGAACCAATTCATGACACATTTGCGAACCAATTCATGACACATTTGCGAACCAATTCATGACACATTTGCGAACCAATTCATGACACATTTGCGAACCAATTCATGACACATTTGCGAACCAATTCATGACACATTTGCGAACCAATTCATGACACATTTGCGAACCAATTCATGACACATTTGCGAACCAATTCATGACACATTTGCGAACCAATTCCCTCCGATACACAAACCGGTTCCCCAAAATTGGTGTACCACTTACAAGTATGCTAGATGTAAAGTCTCTTTGAGTGCACGAGCACAAGACGCAATGCAATGTGTGCAATTAAGTGAAGGGAGACACACAATAGCGTATATAAGCCGATGACTTTACTGTAACTAAACACACATGTTAATTAAATGTAAAATAAAACCATGATCCTAAAACGAGCTCTGTGAAAAAAAAACAGAACAAAAAAACAAACTCCATAAAAAAGAAGTATTTAAGTATTTTGTATGAAAAAATATTAAAATTCATAATTAGCTTTCTAGTTTTCTACTATATGTTGAAAATTTTAAGCGCACTCGAAAAAAATTTGCAACGTACTACTAACCGAACTTACGTGATCGGGCAAGCTACCCCTAATGAATCCAAATTTTCTAAGTGGCTAATTGCGCATCTAAATTGCATCGCGGACCCGCCACGCATCACGCATCGCGGTAACTATGGAGCAAACTCTCTAACTCCAATAGTATTGGTTGAGTCGACCAACCGTGTGTAGCTGCAATGAACCCACAGTACTCCGATCTTAAACCGTGGATTAGTATTCTTCTCATCCTTACATCCGATATTCTAGAATCTGGATCTGGCTGAGCAAGATCTGAATAGAGCGTTTTTACTTGCTTGAAATACTGACTTATTGTCAGATCCTTCTGTTGCAAGGTCATCAACTGATACTCAAGAAGCTGGAGTCGAGCATCGTTCTTCTTCGAGAAAAGTGTGGTGAGCGTATCCCAAGCATTCTTCAGAGTTTTGGCATCTCGCATATAGTCTACGAGATCTTCTTCTTCCTTAGGACTTCACCTATTTCTTGAGGTGCTGAGGTTTCGACACCACTGACGATCTCCCAGAGATCTTGTCCTTGCAAATAAGACTTCATTCAAGTCTCCCAGTAGCTATAGTTGTTGCCGTTGAGTTTCTTGAGGGAGCAGTAGTACTTGTCGATCCGCCATCGCGGACGCTGCATCGCCTCCAAGATCTCCCCGCAAGTCTGGTCCCCAACCAACCAACTTCACAGTCTCGGACTGAGCACGAACTTTGAAAGCCGGTAGGACTGCCGTAGGAGAGAGTCGATCCCTGACCGCCTGCTCCGATACCACTTGTTGATTTGAGAAAGGTGGTGGACACTAAGAAATATTTTATTATTATTTCTTTAGTAGTACAACCCTTAGTACTCTCTCTAATACAAACACTCTCTCTACTACTACACTACTACACTACTACACTCTTTTTCAGCACACTACTCATTCTTTTTCTCTCTCCCTCTCTTATTTACTTCTCTTTATTTTGCTTGCTACTGGGATCCACAAGCTCCCTCTCTCTGTTTGATTTTTCTTTCAATGGCTAATTACTGGCCACTAATCATACGGGACTAATAGTCCCGTATGTTTCAAAAGCTCTATCTTGCAAAACCGACCCCTTTTTGGCAAAAAAGAGGTCGATTTTGCTAAATAATTAGCAAAACGGTCTGTTTTGCTAATTATTTAGCAAAAATGGGCTGTTTTAACAAAAACTCCAAATAAAAATTAATGTGAATACTCTCGCAAAATAGAGCAAAAACAGAAAGGCACCACATGGCATCCAAGGATAATAAGCTCCAAACATCAACACGTAAGAAGACAAGGAAGAAAATGAAATCATATGCTCAGAAAAACACAAACACAAGTCAGACTCATTTGAAGGGTGCCTATAATTTCTTGTTACTATCTTGTGATATACTGATTCTTTCTATCGAGCATTCTTAGTCTCCTGTTAGATGTGATGTGTTGTAAATATATCTTCGTTATATATATATATATATATATATATATATATATATATATATATATATATATATATATATATATATATATATATAAAGACTCCTATAAACTTAAGTTGATAGGGAATAGTCATCCACCAACTTTTCTATCCATTGATGTTGCCTTGGGATCCGTGAAAGATATAAAGCCCAGTTTGAGATTTGTGTGCATCTTGATTTCACGGATCTCAAGTCAAGATCAATGGATATAAAAGTTGGTGGACACTCCTCCCTATCAACTTAAGTTTATAGGAGCCTTGTTCTATATATATGTGTGTGTGTGTGTACATACTCCAGTACTTGTAAATTTTGGTCCCCTTAGGTTCTTCTCATCTTTCACAAGTATATAAAAAGACAAGGGTTATTTGCATTTAGATACCCCTAGAGTTTACATCATTTTTTGATTTTGATAAGCCAAGGTTCCTTTTTTCCTTTTTTTCTTTTTTTCTTTTTTGCCAAAAAATGCCCAAAATTAAAAATGACTTAGCTCTGGTACCCCCTGTTAAGTCATTTTAGGGAATTAAAGTTCAATGCTTTTGAACTTTGGGGGTATTCTTTTGGGAAAAAAAAAGTTTTGGGTATCAAAGTTAAAAATGATGTAAACTTTGGGATATTTAAGTACAAATAAAATAAGGACAAACAGTGTATGTCTGTCTGATCAAAATAAACAAACTAGAATTTCTCCTCTTTTTTTTTTTCAATGACGTTCAACCCTACAAAGCAGCAGAGTAAGGCAATTCAATGAACTTTCCAAAATCCTACAATATCAACAGGCACATTCAAAGTTAGAAACACCTCAAGGAACAAATGTGGCACTCTCGAACCTCTCTAGCACACTAACAAGCAAATTCAAACACCCAAAATAACTCTAACATAGAAAATCGTAAACTCTTACTTCAAGCTCTCCCAACTACTAGATAAACAACCATACAAGAAGAATACAATTCATCGAGAACTCAGCATTGCTCGTTCATTTTCTCAAGTCATGTCTAAAATGCGAGAGACAAAGGGAATGATGCTCACTATGTTTACAATTAGTTAAAATTTTAAACCATAATGCATCTTAACTTAAAGTTCATGATGTAGAACTAAAATGTACAATTGCATGATAGATGATGAAGTAACAAGCAAATTCAAAGGTCAGATATTGAGCTTACACTGATCCATCTACAGGCTATTGGGGCCCCAGCTCTACAAACCCCAAGCTCATTTCCCTTCTACTCACTGCGGCATTTCTACAAACAGGTCGCGTGCATGACCAACTCAGCACATTTCAAAACTGAAACTGGTTGAGCTTATAATTGATCGTCGTGGTAGCCAATAACAAGCAATTAGTTTAATTTATAACTATAAGGTCGAATTATTGGGTTGTTGGGCTATTGGGCTTGGACTCACAGGAACTCAACCTATATTTGGGTCCAACAGAAAAATGGACCCCATTAACAGATTTCAAAAAGGTAAATTTCACGAAACACCCCCTAAACTTCGGGGAGTTTCATAGAATCTCCTGAAATTTCGAAAAGGGTAAATTACACTAAACCCCCATGAACTTTCAGCCTTTTGCACTAAACCCCAACAAACTTTCAAAATCACACTAAACCCCAACAAACTTTTTGGACTTGTAGAAAACCCCCATGAACTTTCAGACTTTTGCAGATATCCCCTAAACAGAGTCAGTTTACTTTTTGTGTGGACTAAAATACCCTCACCTTAAAAAAAACACTCCCACTTAAAATCTTATAACCCCTTCACTTTTTTTCCCCAACTGTAAGAAAAATTTATCGAGCAAATGACATTGAGGGAATCGGTCGGGTCTAGAGCTTCATCGAAATTGGCGCTTTGCCGGAGTTGAGTCAGTTTCCATTAAAAGACTTTGAAATCAGCGGGTCTGGGCCCGATCTTAAGAGGGGAGTTGGGGGGGAAAAATATAAAAACAAGAGATTTATGATTAGGGTGAAATATATAGAAAAGATCATAAATAAAATTTTAATAACTTAAAGGCCATTTTGGTCTTTTTTAGTTATGTGCATTGCACGTGCCAAGTTAGACTTAACGGTGTTAGTAGGGGGGTTTCCTGCAAAAGTTCATTGGGGTATAGTGTAATTTTGAAAGTTCGTTGGGGTTTAGTGCAAAAGGATGAAAGTTCATGGGGTTTAGTATAATTTACCCTTTCGAAAATTCACAAAACGGGTAAGGTTGTTAGCCATGGTAGCAAAAATTTGAAGAATTTAGAGATATTTTCTCTAATTTTATAAATGTAGTGGGGTTTTGTGCAACTCACCCCCAAAGTCGACGGTTTTTTTTCAATTTACCCAATAAATAAATAAATCAGTGGGTCCCATTGTCAGTGAAAGGTGTGTAAATAAAAAAGTTGGCAGCAATCCCATTACAAGTTCCTTCTTCTAGTATTTTTGTCTCTTCAGACAGACGACGCTACATATATAGCTACCTAGCAAAAATGAACTCGCTCATCTCACTGCCAAAAAAAAAAAAAAAAACCAAAACCCTAGAAATCGAGCTGCATTAAGGTAAAACATTCCGCATTTTCCTTCAAAATATTTGGAAATTAGCTAATTGCGTTAAAATTATGAAAGCAAATGTAATGCATTCACTCATTGCTAGTCAATTTTTACAATGTTCATTTTGGTACCGTTGTATAGTTAGGTTTTACACACATCTAGCTACATTTAGGGTTTTATCTTGATTTCTCAAAAGTACCCATCACTAGTTTTACTTGCATGAGGCTGAAATTGTTTTTTTTTAAATTAATTTTTTGGGATTTTTCTTGAAAAATGATGACAGATTTATGTGATGGTTGGTGAATGTACTTATGAAAATGTAACCCATGTGAAAGTTTTTTTTTTTGCTGTTTTTCTTTAACTTTTTTTTTATAGCAAAGTTGTGATCTTTCATGTGTGAAACGTTTGAGATTGGTCACCTTCTCTCTTCTGAGTAAATTTCCCCATTTTCCAGTTCCTGTATAAGAGATTTTGGGTTGGGGTGTTGCTTGAAATTGACAATAGACTTATGTCATGGTTGGTGAGTAGTTATTAAAACTTCTAAACCATGCGAATATATTTATTTCACCTTTTTCTACTTTTTTTTTTAGTATTTTGTTAGTGATATTGTGATCTTTCATGTGTCAAAAGATTGGGATTGGTCACATTCTCGAATATGAAATGATGTCCCCATTTTCCATTTCCTTTTAATGTTATATTTTTGAGAGTTTTCCTTCATGCTTGTTGAAGTTGTTCTTCTAAACTCGGTAGTATTCTTCTTGAATTGATGATCTTAGAAGCATGTCCTGATTCTGAAATGAAATTTATATTTCCCTATTGGATAGATCATACAAGCATGGTTTGGAGAGTCCATGGTTTTTTCTGATACATGACTTGGGCAGATTTCCTGGTTGAGGGTTATGAGCTGCTTTTAACCCATCCAGAGCTCTTTTAATCATCCTGAAGTTTTATTTGCAAATTGTGTAACAGACTGTTTTGCAGGTGCATCATATACTTTCCAAAGATTCAGCTACAAGGAGGCAAAGAAAGCTACTGGAAATTTCAGTACTGTCAGAGGAAAAGGAGGTTTTGGGACTGTCTTCAAGGCACAATTTGATGATGGTTCTATAGCTGCTGTAAAGAGGATGGATAAAGTCTCAAAGCAAGGCGAGGAAGACTTCTGCCGAGAGATGGAACTCCTAGCTAGACTTCACCATCGCCATCTTGTTTCTCTCAGAGGATTCTGTATCGAGAAAAATGAGAGGTACTTTTCTCTCTTATGTTCATATTTCTTTACAAATGATTTTAATAGCCTCACAACGAATTTATTTGTATACTTTTACGTATTCAGATTTCTGGTGTACGAGTACATGGAAAATGGAAGCCTCAAAGATCATCTGCACTGTAAGTCTTCCACTCATATTATTATTCTTTTGCCATTTTGCACCTTGATGTGCCTAGCTGGTTGATGGAGGTACTTCTTGCACTTGTACAGCACCAGGGAGAAAACCATTGAGTTGGCAGGCTAGATTACAAGTCGCCATCGACGTGGCAAATGCTCTGGTAATGTCTTAAGAACATCACTGAGTAAGAATGTCCATAGGAAGTGTACAATCTGTATATCTCGTATAAGTTGAAGGTTATCCTGTTAATTTGGAACTCGAAACGAAATCCTGGTTCATGTTAATGTCTTTTTATTCAACCTGTTTTCTGTTTTATATTTGTTTTTTTATGCATTGGTTTTCATTTTCCATTTCTTGTACTCCCCTGTAGTGGCTTGGGCAAAATCATCTCAATAGTCAAATTTCCCAGAACAAAAGGATGTCGGTTTTTGTAGAATCCATGTTAGCGTCTTAAACCCCTCCCCTTCCCGCTTTTCTTCTGCATGGGTGAAATTCAGATTGTGACACATAAGTAGGTTAGTGACGCATAAGTTGGTCAGCGTGTTGGATATTTATTTTATCTCTGACGTTCTTATTGAAACACCATTGTGCTTTCCTGGTGTCTCTGAGTCACAGATGTAACTGAAGTATTTACCAAGTTTTTTGTTGCTAGTTTAGCCAAAGAGCACACAACTGACCCACTACTCACTTCAATCCTTCAGGATACATTGTCAAAGCTCTGTTAAACTTTCTTGTTGTAATCTGAACTGTAGCAATTTGTAATATGTACTTTAGCAATTAACATTACACAAATCACTCTTGTCCATTTCTATTCTGTCTTATTTTGATGGCCACTATGGTTCAATTTTGAGAATTGGAGTGTTGGATGAGATCTTATGTTGACAAGCTTTCGCGTAACTGAAATTTCGTCAAATGCAGGAATACCTCCATTTCTATTGTAATCCTCCCCTCTGCCACAGAGACATAAAGTCCAGTAACACTCTTTTGGATGAGAATTTTGTTGCTAAGGTACATTCTTTCATTAATTGCTGGTATAGCATTGATCTGTGCCATTTTCCTTTTAATTGATGTATACTTGTTCAAAAATAGGTTGCTGATTTTGGCCTTGCACATGCTTCCAGAAGTGGGGCAATAAGTTTTGAACCAGTGAGCACAGATATTCGGGGAGCTCCAGGTACGTAATTTCGTAAGTGGGATACTAATTTCGTGGCTGGTACATTTTGGTTAAGTACTATGTTTTCCCTTTTAATACTTTACATGAGATCCAGTGGTCCCACGAAATTCATATTTGTGGTACATTTACGATTGAATGCTGCAATTTAACTTCTCTTCAGCTGAAGACAATTTAACATTAAGCAACAGATAATGTGAAATTAATTTTCAACTGAAGTAATTATTTTGTAGGATGCCTATCAATAGCAATATGTATGATTTAATTTGGCGAATGCACAAATTTATGATGTGAAGAATGGCCAATATAACTCATTCCCTTCAATTTTTTCTCCTGACTTTTTGCCACAAAATATCATGATAGTATTGTTAATTGAAGTCAGTGGAGTCTCATTAAACCCCCTTGAACTTTAGCATATCTCACTTGAACCCCCCTCCCCCCTCCCCCCCACCGCGTAATTTGTAAATAACTAAAATTTGCTTGAGAGAAAAAAAAAAGTTTCAAACTTTAGAGGAAGGAGTATGTTGTCTTTAAATTACAGGTGATAAAGTTTGAGAATTTTTCACTCGAAAACATTTTAGTTATTTGCAAATTAGAGGAAGGGGGGTTAGGTGAAATAAGCTAAATTTCGGAGGGGGGGGGGAGGGGGTTATGAGACAGCCCATAAACAAAGTTTAGGGGGGTTATGTGCAACACCCCCCCAAATTTTAGGGGGGGTTTTGTGAAATTAACTCTTTTTATATCAAATTCACTTGAAACTGATGATTGTGAGATACAACATGCAGCAAATTTGGAAAAACACACATGGTGAAGTCAAGAAGAAAACCAAGAGTTTTCATATGCAATCATCTCTTACATGATATAATGAAGCACACACTCTTCGTTTATAAACTTACCGTAATAACCTTATTTCAAAAATCCTCATGTATGAAAACTGTTCATCCAGTCCTAACATATTAAAACAAGCTGTTATAAATAGTAGTATAGTGCTTAAGAATTAAGATGGATTTTGCATTTTCTCTAGTCCAACTAACTAAAATCAGTCATCATGAAAGTTTTAAATCTATTCTAATGCTTGCAGGGTACATGGATCCTGAATACGTGGTAACTCCAGAGCTAACAGAAAAGAGTGACATATACAGCTATGGCGTGTTATTACTTGAACTCTTAACAGGAAGGAGAGCTATACAAGATAACAAAAACATAGTTGAATGGTCTCAGAAGTTCATTGCGTCAGAGTCTAGGCTACCTGAACTAGTTGATCCTAGAATTGGCGAATCATTTGAAATGGAACAGCTCCAAATGCCAGTAGGAATCATACAGTGGTGCATTCAAAGAGAAGGGCGGTCAAGGCCATCAATCAAGCAAATTCTCAGGGTTTTGTCAGAGAGTTTAGATCCCATTAATGATGATGGCCAATGCAGTGGTTTGGGGGAGATCAGTAGCAGATTTATAGCATGCCGGAGTGAAGTTATTCCTAATAGTGGAGATACAAGATGTCTTATGTCTTCTTCAAGTACTTCGAGATCTTATTGTAGTCGGAGCGTTTTCCTTGAGACTGGTTCGCCTCAATCGCCTCCTGGAGCTTTCTCTGTTTGAGTTTTGTTCAGTGTTCTTATAGGTAGGGTTTTAGTTATTATTAGTATTCTTTACAATCTGGCAATTTTTTTGAAATATAGGTGTGGAAGCTAAAGTGGCTTCTGGTTTTGTTTTGATTGTGAATATGCCAGATTTTGTCTCTGTTTGTGGTCAAGATGTTTTTATTTTTAGTTTTATTTATTTTTATTTTTTATTTTTTAATGATAGCAGCAGTAGAGGATCGCTGGATCGGTTTTCTCTGATCTTTGTGTAATGTTCCAAATATATAATTTTTGTTGTACCCTTGTGAATACAAAATTCATGGCTTTTGGCTGCTGTCTGTATTGAAATATGTTTCGACAACTGAATGCTGAATTTTGTATTTTATTGATGTTTTGGGCCTGTGCAAGTTGTGAAGAAGATGGACTATCTCAATGTGACACAGTCATAACAAGGTGTGATAATAGTAAAGTATCCTGCGCAGGAATAAATAAATATAATTGCTTCTATTATTACATTTTCAAATGAGGAAAACTACAAAATATCCATCTATATTCTGTTTTGCAGAATGATAATACATTTAATGAATGCAACAAAACTCTTACCTATTTTCATTTATGAATAATCACTCGAAATATGTTTGATTATGGATCTTCGTGCTTTAAACGATTGTAGATTAGTAGAAGTTTTGTGACGTTTAATAAATTATTATGGTTTACCACTACTAAACAAGGTACAAATAAAAAAAGTTCTCTGTATATTGTAAGTTTTCTTTTAAACTAATCCACTAACAATAAAATGTGATTCCTCCCGCTATGTAACAAAACATACGCCCATGCATCCAACATTTTAGTGCATGTCAGTCTCAACATTTTAGTGCATTTTCAACCGTGCTAATTTGTCATAGAAGCCCTTTCTTTAATTGCTTTATATCCAATTGACCATATCACTCTCTAATTGATCAATCTGTCTTTATTTCAACCGCTTGGCTTTTTATTTCTTTCTTTTTCTAGTGGTGAAGGGGATAACCCCCTCTTTCTTTCCCAAAAATTTATTGCTATCATGCTTTGAATTTTTGAACTACATCGTTCTCACTCTGACTATCACAAAGCATTAGTCTTGGTGTTTAGCACTTAAAATGCCCTGCATCTACAAAGTAGCCCCATAATAGCACACAGGGTTAGAAACCTAGCTCAAGAATTTGTGAAAACTCAAGAATTTCATATATACAATTTCATACTCTAAAAATAGAGTTACAATTTCACACAATATGTATGTATGTACAAAAAAATGTATATATGGAATAAATAAGGGTTTTTTTAGATATTAGTCCCTTAAATCTAACCTATTTTGATATTAGTCCCTCATATCTGAGTATTTTGATATTAGTCCCTCAAATTGGTTTAAGTTGTTAATATTAGTCCCTGAAGTTAGTGGCTGTTAAATCTATAGGGGAATATTCTGTTATCTATAACTGTTGCATTTATGGGACAACTACGCCCCTCACCAAATTAAAATTCATCGTTGCATAATTAAACTCTAATCAAATTAAAATTCATCATTGCATAATTAGACCCTAATCAAGATTAAACCATGGTTTAGGTTATTTTAACATAAAACCTAACAGAAGGACCAATATCAACAACTTAAAGGCTGTTGAAGGACTAATATCAAAATACTCAGATTTAAGGGACTAATATCAAAATAGCTCATATTTAAGGAACTAATATCTAAAAAACCCTAAATAAATAAATATATCAGCCTAATCTCTTTATACTAATTAATTAATACTACATAGTCTCACATAAATACCAACCAAATGAGTGGTTTCACATTTGCCAAATAGCAACCCGTGCCCATCCTCATCAATCCCTGCAGAGAGAGGTCCTCTTCCCCAACTCCATCAGGATCCGGAAGCAGGCATAACCAAGCAAACAAATCCAAGACCGCAGTGAAGTCAACAACAACAACAACAACAAAGAGCCTGAGCTCCTGTGGACTCTCTTTCTCCCCTTCAGCACAAAAAAGAAAGAGAGAGAAGAAAGCAAAGCTACGAAGAATCAAAAGCAAACAAAGGTAATGGAATAGAGTATCTAATATTTTCATTTAATTATTGATTTCTGCCTTACGTTTTGTTTCTGGTCATGGACGCTCTGAGAGCATGAGGAGAGAGGGCTAAAGAAATCATGATGCCGCATATTGCACCTACTGCAGTTTAATGAAAGGGAATAAAAAAATAGTAATAATAATAAAAGAAAACAAATAAAAATAGGAAAAAAGAAATAAACAGGTAAATTATGACATTCATTGAGGCCTGTGATCGCTACAACACTTTCAACAGACTTCGACCTACGGCGCTTGTGGCTGACAGGTAGTATTAAACCGACTTCGACCTACGGTCCTCGTGGCCGGCAGACAGTCTTGAAAAGCAACTCCGTTTTATGACGTTATGTTGCCGAAATTTAGAACAAAGAACCGATATGCATAAAAAGAACAATATAATAATATCTAAAATAAATTTAAATGGAACGTACTTGTTTATAAATAATTTGCATGCACTCTCTTAGTTGAATAAAAAATGCACATCAAAAGAATAAAAAGAGGACCAGATCCGAAATCACATATAACAAAAAGAAAATATGTACAAAAGAATAAGCTTTGCATCCAAACCCAAACTTTAAGTTTGTCCCACATCCAAACTAAATATTACAATACAGTCCCCAAACTCTTGAAACTTGCAATTCAGTCCTTGAATCTAAAAATTTAAAAGTAAGTCCCAAACTCTTGAAATTTGCAATTCAGTCCTTAAACTTCTAAAATTTGCAGTTTACCCCCTAAAATCATGAAAGTGCAGTTCAGCCCCAAAGATTTGAAAATTGCAGTTCGCCCTTCATAGTTCTTGAAAATTCAAGTCCTCGAAAAATTACAAGAATAAACTCAAAATACGCTTAAAATTGCAAAAGAACCATACTTGCAAAAGAACCCCAAACTTATGAAATTCATAAATCCAACAAAATTGCAAATCAACTCAAAGTGCTAAAAGTGCATGAGTATGCAGAAACTACTAAAGTTCTAAACATCACAAAATTCACAAATATTCAAATCAAAATGGACCGCAAAGTCCGTAAACTAGAATATAAACTCACCCAAAATCGACTGGAATGTCATTTAAACTAAAATCTAAATCGAATGACCGAGATGTCACCAAACTAAAAATCCAAGTCAAGATTGACCGAAATGTCATCTAAAGGAAAATTCAAATCCAAATCAAATCAAATCAACTTGACCGAAATGTCATTTACACTAAAATTCAATTCCAAATCAAATCAAATCAAATCAAATCAAATTGACCCAAATGTCATTTAAACTAAAATCCAATTCCAAATCAAATTGACCTCCATGTCACTAAACTGGACTCCAAATCAAATCAACCTCCACTCAAATCAACATCCATCTCTATATATCCTGTTGGAAGCATGTTTTAAGTTTCTTTCCAAATTGTATACTAGGGGTATGCCCTTGGTTAAGCCATGTAAAATTATATTATTATAATAAAATCTCCACATTTCTGCTGTGAGTTCTCTTTGAAAATTTGTGACTCTTAATAGAAGGTGCCTTGAGGAGGGTAATTAACAATGGACTCTTGAATCCATTGGCAACCATGAACCCCTTAAAAATAAAACCCTATTCTATGGGTGAATTTATGGATCCAAATTATCTATCTTAATTATAATATTTTATTGATATAATTGTGTGATCAAAGTCTGCAGGCCTTGAAAAGCAACTCCGCTTTTATGACGTTATATCACAAATTTAGAACAAAGAACCGATATGCATAAAAGGAACAATATAATAATATCTAAAATAAATTTAAATGGAACATACTGTTTATAAAAAATTGCCTACACTCTCTTAGTTGAATAAAAAATGCACAGCAAAAGAATCAAAAGAGGACCAGATCCGAAATCACATATAACAAAAAGAAAAGATGTACAAAAGGATAAGCTTTGCATCCAAACCCAAACTTTAAGTTTGTCCCACATCCAAACTAAATATTACAATCCAGTCCCCAAACTCTTGAAACTTGCAATTCAGTCCTTGAATCTAAAAATTTACAAATCAGTCCCAAACTCTTGAAATTTGCAATTCAGTCTTTAAACTTCTAAAATTTGCAGTTTACCCCCTAAATCATGAAAGTGCAGTTCAGCCCCAAAGATTTGAAAATTGCAGTTCGCCTTCATAATTCTTGAAAATTCAAGTCCCCTCAAAAATTACAAGAATGAACTCAAAATATGTTAAAATTGCAAAAAGAACCATACTTGCAAAAAGAACCCCAAACTTATGAAATTCATAAATCCAACAAAATTGGAAATCAACTCAAAGTGCTAAAAGTGCATGAGTATGCGAAACTACTAAAGTTCTAAACATCACAAAATTCACAAATATTCAAATCAAAATGGACCGCAAAGTCCGTAAAGTAGAATATAAACTCACCCAAAATCGACTGGAATGCCATTTAAACTAAAATCTAAATCGAATGACCGAGATGTCACCAAACTAAAAATCCAAGTCAAGATTGACCGAAATGTCATCTAAAGGAAAATTCAAATGTAAATCCAAATCAAATCAAATCAACTTGACCGAAATGTCATTCACACTAAAATTCAATTCCAAATCAAATCAAATCAAATCTAATCAAATTCACCGAAAGGTCGTCTAAACTAAAATCCAATTCCAAATCAAATTGACCTCCATGTCACTAAACTGGACTCCAAATCAAATCAAACTCCACTCCAAATCAAATTGACCTATATGTCCTGCTGGAAGCATGTTTTAAGTTTCTTTCCAAATTGTATACTAGGGGTATGCCCTTGGTTAAGCCATGTAAAATTATATTATTTTAATAAAATCTCCACATTTCTGCTGTGAGTTCTCTTTGAAAATTTGCTGACTCTTAATAGAAGGTGCCTCCTTGAGGAGGGTAATTAACAATGGACTCTTGAGTCCATTGGGAGCCATGGACCCCTTAAAAATAAAACCCTATTCTATGGGTGAATTTATGGATCCAAATTATCTATCTTAATTATATTATTTTATTGATATAATTGTGTGATCAAAGTCAGCAGCCTTGAAAAGCAACTCCGCTTTTATGACGTTATGTCAGAAATTTAGAACAAAGAACCGATATGCATAAAAGGAACAATATAATAATATCTAAAATAAATTTAAATGGAACATACTTGTTTATAAAAAATTTGCCTACACTCTCTTAGTTGAATAAAAAATGCACAGCAAAAGAATCAAAAGAGGACGAGATCCGAAATCACATATAACAAAAAAGAAAAGATGTACAATAACTCTCCTGACAGTTTTTTACACTCTTACAACACCAAAATCATATAGTATGCAACCAATGCATAAACTTCCACTCTTCAAATTCTACCCTCCAAATATTTTAACTTATCTAGGTAAAGACACAAAAATTCTATCTGATTTACTTCTTATAAACAATAAAGATGGGGTTGTTTTATAGAAACATGCTTGTTTCCATCTCCACCACAAGGGTTCATATCAATTAGGCCCCATTCATTAGCTTGACTTGTAGCTAGCCTAGAGTGGACAAATCAACCGCCATTATTTCCTCCTCTCAAACTTTCATCTATATATGTGAGAGAGATGTTAGCTCTAATCCACACCAAGAGTACAATGACAAATCTTCCCTCCATTTTACTTCTCTTCATCATAGCTCATGCACCCTTTCTTCATGGATCTATGTCAAGAGACTACGCAACCTACATTGTTCATATGGACTTATCGGTCATGCCACAGGCATTCGCCAGCCATGATGGCTGGTATGCCGCCACTCTTGACTCCATCGACGCTGTCCCTGGCCTTGTATACGTCTATAATAACGCCCTTCATGGATTCAGCGCTCGTCTCTCTCAATCTCAGCTCGAACAACTGAAGAAATCGCATGGTTACGTGTCGTGTTATCGTGATTTACAAGTCAAGAAGGATACAACACACACCTCTAAGTTTCTGGGCCTGAATGGAGACTCGGGGATTTGGCCCGTGTCTAACTACGGCGAGAACGCCATTGTTGGTGTGATCGACACTGGGGTCTGGCCCGAGAGCGCTAGCTATCGAGATGATGGCATGAGCCCAGTACCATCGAGATGGAAGGGTGAGTGCGAGAAAGGCACTCAGTTCGTTTCCTCGATGTGCAACAGAAAGCTAATCGGTGCTCGTAGCTTCAAGAAGGGGCTCATAGCCAACAACCCAAATGTCACCATCACAATGAACTCGCCGCGTGACACCGAAGGTCATGGGACCCACACGTCTTCGACTGCGGCGGGGAATTATGTGTCGGGTGCGTCTTTCTTCGGGTACGGACCCGGAATATCTCACGGCATCGCGCCCCGAGCTAGAGTTGCCATGTATAAAGTTCTGTGGGAGGAGGGGTCTTTTGCCTCAGACATCATTGCAGGCATTGATTCCGCGATATCTGATGGGGTCGATGTAATTTCGATATCTTTCGGCAGGGACGAACTCCCTTTGTATCGTGATCCCGTTGCACTAGCAACATTCGCGGCGATGGAGAAGGGGATTTTTGTGGCAACTTCGTCCGTAATGAAGGCCCGTGATTTAGGGCTATTGCATAACGGGTCGCCGTGGGTTCTAACGGTCGGGCGAGCACCGTGGATCGTACATTTTCAGGCATACCGACCTCGCGATGGCACTTCCATCATCGGGCAGTCAATTTATGTCGGAGGCCCAAGTATTTTAAAAATTTGACCCTTGTGTATCTAGGGTCATGCACTGATAAATCCTCGCTACGGAAGGCTAGACACAAAATTGTAGTGTGTGATGACAGAGAATCACTTGGAGTTGTTACTGACAGTGTTAAGTCAGCCAAAGTGGCTGCTGGGATCTTCATATCAAAGGACCCTTTCTTAGAGTACTATGTTAGGTTCACAAGCCCAGGTGCTATCATAAGCCCTGAAGCTGGGTTATCCATTTTGAAGTATGTGAACCAGAGCTCGAACCCGAAGCTACTTTGAGGTTTCAAGAAACCATCCTGGGCTCAAAACCTGCACCAGTTGTGGCTACTTATACATCCAGAGGTCCATCAGGAAGCTGCCCTAATGTTCTAAAGCCAGATATCGTAGCTCCAGGTTCACTGATTCTAGCATCTTGGTCACTAAATGCATCGGTAGGAGTCAACGCTAAATCGAAACCACTGTATGATCCTTTCAACATAATTTCAGGTACGTCTATGTCATGTCCTCACGCTGCTGGAGTCGGTGCACTACTGAAAAGTGTGCATCGAGACTGGAGTCCTGCAGCTATTCGATCTGCGATGATGACAACGGCCAATTCTTTGGACAACACATTAAAGCCAATTACCGATATGGGGAATAAAAATAGGCCTGCGACGCCACTAGCTATGGGCTCGGGTCATGTTGAGCCTAACAAGGCACTTGACCCTGGACTCATTTATGATGCAGGGCCTAAAGACTACTTGAGGCTCTTATGTGCTATGAACTTCACCAAGGAGCAAATAGTTATGGTTGCTAGATCTTCCTCTTTCGATTGTTCTGGTGCATCTTTGGATCTCAACTATCCTTCGTTCATCGCATTTTTCAATGCAAGCAAGAACGGTTCGATTGTAAAGAGCGTTCAAGTGTTTAGAAGAACAGTAACGAACGTAGGTTCGATCACAACCTACAATGCTAAGGTGGAGACAATGAGGGGGTTCTCTGTAAATGTTGAGCCAAAAACATTGGTGTTCAAAAAGAAGTATGAGAAGCAAAGCTTCACTCTAACTCTTAATGGCCACATGGGAGCGAAACAAGATGAGGTGGTTCATGGCTCATTGAGTTGGGTGGATGAGCAAGGGAAGTATGTAGTTAGGAGTCCAATTGTCGCAACATCTTTCACCACATAGAGTTTGTAAAAGAGTAAATGTAATAAGAAGTCAACATAGTTATATCTTACTGCACTACAAATAAGTCAAACAGATGATTGTATCTTGTGCATATATAAATCATGTCTGTGCTTTTTAAATAATAACAGAACTAATGATGGGAAAGCAACAAAGTTAGCATGCACCAAGTTGTTATCAAAGAAAAAAACTTAAGTGAAGAGACTAATGTTGGATAGAGACCGGCTGTGATGTGCTAGGGGACCTAATCCAGCACTTTTTTTAATTGGTGTATCCATAGTTGGCAGGAAAATGACCTATGTTGGAATGTCTGTTATATTTATTTAAATAAAGGAGAGTCATCTTAAGAAAACATTTCAGTGTGGAATTGGAAACTGAAACTTGACTCAATAGTCCATACAAAAGAGAAGTGCACTTCACAAAGTTCCTGATTGAAATACATTATGTCAAGATTGATTCAACAATTAGATAAACAATGAGGCATGATAGAAATAAATCCTTGCATCCGATTAATATTTGGGGAAAATGCTCCTACCTCCCTTAGATTTTCAACCGAATGTCGCACTCCAAGTTGAATAGTCACATATGTCCATAATCCTTGCATCCGATTAATATTTGGGGAAAATATTCTACCTTTAAAAAAAAAGAATTTCCTCCATCCCCATTTTCTCACATTACTTTTAAAAATATCAATACTAGTAGGAGAATTCCAACTTTGACTAATCAATTTAAGCTGGAACATTATCTATAAAGGTGAAAGCATTTTCCGCTATATTATTTAAAAATACAGGAAGCATAGCTAGCAAGACATCCAGTTTCTGTACACGACTATGTACCTTTGAATTAAATTGATTTGGTTTTGGGTTTACGATAATCTCGTTCAACTTTTTTCTGGATTGCATTGTTTTATGAAGAACCTGATAGAAATTGATAACAATTATTTTCCTTGCTGGTTAAGTTCTCTAATTGTTGTCCTTGGATATTACATATGTCTAACCATGAGAAAAATGCTGTACACAAATTGGCCTTATAAAAGAAAAGGATAGCGTGCCTTTGATCTACTGATATATATGGATTGTGTACATAATAGTGTTAGTGTTGGTTTATTGGCTTGAATCCTCAAGGATCCACCTCTAGATTCAATAAGAAGAAAAACATAACGCTGAGTCCATCAAGATTAGGCTTCGTTAAACACAATATTTCTTGATGTGTAGCACCGTCCAGTTGTGAGATCACAACATCTCCATCCTTTTCTTCCACTCGTACCCCACAAAAATGCACCTTACGACCTTTTTGTCGAACTTGCTGCATAATTGATCAGACACAAAGACATAACACACACAATCGAAAATTCTAAAATGGCTTACTACTAGCTTGATATTCCACAGAATCTGATAAGGTGACATGAACTCCAATTTCAGTTGTGGTAGCCGATTGATCACGTGTGTCGTAGTTTTCATACACTTTGCCCAAAAATGTCTTGACACGTTCTTAGCATGAAGCATGCTTCAACATATCTCCACAAGATGATGATTCTCCTTTCAACAACGTCATTTTGTTGCAGAGTATTAGGGCACTTAGCTGTCATTGAATCTTGTGCTGCTTTAGGTAGTCATAGAACTCCTTTGATGTGTATTCTCCCCCATTGTCTGTGTGTAAGCAATGTATCTTCATGCCGAACTCTAATTTGACTTCTTCTCGGAATTGCTTGAATTTGGACAGTGCATCGGATTTTTCCTTCAGGAAATAAACCCAAACATACTTTGAGTAATCATCGATGAAAGTGATCATGTACTGCATGCTCTTATCGATTCCTACTTCACTCGGCTGAATACTTCTGAGTGCATGAGCTCCAAAGGCGCATTTGCTCTAAATTGTGACTCCTGGCACAGTAATTGACGTGTCTTACCATACTGATAACCTCCGTATACGGTCCCTCCTTGAGTCTCCAAGTGCGGAAGACCCTTCAATATTGACTTCTCCCTCATGATCTTGAACTTGTGATAGCTCACATGGCCAAGCCGAGCATGCCATAGATCAGCTGTCTCATTCTTCTGGGCTTTATCTATATATGCCGATTTTGTCGACAACATATAGATTCTACCTTCCGTCCCTCCATAACAAGTTCTCCTGTGGGCTTCAAGTTGCGGTAGACTTTGACATATTGTGGTCGGAATACTACATTATTCCTAAAAGCCGTCAGTTGAGACACTGATATGAGATTTTTCTGTATACCTGGGACATGGTACACATCTTGTAGCTGGATTTTTTATCTGGATTGAAGTATGGCATGAACATGGTTTTCCCAATATGAGTGATAGGCAATCTTGAATTATTAGCTATCACAACTTCTCGGTCGCCTTTATACTCTTTCAAGTTGACAAGCTTCCATTTGTCTCCCGTCATATGGTTGGAACATCCAGAATCGATGATCCAGTCTTTCCTATAACTGATTCCTTCTCGACCTGACAGCGCTGTCAGTGTAGCCTTAGTCTCCTCAACAATTGAGGTCATTGCCATATCAACGACCTCTTTTTCGTTAACTGGTACATTTTCGACGATCGCCAAAGATACTTTGGTATCCCATTCTTCTTCATCATCTTGATATCTGCGCGATGTTGCAGCATTGCTTTCTGTCGGTCTTCTCTTATAGCGGCAATCTCTAGCGAAGTGGCTTTTCTTTCCGTAGTTGTAGCAGCTACCGTCTGGTCACCTTGCTTGGCGTACCTTGCTTCTCACTCTGACGTGCTCTTCTGGTATGAACTCATTGGCTGCAAACCTGAGTCAGCATTTTTATACCGCTTGTTTCTCTCGCTTTGTTCCTTGTTGCTAGACAATGCTTCATCTTCACTTCTTATTGAAACGCCGGCCATTTGTTTGGCCAAGGTCTCTTGCATAGCGAGCAAACCATCGTTACGTGATTCCCCGGACCCCTCGAACCGTCGTACAGTTCTTGCGAACCAATTCATGACACATTTGCGAACCAATTCCCTCCGATACACGAACGGTTCCCCAAAATTGGTGTACCACTTACAAGTATGCTAGATGTAAAGTCTCTTTGAGTGCACGAGCACAAGACGCAATGCAATGTGTGCAATTAAGTGAAGGGAGACACACAATAGCGTATATAAGCCGATGACTTTACTGTAACTAAACACACATGTTAATTAAATGTAAAATAAAACCATGATCCTAAAACGAGCTCTGTGAAAAAAAAACAGAACAAAAAAACAAACTCCATAAAAAAGAAGTATTTAAGTATTTTGTATGAAAAAATATTAAAATTCATAATTAGCTTTCTAGTTTTCTACTATATGTTGAAAACTTTAAGCGCACTCGAAAAAAATTTGCAACGTACTACTAACCGAACTTACGTATCGAAGTAAGCTACCCCCTAATGAATCCAAATTTTCTAAGTGGCGAATTGCGTACCCAAATTCGTACCGTGACCCGCTACGTATCACGTACTGTGTAACTATGGAGCAAACTCTCTAACTCCAATAGTATTGGTTGAGTCGACCAACCGTGTGTAGCTGCAATGAACCCACAGTACTCCGATCTTAAACCGTGGATTAGTATTCTTCTCATCCTTACATCCGATATTCTAGAATCTGGATCTGGCTGAGCAAGATCTGAATAGAGCGTTTTTACTTGCTTGAAGTACTGACTTATTGTCAGATCCTTCTGTTGCAAGGTCATCAACTGATACTCAAGAAGCTGGAGTCGAGCATCGTTCTTCTTCGAGAAAAGTGTGGTGAGCGTATCCCAAGCATTCTTCAGAGTTTTGGCATCTCGCATATAGTCTACGAGATCTTCTTCTTCCTTAGGACTTCACCTATTTCTTGAGGTGCTGAGGTTTCGACACCACTGACGATCTCCCAGAGATCTTGTCCTTGCAAATAAGACTTCATTCAAGTCTCCCAGTAGCTATAGTTGTTGCCGTTGAGTTTCTTGAGGGAGCAGTAGTACTTGTCAGATCCGTCATCGTGACGTGGTACTGCTCCAGTATCTCCCCGCAAGTCTGGTCCCCAACCAACCAACTTCACAGTCTCGGACTGAGCACGAACTTTGAAAGTTTGTGGGATCGCCAGAGAGAGTCGATCCCTGACCGCCTGCTCCGATACCACTTGTTGATTTGAGAAAGGTGGTGGACACTAAGAAATATTTTATTATTATTTCTTTAGTAGTACAACCCTTAGTACTCTCTCTAATACAAACACTCTCTCTACTACTACACTACTACACTACTACACTCTTTTTCAGCACACTACTCATTCTTTTTCTCTCTCCCTCTCTTATTTACTTCTCTTTATTTTGCTTGCTACTGGGATCCACAAGCTCCCTCTCTCTGTTTGATTTTTCTTTCAATGGCTTGGGATGATTCTTTTCCCTTCACTGTCTTCCCCTTTTATAGAGGATTGATCATGGTAGGTGTACACTATTTAGAGTATGTGAGAAGTTAGTACAAACTATTGCACCTACCTTGATTTTACACATGGGTTGGTGCTGACCCATTTAACAGATACTCGTATGGCAAATCATATGTATTTCGATAACATCCCATTGTTCTAGAAATTAAAACGAAGGACATTTAGACGGTTGACCTTGTCCAAACTGAATTTGCGATAACCATTGATACTACAATTTTTGTTGTTGTTGTTTGTTTCTTGCTCAGCCATTGATCCTACATTGATTATGATTCAAACAATGATTGTAACCAATAGCAATACTAAGTTGGTAGAAATACTCATGTTACATATTCTGCCGCATTAGAAAAACCTACGACATACCTGTGGAAGGTTATAGATAACTGCTATAAAAAATAGTCATTTGTACTTCAGATGTCAAATTCTGACTAGTGAAAAAAAGCATTTAAAGTTCTTACTTCTCTGCTACACAGCAAATTAGAGAAAGAAGCATAGGCACACAGTGACTACTTAAAGAAACATACATCGCATAACTTCACATTGATGACCCGTCATTTAAACACACCAAGGATGTAGTCTACCATGAATCCTTTAAAAAATAAAAATAAAAAGGAGTTTTTGTTAAAACAGCCCACTTTTGCTAAATAATTAGCAAAACCGACCGTTTTGCTAATTATTTAGCAAAGCCGACCTCTTTTTGGCCTGTTGGCCAAAAAGAGGTCGGTTTCGCTAAAAACAGATTTTGAAACATACGGCACTACAAGTCCCGTATGTTTAGTGGCCACTAATTGCCCTTCTTCTTCTTCCTTCGAACAAGAAAACCCACGGGACTACTAGTCCTGTGGTTTTAGCGCCAATTATCGGTTAATTAATCATACGGACTAATAGTCCCGTATGTTTCAAAAGCTCTATCTTGCAAAATCGACCCTTTTGGCAAAAGAGTCGATTTTATAAATAATTAGCAAAACCGACCGTTTGCTAATTATTTAGCAAAAATGGGCTGTTTTAACAAAAACTCCAAATAAAAATTAATGTGAATACTCTCGCAAAATAGAGCAAAAACAGAAAGGCACCACATGGCATCCAAGGATAATAAGCTCCAAACATCCACACGTAAGAAGACAAGGAAGAAAATGAAATCATATGCTCAGAAAAACACAAACACAAGTCAGACTCATTTGAAGGGTGCCTATAATTTCTTGTTACTATCTTGTGATATACGGATTCTTTCTATCGAGCATTCTTAGTCTCCCGGTTAGATGTGATGTGTTGTAAATATATCTTCGTTTTATATATATATATATATATATATATATATATATATATATATATATATATATATATATATATATATATATATATATATATATATATATATATATATATATATATATATATATAAACTTAAGTTGATAGGGAATAGTCATCCACCAACTTTTCTATCCATTGATGTTGCCTTGGGATCCGTGAAAGATATAAAGCCCAGTTTGAGATTTGTGTGCATCTTGATTTCACCTGATCTCAAGTCAAGATCAATGGATATAAAGTTGGTGGACACTCCTCCCTATCAACTTAAGTTTATAGAGCCTCTGTTCTATATATATGTGTGTGTGTGTACATACTCCAAGACTTGTAAATTTTGGTCCCCTTAGGTTCTTCTCATCTTTCACAAGTATATAAAAAGACAAGGGTTATTTGCATTTAGATACCCCTAGAGTTTACATCATTTTTGATTTTGATAAGCCAAGGTTCCTTTTTCCTTTTTTCTTTTTTTCTTTTTGCCAAAAATGCCCAAAATTAAAATGACTTAGCTCTGGTACCCCCTGTTAAGTCATTTTAGGGAATTAAAGTTCAATGCTTTTGAACTTTGGGGGTATTCTTTTGGGAAAAAAAAAGTTTTGGGTATCAAAGTTAAAAATGATGTAAACTTTGGGATATTTAAGTACAAATAAAATAAGGACAAACAGTGTATGTCTGTCTGATCAAAATAAACAAACTAGAATTTCTCCTCTTTTTTTTTTTCAATGACGTTGAACCCTACAAAGCTGCAGAGTAAGGCAATTCAATGAACTTTCCAAAATCCTACAATATCAACAGGCACATTCAAAGTTAGAAACACCTCAAGGAACAAATGTGGCACTCTCGAACCTCTCTAGCACACTAACAAGCAAATTCAAACACCCAAAATAACTCTAACATAGAAAATCGTAAACTCTTACTTCAAGCTCTCCCAACTACTAGATAAACAACCATACAAGAAGAATACAATTCATCGAGAACTCAGCATTGCTCGTTCATTTTCTCAAGTCATGTCTAAAATGCGAGAGACAAAGGGAATGATGCTCACTATGTTTACAATTAGTTAAAATTTTAAACCATAATGCATCTTAACTTAAAGTTCATGATGTAGAACTAAAATGTACAATTGCATGATAGATGATGAAGTAACAAGCAAATTCAAAGGTCAGATATTGAGCTTACACTGATCCATCTACAGGCTATTGGGGGCCCCAGCTCTACAGGTTGTAATTGATAGTGATTGGCATTTCCGATTTAGTGGATGCAAGCTTATAAATGCAAACCAATTTTCATTTCTCTTTTTCGTTTTTGTTTTTAAGGTAAATTATGAAATTTTACCTATTTTCAGGGAATTGGGCCCAAATTCTGGCATTTGTGAAGGATGAACATGTAGGTAACCATCTCATCTGATATATATTTGGCAAGATATAAAGCATAAATGCCACATTAAAGTTGTAATTAGCTCCATTTAAGACAAAAGTTGGAGCTATTTCTATGGCCAAGCAGTGTTCTTGTTTCCAATGGAGAAGGATCTGATAAAATGTCTTTATTTGTAGATCAGTAACAGGTGACCGATTATTTCAGATAGTGCAGATAGAGATAACTAAATGAAATTTTTTTACAGTGCCTAACAAGAGAATTTAAAAATTAAAAAAAAGATAATACTTCCATCATATTCTTGTAATTTTCTAAATTACAAGAAAGTGAAACACAACAATCAAAACAAGATACCACAAAAAGAAAAAGAAAAAAAGGTTTGTTGACTATCCTTTTATTTGACATGCCTGAGCTATGTTTGTTGACTATCTACACTTGAAATTTATTCGAAGTATGAATATTGTGTCATGTGCTGTGTATTGCTAAAACTGGTAAGATTAGAATAGTCCCCAGTCCAATGATGGGCAACCAAGAAAGTAATACTTACTATTTTATTAATTGTTATGCTTCCCTCCTAAAAGAGATTAAAAAAAAAGTAACAAATTCATGGAGCAAAAACTATGAAGATACTCCTAAATCATATGTATTTCGATAACATCCCATTGTTTGAGAAATTAAAACGAAGGACACTTAGGAGGTTGATCCTGTCCAAACTGAATTTGAGATAACCATTGATCCTACATTGTTTTTTATTTTTTTATTTTTATTTTTATTTTTATTTTTTTTTGTTGCTCAGCCGTTGATCCTACATTGATTATGATACAAGCTATGGTTGCAACCAATAATAATACTTAGTTGGTAGAAATGCTCATGTTACATATTCTGCCACATTAGAAAACCCTACAACATGCCTGTGGAAGGTTAGACATAAATGCTATAAAAAATAACCATTTGGTGACTACTTAAAGAAACATATATGGCATGACTTCACATTGATGACCCGTCATTAGACATGAGGAAGATTATACTCTACCATGAATCTTTAAAAAAAAAAAAAGATTAATCTAAATACTCTGGCAAAATAGAGCAAAAACAGAAAGGCACCACATGGCATCCAAGGGTAATCGGCTCTAAACATCAACACATAAGAAGACAAGGAAGAAAGTGAAATCATATGCTCAGAAAAACACAAACAGAAGTCAGACTCATTCCAAATGTGCATATAATTTCTTGTTACTATCTTGTGATATACGGATTCTGTCTGTCGAGCATTCTTAGTCTCCCGGTTAGATATGATGTCTTGTATATACATTTTCATTTTTTACATTTATAACCATTTATCCAAGTTGGCTTTTGCTCCTAGTTACTATATATATCCGGTTGTAAATATTGGTCCCATTAGTTCTTCTCATCTTTCATAAGTATATAAAAAGACGAGGGTTATTTGCATTTAGATTCCCCCAGAGTTTACATCATTTTTTAACTTTGATAGGCCAAAGTTTTTTTTTTTTTTGGCCAAAAAATACCCAAAGTTAAGAATGACTTTAACTTTGGTACCCCCTGTTAAGTCATTTTAGGGAATTAAAGTTTAATGTTTCTGAACTTTGGGGCTAATAAAAATAATAAAAACGATGTAAACTTTGGGGTATTTAAGCTCAAATAAACTAAAGACAAACATTATATATCTGTTTTCAAGATAAATGAACTATAATTTCTCCTTTTTTCCATTAATGACGTTTAACACTACAAAGCAACAGAGTAAGGCCATTCAAAGAAGTGGTAAGGCCATTCAATGAACTTTCCAAAATCCTACAATATCAACAGGCACATTCAAAGTTAGAAACACCTCAAGGAACAAATGTGGCACTCTCGAACCTCTCTAGCACACTAACAAGCAAATCCAAAAACCCAAAATAACTCTAACATAGAAAATCGTAAACTCTTACTTCAAGCTCTCCCAACTTCTAGATAAACAACCATATACGATTCATCGAGAACTCGGTATTGCTCATTCATTTTCTCAAGTCATGTCTAAAATGCGAGAGACAGAGGGAATGATGCTCACTATGTTTACAATTAGTTAAATTTTAAACCATAATGCATCTTAACTAAAAGTTCCTGATGTAGAACTAAAATGTACAATTGCATGATAGATGATGAAGTAACAAACAAATTCAAAGGTCAGATACTAAGCTTACGCTGATCCATTTACAGGCTATTGGGCCCCGGCTCTACAAACACCAAGCTCATTTCCCTTCTACTCACTGCGGCATTTCTACAAACAGGTCGCGTGCATGACCAACTCAGCACATTTCAAAACTGAAACTGGTTGAGCTTATAATTGATCGTCGTGGTAGCCAATAACAAGCAATTAGTTTAATTTATAACTATAAGGTCGAATTATTGGGTTGTTGGGCTATTGGGCTTGGACTCACAGGAACTCAACCTATATTTGGGTCCCACAGAAAAATGGACCCCATTAAATAGATTTCAAAAAGGTAAATTTCACGAAACACCCCCTAAACTTCGGGGAGTTTCATAGAATCTCCTGAAATTTCGAAAAGGGTAAATTACACTAAACCCCCATGAACTTTTAGCCTTTTGCACTAAACCCCAACAAACTTTCAAAATCACACTAAACCCCAACGAACTTTTTGGACTTGTAGAAAACCCCCATGAACTTTCAGACTTTTGCAGATATCCCCTAAACAGAGTCAGTTTACTTTTTGTGTGGACTAAAATACCCTCACCTTAAAAAAAACACTCCCACTTAAAATCTTATAACCCCTTCACTTTTTTTCCCCAACTGTAAGAAAAATTTATCGAGCAAATGACATTGAGGGAATCGGTCGGGTCTAGAGCTTCATCGAAATTGGCTTTCTTGGGAGTTGAGTCGGCTTCCATTAAAAGACTTTGAAATCAAGTGCGGGCCGATCTTAAGAGGGGAGTTGGGGGGGAAAAATATAAAAACAAGAGATTTATGATTAGGGTGAAATATATAGAAAAGATCAAAAATAAAATTCTTAATAACTTAAAGGCCATTTTGGTCTTTTTTAGTTATGTGCATTGCACGTGCCAAGTTAGACTTAACGGTGTTAGTAGGGGGGTTTCCTGCAAAAGTTCATTGGGGTATAGTGTAATTTTGAAAGTTCGTTGGGGTTTAGTGCAAAAGGATGAAAGTTCATGGGGGTTTAGTATAATTTACCCTTTCGAAAATTCACAAAACGGGTAAGGTTGTTAGCCATGGTAGCAAAAATTTGAAGAATTTAGAGATATTTTCTCTAATTTTATAAATGTAGTGGGGTTTTGTGCAACTCACCCCCAAAGTCGACGGTTTTTTTTCAATTTACCCAATAAATAAATAAGTCAGTGGGTCCCATTGTCAGTGAAAGGTGTGTATATAAAAAAGTTGGCAGCAATCCCATTACAAGTTCCTTCTTCTAGTATTTTTCTCTCTTCAGACAGACGACGCTACATATATAGCTACCTAGCAAAAATGAACTCGCTCATCTCACTGCCAAAAAAAAAAAAAAAAAACAAAACCCTATAAATCGAGCTGCATTAAGGTAAAAAATTCCGCATTTTCCTTCAAAATATTTGGAAATTAGCTAATTGCGTTAAAATTATGAAAGCAAATGTAATGCATTCACTTATTGCTAGTCAATTTTTACAATGTGCATTTTGGTACCGTTGTATAGTTAGGTTTTACACACATCTAGCTACATTTAGGGTTTTATCTTGATTTTTCAAAAGTACCCATCACTAGTTTTACTTGCATGAGGCTGAAATTGTTTTTTTTTAAATAATTTTTTGGGATTTTTCTTGAAAAATGATGACAGATTTATGTGATGGTTGGTGAATGTACTTACGAAAATGTAACCCATGTGAAATTTTTTTTTTTTGCTGTTTTTCTTTAACCTTTTTTTTTATAGCAAAGTTGTGATCTTTCATGTGTGAAAAGTTTGAGATTGGTCACCTTCTCTCTTCTGAGTAAATTTCCCCATTTTCCAGTTCCTATATACGTTATATTTCCGGGTTGGGGTGTTGCTTGAAATTGACAATAGATTTATGTCATGGTTGGTGAGTAGTTATTAAAACTTCTAAACCATGCGAATATATTTATTACACCTTTTTTCTACTTTTTTTTTTAGTATTTTGTTAGTGATATTGTGATCTTTCATGTGTCAAAAGATTGGGATTGGTCACATTCTCGAATATGAAATGATGTCCCCATTTTCCATTTCCTTTTAATGTTATATTTTTGAGAGTTTTCCTTCATGCTTGTTGAAGTTGTTCTTCTAAACTCGGTAGTATTCTTCTTGAATTGATGATCTTAGAAGCATGTCCTGATTCTGAAATGAAATTTATATTTCCCTATTGGATAGATCATACAAGCATGGTTTGGAGAGTCCATGGTTTTTTCTGATACATGACTTGGGCATATTTCCTGGTTGAGCGTTATGAGCTGCTTTTAACCCATCCAGAGCTCTTTTAATCATCCTGAAGTTTTATTTGCAAGTTGTGTTACGGACTGGTTTGCAGGTGCATCATACACTTTCCAAAGATTCAGCTACAAGGAGACAAAGAAAGCTACTGGAAATTTCAGTACTGTCATAGGAAAAGGAGGTTTTGGGACTGTCTTCAAGGCACAATTTGATGATGGTTCTATAGCTGCTGTAAAGAGGATGGATAAAGTCTCAAAGCAAGGTGAGGAAGACTTCTGCCGAGAGATGGAACTCCCAGCTAGACTTCACCCTCGCCATCTTGTTTCTCTCAGAGGATTCCGTATCGAGAAAAATGAGAGGTACTTTTCTCTCTTATGTTCATATTTCTTTACAAATGATTTTAATAGCCTCACAACGAATTTATTTGTATACTTTTACGTATTCAGATTTCTGGTGTACGAGTACATGGAAAATGGAAGCCTCAAAGATCATCTGCACTGTAAGTCTTCCACTCATATTATTATTCTTTTGCCATTTTGCACCTTGATGTGCCTGGCTGGTTGATGGAGGTGCTTCTTGCACTTGTACAGCACCAGGGAGAAAACCATTGAGTTGGCAGGCTAGATTACAAGTCGCCATCGACGTGGCAAATGCTCTGGTAATGTCTTAAGAACATCACTGAGTAAGAATGTCCATATACAATCTGTATATCTCGTATAAGTTGAAGGTTATCCTGTTAATTTGGAACTCGAAACGAAATCCTGGTTCATGTTAATGTCTTTTTATTCAACCTGTTTTCTGTTTCATATTTTTTTTTATGCATTGGTTTTCATTTTCCATTTCTTGTACTCCCCTGTAGTGGCTTGGGCAAAATCATCTCAATAGTCAAATTTCCCAGAACAAAATGATGTCAGTTTTTGTAGAATCCATGTTAGCATCTTAAACCCCTCCCCCTCCCGTTTTTCTTCTGCATGGGTGAAATTCAGATTGTGACACATAAGTAGGTTAGTGACGCATAAGTTGGTCAGCGTGATGGATATTTATTTTATCTCTGACGTTCTTATTGAAACACCGTTGTGCTTTCCTGGTGTCTCTGAGTGACAGATGTAACTGAAGTATTTACCAAGTTTTTTGTTGCTAGTTTAGCCGAAGAGCACACAACTGACCCACAACTCACTTCAATCCTTCAGGATACATTGTCAAAGCTCTGTTAAACTTTCTTGTTGTAATCTGAACTTTAGCAATTTGTAATCTGAACTTTAGCAATTAACATTACACAAATCACTCTTGTCCATTTCTATTCTGTCTTATTTTGATGGCCACTATGGTTCAATTTTGAGAATTGGAGTGTTGAGATCTTATGTTGACAAGCTTTTGCGTAATTGAAATTTCGTCAAATGCAGGAATACCTCCATTTCTATTGTAATCCTCCCCTCTGCCACAGAGACATAAAGTCCAGTAACATTCTTTTGGATGAGAATTTTGTTGCTAAGGTACATTCTTTCATTAATTGCTGGTATAGCATTGATCTGTGTCATCATCCTTTTAATGGATGGATACTTGTTCAAAAATAGGTTGCTGATTTTGGCCTTGCACATGCTTCCAGAAGTGGGGCATTAAGTTTTGAACCAGTGAGCACAGATATTCGGGGAACTCCAGGTACGTAATTTCATAAGTGGGATACTAATTTCGTGGCTGGTACATTTTGGTTAAGTACTATGTTTTCCCCTTTAATACTTTACATGAGATCCCGTGGTCCCACAAAATTCATTTTTGTGATACATTTACGATTGAATGCTGCAATTTAACTTCTCTTCAGCTGAAGACAATTTAACATTAAGCAACAGATAATGTGAAATTAATTTTCAACTGAAGTAATTATTTGGTAGGATGCCTATCAATAGCAATATGTATGATTTAATTTGGCGAATGCACAAATTTATGATGTGAAGAATGGCCAATATAACTCATTCCCTTCAATTTTTTCTCCTGACTTTTTGCCACAAAATATCATGATAGTATTGTTAATTGAAGTCAGTGGAGTCTCATTAAACCCCATTTGAACTTTAGCATATCTCACTTGACCCCCCCCCCCACCCCCCACCGCGTAATTTGTAAATAGCTAAAATTTGCTTGAGAGAAAAAAAAAAGTTTCAAACTTTAGAGGAAGGAGTATGTTGTCTTTAAATTACAGGTGATAAAGTTTGAGAATTTTTCACTCGAAGACATTTTAGTTATTTGCAAATTAGAGGAAGGGGGGTTATGAGACAGCCCATTAACAAAGTTTAGGGGGGTTATGTGCAACACCCCCCCCAAATTTTAGGGGGGGTTTTGTGAAATTAACTCTTTTTATATCATTTTATATCAAATTCACTTGAAACTGATGATTGTGAGATACTTCCAAGATGCAACAAATTTGGAAAAACACACATGGTGAAGTCAAGAAGAAAACCAAGAGTTTTCATATGCAATCATCTCTTACATGATATAATGAAGCACACACTCTTCGTTTATAAACTTACCGTAATAACTTTATTTCAAAAATCCTCATGTATGAAAACTGATCATCCAGTCCTAACATATTAAAACAAGCTGTTATAAATAGTAGTATAGTGCTTAAGAATTAAGATGGATTTTGCATTTTCTCTAGTCCAACTAACTAAAATCAGTCATCATGAAAGTTTTAAATCTATTCTAATGCTTGCAGGGTACATGGATCCTGAATACGTGGTAACTCCAGAGCTAACAGAAAAGAGTGACATATACAGCTATGGCGTGTTATTACTTGAACTCTTAACAGGAAGGAGAGCTATACAAGATAACAAAAACATAGTTGAATGGTCTCAGAAGTTCATTGCGTCAGAGTCTAGGCTACCTGAACTAGTTGATCCTAGAATTGGCGAATCATTTGAAATGGAACAGCTCCAAATGCCAGTAGGAATCATACAGTGGTGCATTCAAAGAGAAGGGCGGTCAAGGCCATCAATCAAGCAAATTCTCAGGGTTTTGTCAGAGAGTTTAGATCCCATTAATGATGATGGCCAATGCAGTGGTTTGGGGGAGATCAGTAGCAGATTTATAGCATGCCGGAGTGAAGTTATTCCTAATAGTGGAGATACAAGATGTCTTATGTCTTCTTCAAGTACTTCGAGATCTTATTGTAGTCGGAGCGTTTTCCTTGAGACCGGTTCGCCTCAATCGCCTCCTGGAACTTTCTCTGTTTGAGTTTTGTTCTGTGTTCTTATAGGTAGGGTTTTAGTTATTATTAGTATTCTTTACAATCTTGCAATTTTTTTTGAAATATAGGTGTGGAAGCTAAAGTGGCTTCTGGTTTTGTTTTGATTGTGAATATGCCAGATTTTTGTCTCTGTTTGTGGTCAAGATGTTTTTATTTTTAGTTTTATTTATTTTTATTTTTTATTTTTTAATGATAGCAGCAGTAGAGGATCGCTGGATCGGTTTTCTCTGATCTTTGTGTAATGTTCCAAATATATAATTTTTGTTGTACCCTTGTGAATACAAAATTCATGGCTTTTTGCTGCTGTCTGTATTGAAATATGTCTCGACAACTGAATGCTGAATTTTGTATTATATTTATCTCAATGTGACACAGTCATAACAAGGTGTGATAACAGTAAAGTATACTGCGCAGGAATAAATAAATATAATTGCTTCTATTATTACATTTTCAAATGAGGAAAACTACAAAATATCCATTCATCTGTATTCTGGTTTGCAGAATGACAATACATTTAATGAAATGCAACAAAATCTCTTTATCTATTTTCATTTATGAATAATCACTCGAAATATGTTTGATTGTGGATCTTCGTGCTTTAAACGAATATAGATTAGTAGAAGTTCTGTGACGTTTAATAAATTATTATGGTTTACTACTACTAAACAAGGTACAAATAAAGGAAGTTCTCTGTAATTTTGATGATGTAAGTTTTGTTATTGTAAGTTTTCTTTTAAACTAAAACTAATCCACTAACAATAAAATGTGATTCCTCCCACTATGTAACAAAACATATGCCCATGCATCCAACATTTTAGTGCATGTCAGTCTCAACATTTCCAACCGTACAAATTTGTCATAGAAGTCCTCTCTTAATTGCTTTATATCCAATTGACCATATCACTCTCTAATTGATCAATCTGTCTTTATTTCAACCGCTTGGCTTTTCTTTCCTTCTTTTTCTAGTCGTGAAGGGGATAACCCCCACTTTCTTGCCTAAAAATTTATTGCTATCACGCTTTAAACTGTTGGCTTTTCACAAGCATACATGCTTTCAGTTGCTTTCCCCCAAGTTTCTCTTACTTGCTTTTAATTTTTGAACTACATCATTCTCAGTCTGACTGTCACAAAGCATTGTGTTTATCAAACTACAAAATGGGCCGGGACCGGTCTGGGATTTTATTAAATCGATTTTCTTTTAGGTAAACCCTCTCCCACGTCCAAAAGCGGTTTAAACAAATATTAATGGCTATAAAACAAGGTCCGGATCTGGCCTCTTGTTTCTTAAATAAAAAATGCTGGCGGATTTGAACCTGACCCAGTTTTGAAAGATTGCCAAACACCCATAAGCTTGGTGTTTAGCACTTAAAATGCCCTGCATCTACAAAGTAGCCCTATAATAGCACACAGGGTTAGAAACCTAGCTCAAGAATTTGCGAAAACTCAAGGTTCTTGTAGGCAAAAAAAGAAAAAGAAAAAGAAAAAGCATGTTAGCCTATAGGATTTATTATATCCATAAAGACCTGATTAGATTTTACACTACTGATTATATCAATAAAATTACAAATTCGTTCTATTAAATTATCAAATGCATACCAATTATTGTCCAAGATTTGTTTGCTAAATTTGCCTCATCATATACGGTGTAACGATAATCTCATGTGATAAAAAATTGATAGGGCCTAACTAAGACGTATCGATCAAAGGAAAAAAATAGCATCAATCCGTCAATCATGGAAGAAAAAGCCTTCAAACATATGAATATTGAATTACCTTTAGTTTGACCCAAAATTGCCTAACTTAATGCTAACGTCAATAGTATGGGTCAATTCTAACAAGTTGCTTTCAAACTTAATCAACTCACGACTGCTTGACAAACTCAACAAAAACTAACAAGCAATCAAGCCACCAAATAAGACTAAGTTAGTGTTTATTTAATGCTTACGAGATTAAATTTTATGATATTTATTTCTTAGATTTGTATTATCGAGACCATAACCTTGTATTGTCACATGATATTTTATGATATTTACCTCTTTTGAATGTTTGCATCTTTGGTTACTTAAAACCAGAAGAAGAAAATGTTTGCACACGCAAGGCAACCCCATTTGTCTACAAGTATATGCTACGATTCTTTTATTTATCTCTTATTGGTATGAAACTTATTCTAGAATAATGTCAATCCTTAACTTTTGCCATCATTTTAGTATACATCCATATAGCCTAATGCTTAGTTTATTAGTTTTTGTGTGTGTGTGTGTTCATGACATCAAGCATTGCAAGAGGTAATGAAAGAAAAAGATGTACTTATTTTTTGCTAATGATATGTACATTGAAGTGATTTGGATTATCCATAAGATTAATAAAATTTCTTGGAAACTAAAATATAGGAGGATCACTTGAGTATCTTGTTGATTGAAACAAAGCGGTCCAGCGTAAATTGATACAATTATTGAAAGAGGTGGTCCCATAATTTCACAATTAAAGGACAGAAAATAACAGTTAACCATGCAACTATATATTTCTGTAATTAAAACAATCATGTGAACAATGCTATATTGACTTAACTTTCAGTAAAGGATGAAGACATTGTTCACTTTACTTAAGAGTATGTAGGCTGGCTTATTCAATGAAACCTTGGGATATAATTCGAATTTTAAGTTTAAATAAATTGGACTGGTTCTAAAGGCAGCTGGGGGCCACTTACACCTAGCAAATTTGGATCCAGAGCCTGAAGGTTTGTGCTAGATTAATTGTTTACCATTTACCCTCAGGCCCAAATTGTGAATAATGGGATTGATGTTTGAAAATTTACGTTCTTAAAGAGAAGAAGAATGGTTCTTAACAACAAAAAACAACAATGACAAAGCCTATATCACAAATATTTGGTAAATTGCTTCGATTCATAGTTATGATATTATTCCCAATCCTCCTCTTCATTGACTATGATCCTATCACTACTCCATGCTAGTACAAAATCTATACCAGCGTCTAATATGACAAAGAGTATAGAATCAACCTCTAAAAAGGAACAAAAAGCAGCACCAAAATCTTCGGAATCCCCTAACTTGTATGAAACTAGGGGTTGTTGGATATTATACCCTCAAATCTCCAATAGTTCCATATTAGCCCCTCAAATCTTTGTTGCGTCCCTCAAGTCCTAAGGGGCCTTGCAGTTTGGTTCCTAAATTACCAAAATACTCTTCGGCTTATGTTCCGCCCCGAGAACCCCAACACCTGTCTTCACAAAAAACATATGTTGTGTGTTTTGGTAATTTAGGGACCAAATTGCAAGACCCCATAGTATTTGGAGGACACATGAGCAATTTCAAAGATTTGAGGGACCAATATGGAGTTACTGAAGTTTTGAGGGACTAATATGTAAAAAACCCCATGAAACTTACCTTATAATTTAAGGGCTTGATGTAACTACTGACAAGGAGAATATAAGCAACCAAGCTCGAGTTATAAAAATCATCAGGTTTGTTCTTGGTCCTGAATGCAAGGAATAGGAGTCCAATAATTCTCCTGACAGTTTCTTACACTCTTACAACACCAAAATCATATACTATGCAACCAATGCATAAACTTCCACTCTTCAAATTCTACCCTCCAAATATTTTAACTTATCTAGGTAAAGACACTAAAATTCTATCTGATTTGCTTCTTATGAACAATAAAGATGGGGTTGTTTTATAGAAACATGCTTGTTTCCATCTCCACCACAAGGGTCCATATCAATTAGGCCCCATTCATTAGCTTGACTTGTAGCTAACAAATCAACCATCCAACCAGAAGAAAGAAGCCCATGACCCCCATTATTTCCTCCTCTCAAAACTTTCATCTATATATGTGAGAGAGATGTTAGCCTAATCCACACCGAAAGTACAATGACAAATCTTCCCTCCATTTTACTTCTCTTCATCATAGCTCATGCACCCTTTCTTCATGGATCTATGTCAAGAGACTACGCAAACTACATTGTTCATATGGACTTATCGGTCATGCCACAGGCATTCGCCAGCCATGATGGCTGGTATGCCGCCACTCTTGACTCCATCGACGCTGTCCCTGGCCTTGTATACATCTATAATAATGCCCTTCATGGATTCAGCGCTCGTCTCTCTCAATCTCAGCTCGAACGACTGAAGAAATCGCATGGTTACGTGTCGTGTTATCGTGATTTACTAGTCAAGAAGGATACAACACACACCTCTAAGTTCCTGGGCCTGAATGCAGACTCGGGGATTTGGCCCGTGTCTAATTACGGCGAGAACGCCATTGTTGGTGTGATCGACACTGGGGTCTGGCCCGAGAGCGCTAGCTATCGAGATGATGGCATGAGCCCAGTACCATCGAGATGGAAGGGTGAGTGCGAGAAAGGCACTCAGTTCGTTTCCTCGATGTGCAACAGAAAGCTAATCGGTGCTCGTAGCTTCAAGAAGGGGCTCATAGCCAACAACCCAAATGTCACCATCACAATGAACTCGCCGCGTGACACTGATGGTCATGGGACCCACACGTCTTCGACTGCGGCGGGGAATTATGTGTCGGGTGCGTCTTTCTTCGGGTACGGACCCGGAATATCTCATGGCGTAGCGCCCCGAGCTAGAGTTGCCATGTATAAAGTTCTGTGGGATGAGGGGGCTTTTGCCTCAGACATCATTGCAGGCATTGATTCGGCGATATCTGATGGTGTGGACGTAATTTCGATATCTCTCGGCATTGACGGACTGCCTTTGTATCGTGATCCCGTAGCAATAGCAACATTCGCGGCGATGGAGAAGGGGATTTTTGTGGCAACTTCGTCAGGTAATGAAGGCCCCTATTTAGGGCTATTGCATAACGGGTCACCGTGGGTTCTAACGGTCGGGGCGAGCACCGTGGATCGTACATTTTCAGGCATACTCAACCTCGGCGATGGCACTTCCATCGTCGGGCAGTCAATTTATGTCGGAGGCCCAAGTATTTTAAAAAATTTGACCCTTGTGTATCTAGGGTCATGCACTGATAAATCCTCACTACAGAAGGCTAGCCACAAAATTGTAGTGTGTGATGACAGAGAATCACTTGGAGTTGTTACCGACAGTGTTAAGTCAGCCAAAGTGGCTGCTGGGATCTTCATATCAAAGGACCCTTTATTAGAGTACTATGTTAGGTTCACAAGCCCAGGTGCTATCATAAGCCCTGAAGCTGGGTTATCCATTTTGAAGTATGTGAACCAGAGCTCGAACCCGAAAGCTACTTTGAGGTTTCAAGAAACCATCCTGGGCTCAAAACCTGCACCAGTTGTGGCGACTTATTCATCCAGAGGTCCATCAGGAAGCTGCCCTAATGTTCTAAAGCCAGATATCGTAGCTCCAGGTTCACTGATTCTAGCATCTTGGTCACTAAATGTATCCGTAGGAGTCAATGCTGAATCGAAAGTACTGTATGATTCTTTCAACATAATTTCAGGTTCGTCTATGTCATGTCCTCACGCTGCTGGAGTCGGTGCACTACTGAAAAGTGTGCATCGAGACTGGAGTCCTGCAGCTATTCGATCTGCGATAATGACAACGGCCAATTCTTTGGACAACACATTAAAGCCAATTACCGATATGGGGAATACAAATAGGCCTGCGACGCCACTAGCTATGGGCTCGGGTCATGTTGAGCCTAACAAGGCACTTGACCCTGGACTCATTTATGATGCAGGGCCTAAAGACTACTTGAGGCTCTTATGTGCTATGAACTTCACCAAGGAGCAAATAGTTATGGTTGCTAGATCTTCCTCTTTCGATTGTTCTGGTGCATCTTTGGACCTCAACTATCCTTCGTTCATCGCATTTTTCAATGCAAGCAAGAACGGTTCGATCGTAAAGAGCGTTCAAGTGTTTAGAAGAACAGTAACGAACGTAGGTTCGATCACAACCTACAATGCTAAGGTGGAGACAATGAGGGGGTTCTCTGTAAATGTTGAGCCAAAAACATTGGTGTTCAAAAAGAAGTATGAGAAGCAAAGCTTCACTCTAACTCTTAATGGCCACATGGGAGCGAAACAAGATGAGGTGGTTCATGGCTCATTGAGTTGGGTGGATGAGCAAGGGAAGTATGTAGTTAGGAGTCCAATTGTCGCAACATCTTTCACCTCATAGATTTTGTAAAAGAGTAAATGTAATAAGAAGTTAACATTGTTCTATCTTACTGCACATTTTCTACAAATAAGTCAAACTGATGATTATGGTATCTTGTGCATATATGAATCATGTCTGTGCTTTTTAAATAATAACAGAACTAATGATGGGAAAGCAACAAAGTTAGCATGCACCAAGTTGTTATCAAAGAAAAAAACTTAAGTGATGAGACTAATGTTGGATAGAGACCGGCTGTGATGTGCTAGGGGACCTAATCCAACACTTTTTTTAATTGGCGTATCCATAGTTGGCAGGAAAATGACCTATGTTGGAATGTCTTTTATATTTATTTAAATAAAGGAGAGTCATCTTAAGAAAACATTACAGTGTGGAATTGGAAACTGAAACTTCACTCAATAGTCCATACAAAAGAGAAGTGCGCTTCACAAAGTTCTTGATTGAAATACATATGTCAAGATTGATTCCACAATTAGATAAACAATGAGGCATGATAGAAATACATCCTTGCATCCGTTTAATATTTGGGGAAAATACTGCTACCTCCCTTAGATTTTCAACCATATGTCGCACTTCAAGTTGAATAGTCTTAAAGGTGAAAATTTTCTATCTTTTTTTTTAAAGAATTTCCTCCATCCCCATTTTCTCACATTACTTTTAAAAATATCAATAGTAGTAGGAGAATTCCAACTTTGACTATTCAACTTAAGTTGGGACATTATCTATAAAGGTGAAAGCATTTTCCGCTATATTATTTAAAATACAGGAAGCATAGCTAGCAAGACATCCAGTTTCTTACACGACTATGTACCTTTGAATTAAATTGATTTGGTTATGGGTTTCCGATAATCTCGTTCAACTTTTTTCTGGATTGCATTATTTTATGAAGAACCTGATAGAAATTGATAACAATTATTTTCCGTACTGATTAAGTTCTCTAATTATTGTCCTCTGATATTACATATGTCTAACCATGAGAAAAATACTGTGCACAAATTGGCATTATAAAAGAAAAGGATAGCGTGCCTTTGATCTAGTGATATACCTGGATTGTATACATAACAGTGTTAGTATTGGTTTATTGGCTTGAATCCTCAAAGATCCACCTCTAGATTCAAGAAGAAAAACATAATTCTGAGATCCATACCGAAACCTGTAATGTATCAACATGAAGGCTCTACTGAAATCAGGTTATCGGGTTGATCATCTCCCATCGGGCTATCACCATCCATACGACGAATCCATATGAGTACACATTAAGTGTACTAGTTCTGCAGTCAAAGAAATACATTATGTGTGGAAAAAGGAAAACTTATATGCATGTAAATATATAGGTTACTAGATGCAAAACACGGATTTAGAGTAACTACTGTAAAATTTTATCCAATAGGAATCACAAAAACATGCAAGAGTAAAGCAGTGGTAGGCAGATATCAATTTTTTTTCTTTCATAATTCTAGTTCACATTGTGGTACAAGAGGTATGCAGAAATTCCAACGGGGAAGAATTTATGAGTGAAAATCACAAATTACAAATTTAATTAATAAACAATACAAACCACAGTGATTCTCTGGATTTTTTAACAAAGAGGCGCACTAATTAAAGTCTGACAAGATAGAGAACGCTGTGTTTTGCATTTCTTATTAGGTGGAAACAACTTTGATCAGTCTTCTGCATATTAGAATCATTATGAGGCAAACCACACAATTGACAGTGATGTGAATGGTCCTTTCATGTTAGAGAAGGAGAACCAAATGAATAATTAAGAAGAAAAAAGGCTGATAATGGAAGAAATGACAAGCTGGATGGTGGTTGTAATTGATAGTGATTGGCATTTCCGATTTAGTGGATGCAAGCTTATAAATGCAAACCAATTTTCATTTCTCTTTTTCGTTTTTGTTTTTAAGGTAAATTATGAAATTTTACCTATTTTCAGGGAATTGGGCCCAAATTCTGGCATTTGTGAAGGATGAACATGTAGGTAACCATCTCATCTGATATATATTTGGCAAGATATAAAGCATAAATGCCACATTAAAGTTGTAATTAGCTCCATTTAAGACAAAAGTTGGAGCTATTTCTATGGCCAAGCAGTGTTCTTGTTTCCAATGGAGAAGGATCTGATAAAATGTCTTTATTTGTAGATCAGTAACAGGTGACCGATTATTTCAGATAGTGCAGATAGAGATAACTAAATGAAATTTTTTACAGTGCCTAACAAGAGAATTTAAAAATTAAAAAAGATAATACTTCCATCATATTCTTGTAATTTTCTAAATTACAAGAAAGTGAAACACAACAATCAAAACAAGATACCACAAAAGAAAAAGAAAAAAGGTTTGTTGACTATCCTTTTATTTGACATGCCTGAGCTATGTTTGTTGACTATCTACACTTGAAATTTATTCGAAGTATGAATATTGTGTCATGTGCTGTGTATTGCTAAAACTGGTAAGATTAGAATAGTCCCCAGTCCAATGATGGGCAACCAAGAAAGTAATACTTACTATTTTATTAATTGTTATGCTTCCCTCCTAAAAGAGATTAAAAAAGTAACAAATTCATGGAGCAAAACTATGAAGATACTCCTAAATCATATGTATTTCGATAACATCCCATTGTTTGAGAAATTAAAACGAAGGACACTTAGGAGGTTGATCCTGTCCAAACTGAATTTGAGATAACCATTGATCCTACATTGTTTTTAATTTTTTTATTTTTATTTTTATTTTTATTTTTTTTTGTTGCTCAGCCGTTGATCCTACATTGATTATGATACAAGCTATGGTTGCAACCAATAATAATACTTAGTTGGTAGAAATGCTCATGTTACATATTCTGCCACATTAGAAAACCCTACAACATGCCTGTGGAAGGTTAGACATAAATGCTATAAAAATAACCATTTGGTGACTACTTAAAGAAACATATATGGCATGACTTCACATTGATGACCGTCATTAGACATGAGGAAGATTATACTCTACCATGAATCTTTAAAAAAAAAAAAAGATTAATCTAAATACTCTGGCAAAATAGAGCAAAAACAGAAAGGCACCACATGGCATCCAAGGGTAATCGGCTCTAAACATCAACACATAAGAAGACAAGGAAGAAAGTGAAATCATATGCTCAGAAAAACACAAACAGAAGTCAGACTCATTCCAAATGTGCATATAATTTCTTGTTACTATCTTGTGATATACGGATTCTGTCTGTCGAGCATTCTTAGTCTCCGGTTAGATATGATGTCTTGTATATACATTTTCATTTTTACATTTATAACCATTTATCCAAGTTGGCTTTTGCTCCTAGTTACTATATATATCCGGTTGTAAATATTGGTCCCATTAGTTCTTCTCATCTTTCATAAGTATATAAAGACGAGGGTTATTTGCATTTAGATTCCCCAGAGTTTACATCATTTTTAACTTTGATAGGCCAAAGTTTTTTTGGCCAAAAATACCCAAAGTTAAGAATGACTTTAACTTTGGTACCCCCTGTTAAGTCATTTTAGGGAATTAAAGTTTAATGTTTCTGAACTTTGGGGCTAATAAAAAAATAATAAAAACGATGTAAACTTTGGGGTATTTAAGCGCAAATAAACTAAAGACAAACATTATATATCTGTTTTCAAGATAAATGAACTATAATTTCTCCTTTTTTCCATTAATGACGTTTAACACTACAAAGCAACAGAGTAAGGCCATTCAGCAACAGGGTAAGGCCATTCAATGAACTTCCCAAAATCCTACAATATCAATAGGCACATTCCAAGTTCGAAACACCTCAAGGAACAAATGTGGCACTCTCGAACCTCTCTAGCACACTAACAAGCAAATCCAAAAACCCAAAATAACTCTAACATAGAAAATCGTAAACTCTTACTTCAAGCTCTCCCAACTTCTAGATAAACAACCATATACGATTCATCGAGAACTCGGTATTGCTCATTCATTTTCTCAAGTCATGTCTAAAATGCGAGAGACAGAGGGAATGATGCTCACTATGTTTACAATTAGTTAAATTTTAAACCATAATGCATCTTAACTAAAAGTTCCTGATGTAGAACTAAAATGTACAATTGCATGATAGATGATGAAGTAACAAACAAATTCAAAGGTCAGATACTAAGCTTACGCTGATCCATTTACAGGCTATTGGGCCCCGGCTCTACAAACACCAAGCTCATTTCCCTTCTACTCACTGCGGCATTTCTACAAACAGGTCGCGTGCATGACCAACTCAGCACATTTCAAAACTGAAACTGGTTGAGCTTATAATTGATCGTGATAGCCAAAAACAAGCAATTAGTTAAACTCTAATCTAGAACTATAAGGTCGAATTATTGGGTTCTTGGGCTATTGGGCTTGGACTCATAGGAACTCAACCTATATTTGGGTCCAGCAGAAAAATGGACCCCTTAAAAAGATGTTAAAAAGGTAAATTTTATGAAACACCCCCTAAACTTCGGGGAGTTTCATAGAATCTCCTGAACTTTCGAAAATTCACAAAACGGGTTAAGGACTTAAGGTCATGGTAGCAAAATTTGACAAGTTTAAAGATATTTTCTCTAATGTTATAAATGTAGTGGGGTTTTGTGCAACTCACCCCCAAAGTCGACGGTTTTTTTAAATTTACCCAACAAAAAAATAAATCAGTGGGTCCCATTGTCAGCGAAAGGTGTGTAAATGAAAAAGTTGGCAGCAATCCCATTACAAGTTCCTTCTTCTAGTATTTTGTCTCTTCAGACAACAGGCGTCGCTACATATATAGCTACCTAGCAAAAAAAAACTCACGCATCTCACTGCCAAAAAAAAAAACAAAAAACAAAAAAACAAAAAACAAAGCCCTAGAAATCGAGCTGCATTAAGGTAATAAATTCCGCATTTTCCTTCAAAATCTTTGGAAATTAGCTAATCGCGTTAAAATTATGAAAGCAAATGTAATGCATTCACTCCTTGCTAGTCAATTTTTACAATGTGCATTTTAGTACCGTTGTTTATTTAGGTTTTACCCACATCTAGCTACATTTAGGGTTTTATCTTGATTTTTCAAAAGTACCCATCACTAGTTTTACTTGCATGAGGCTGAAATTGTTATTTTTTTAATTTTTGGGATTTTTCTTGAAAAATGATGATAGATTTATGTGATGGTTGGTGAATGCACTTATGAAAATGTAACCCATATGAATATATATATACATATATCTATATTTATTTTTTGCTGTTTTTCTTTAACTTTTTTAGCAAAGTTGTGATCTTTCATGTGTGAAAAGTTTGAGATCGGTCACCTTCTCTCTTCTGAGTTAATTTCCCCATTTTCCAGTTCCTGTATATGTTATATTTTTTCGGAGTCTTTTTTTTTCCTGCTACTTTTAATTTTCAAAAGTACCCATTAATAATTTACTTGTATGGGGCTGTAATTGTTTTTTTTTGGGGTGGGAGTTGCTTGAAATTGACAATAGATTTATGTCATGGTTGGTGAGTAGTTATTAAAACTTCTAACCCATGTGAATATATTTATTTCTACTTTTTTAATATTTTGTTTGTAATATTGTGATCTTTCATGTGTCAAAAGATTGGGATTGGTCACATTCTCGAATATGAAATGATGTCCCCATTTTCCATTTCCTTTTAATGTTATATTTTTGAGAGTTTTTCTTTTCTGCTACTTTTACGTAATATCTAGTTTATGGGTGTGTTGCTTCTAGGTTGCTTTGAGATGATTCTCACAGTAAGTAAGAGTTCCTCTGTATTGAGGAAAATTTATAAACTTTACAAGTTCCAAAACAACAGAGCTTCATCGAAATTCGACATTAATAGATCCTGTGCTTAATTACAATGCCAAGTTCTTGGAGAGTTTGGCTAAATTATGCTTGATTGGCAGTTGTGGGCTCTGAAAGAAATTTATATATTATTTCTCATACACTTTATAAATAAATTTTTTGACTTGATAACTTTATAGGTTACCGTTCTTTAAGATGTGTCACTTAATCCTAATGGTGAGTGTGTTGGTAGTATGTAGTTTGTGGGTATCTTGCTAAAAAGATTGCTTTGAGATGGTTTACTTAGTCATAAAACATCCTCTGTCTTTGTTATAGAAAATCTCTAGAAAGCACAAAATGATCAAGTAAAAACTTAAAAATTTAAGAAACAAATTAATCATATCAGTTTCTTTCTAATTCAAAATAGGACACGTCTTGATATTTTACTTAAAATAGAATACAATCGCCACCTTGATACAAATACATTTTCACTAATAATCCACGAACTAGTAACATCTACTTGTTACCACCACAAATTCTCATAATATCAGTAGAGTAATATGAGGGCGTTTTCTATCCGATTTCTTTCAACCTGTTTCAGTTTTTTTGCTAATCATCTGTTTCGATTAATCCACATGGCAAGTACAATGACATGTAGAAGTCAGTCTTTTTCTTTCATTCATTTTGACTCTGTAAGGTGTATATGTACTTTTGGAAACTGTGTAGCAAATTCATATAGCAACTGTACTCATCATAGTATGATATAGATAAGCCTTGAACCTCCTTAACACAAGGGTGAGCAATTTAATCCTACAAATGATCTTGTACTTGCCATTTGGTGGGTGTGTATTGTATGTTCAGGGGGTATTGAGATCTAAGACTTGCGATTGAAGTATGTAAGTTTTGTCGTATTAAACATGCTATACTATAAATTATAACCCTTTTCTCTAATTTGTGAAGTAGAAGGAGCGCATGGAAACTATCAAGTTCAAATCAAGATTAGACGAGGAAGCAAGAAAGGCATATGCTGAGTTCGAAGAGAAGGTCCAGAGGACAGTGTTCCTCAACAACCTTTCGCCAACAGTAACAGCAGCTGTCATCAGAAAAGCACTCAACCAATTTGGTGATGTTGTGAGAGTAGAGTTTATCCCAAACTACACTATACCATACCCCATCCCTCAGTGTGCTTTGGTGGAGATGAGGGATCTGAAGCAGGCTGGAGTAGTTATCGCTCTTATGGATGATCATCCTTTCATGATATCAGGGATGCCGAGGCCTGTTAGAGCTCAAGCTGCTGAACCAGAGATGTTTGCTGATAGACCTTCAATACCCGGGAGGGAGTTTGAGTTCCGTTGGGTGAACGACCCCTCTGATCCTGAGTTTGAGGTGGTGAAGGACATGAAACGCCTCTTCAAGCAACATACTCGTGAAAGATTGGCACTGATCAAGGTAAAAATTTTCAGTTAAGAGAATAAGTCCTAATTTCGTAGGAGTTGGATCCTCTTTATTGCTAGAAAAGCACTGGAGAGTCCACTTCCTCAATCACTTATTTAGTGTGGATTGTGATCCATTATGAGTGAAAATGAGGGACGAGTTCAAATTATGGGGGATTATGGTAAGTGTTAAATTTAGAATGAACCACACCATCTGCTAAATAATAGGCTTGTTATTGAGAAAGTGGACACTCCAATGCTTTTTGGCAGAATAGAGGATCTGAATATATAGCTATCATGCTCTTGCTTTCAATGATGAAATGTAATCCTCCTTGGAGAAATAGTTCTATCCTCCAGTTTGCTTCTTTTGATTCTCTCAAGAATGCCCAAATACAAACAATGCTTTCTCCCATCTCTATTTATCACTTCACTTAGGGCCTGTTTGATTCACTAAAAATTCTAGGATTTGTAGTGGAAAAGCAATTCTAGGAACAAAAAGTGGCACTTTTGGCATAATAGGATTCCATATACTTTAATTTGTTTCCAAAAAAAAAAAGAAAAAGAAAAAAGAAAAAGACAACAAAAACAAAAACAAAACAAAAATGTTTCTGCAAAATGCAAAAAACAGCCAATTCTTAGGATTTGACAGATCCTAACTTTTGGAGAGGAATTGGGTATAAAGCTTCCACATTAATGCCACCTCAACATTCCCTCCTCTCTCTCTCTCTCTCTCTCTCTCTTTCTATCTCTCTCTTTTTCTAGTTTTGCTTTTCTATATTTTGGGGTTTGAAACATGAGATTACAAATTCTAAGATTTTCTTTCCTATTATCATGTTAAACCAAACAAAAATAGTAATTACAAGATACCAATCAAAAGCAATGGATCTTATTTCTCAATGGTTAAACCTCTTTTGTTTTAGCATAAACCTATTAATTTGGTCTACTGAAAGATATCTTTTTTTCAATCATTTAATCATGAATGGATCTAGGCTTCTACTACTTCATAGCAGTATAAAGTTCTTGTTTCGATCTTCCTATTTGTCAGTCTTACATGTCTATGTAACATTTTTAACAAATTTATAAAGAAATGTCGGTCTTCAATGGTATGAATTGGTTGAAAATGTTAGATGCTGCCTCCAGAAACTAGGTACATAATTGGAGACACCATGGTGTCTTTTGCAGCTTTTTCGATAATTAATTATTTCAAACTGTTTAAAATGTTGGAATACACCACCAAAAACTAGATATATATAATTGGAAACGATAGTGCCAACTACTTCTTGCTGCATTCTCAGTTTCTTGGATGATTTAATCATTTAAGTTCAACTCTACTTCACGCCAACTGTAGTTCATATCATGGTCAAAGTGTGGGATATTTGATTTCTTTTTGTCTTCAAAGTTCTCTGTGGTCAATCTCTCTGCTATTTTCAGTTCATGCTAGCATCTACACGAGCAAGATTTCTTTTTTTTTTTTTTTTTGGTTGGGGTAACGGGATGTTTAAATTTCACAAACTACCATGAACTTTGATTTGGTCCATAAACCTTTTTTATTAGAGAAATCTACCATGAACTATCATGTTAGACAGCACTTAGGTAAGTTGTCATCTGCTTCAAACATGACATGTTTTGGACAATGTTACCCTTATGTACTTTACATGCCTATACTTTGTAAGTTGGGACGATTTAGACCTTTTATCCAAGATTTAATGCCGTGATCAACAATTTTCAATAGTTCAAGGTAGATTTTCTAATAAAAAAGGGGTTTTTGTATGGATAACCCTTAAATCATGTGTATTTGCAAAACTACCCTCCAAATTTCAGTGTTTGCAGAACTACCCCCAAATATCAATTTTGGAAAGAGAAAGAAAAATAATACCCCACTTCAACAAATCATTGACTTTGTCGGATATGGCGAGTGGAAATTTGACTGTTATGTTGATGTTTTTTTACATTGCACTTACAAATTAGCCTATCAAAGTTGATGATTTGTTGATCTCGGTATTTTTCTCAAAGTTGATAATTTTGAGGGGTAGTTTATGCAAATATGCACAATTTATGGGGTATATATAAAAAACCCATTAAAATATGGTAGTTTTGTGAAAAATCCTTCAAAGTTCATGCTGGTTTTTTGAAATTTACCCTTTCATTTTCCCTCTATCAATTACCACGCAAATCACTGTGATAACTTGTACCATCACATTGCAGCAAACCCTGGCTGAGGAAGAGAAGCTAGCAAAGCAGCATGCAGAGGTGCTGAATGTTGTCGACAAGAAGCACATGAAGATCGAGAAAGCAGAGAAGCATGTATCTGTCCTGGCACAACGTTATCGCATGATCTAGCAGATAATGACTAGGGGCTATTACTTGGTTATTTCTCTTTGGTCTTGGTGTGGATTTTAAACCTGTGATGACCCTTAACTAATCTCTGTAGTGTTTATAATGATGTTAAAGATACATGCAAGTAGTAGGTATATAGACCTGCAATGGATATATATGTGACTTAACAATTTTATGTTGCCTAGCGTGACAAAATACATTGTTATTTGCTCGGCAATATTTCGTGTGCTATTGGATTTAATGGCTATTGAGGCTTTGGTTCAGAGTGTAAAATGGGGATTGTATATATACCGGGCAGTGCCAGCTTGATCCTCTTGAATCAGTATTGTACGAAACAGGTTTTTAGATGTTTGTGTTGATTTAAATTTTGGGAAAATTGTGTCCAGGCCCCAAAAATGGGAAGCCCATGTGACCGGGCCCTCTGTATTTTGGGCCATGTGTTTCGGCCCCAAATACAGTCCGTATTTGTGTACAGGCCCCAAAAATCCTGCCATGTGAGCAGAGAGAGAAAGATAACACCTGAAGTTACTATCCTACCCTCCGACGTGACCGAACTCGGTAACCGCGCCTCCCCTTCCACTCAAGTACTCTCTCTCTCCCTCTTGGCCTTCAACTGCTCAAATACCACCGAAAAATCCCAAACATCTCTAATTTCGATCTAGGGTTTTCGCCTCGCCGAAAATGTCGTCGAAGGAAGCCTCGGTTAACGATTTCAAGTCGAAATTGCATGAGACGAAGGAGAAAGATGAAGCGAAATCACAGCGCCCGCCGACGCCTTGAATCATCCGGGAAAGGCAAAGACGAGGAAGGCCAAGACCCCGTTGGTAATGCAAAGGGCTAACCACGAGGTCGAGGCCGAAGAGAAGACAAGAAGGGATGATTTCAACCCCAAAAGAAGTAAGTGCTAGGAAAAATCTAATTAAAGAACTTAACCCTTTGGATGTTATCCAAACCGAGTTTCATGTTAATTCTAATCCTATACAGGAGAGTTAACCGATTTGTGTTTCATGTTAAGTCTAATTTAATTCGTAAAAGAAGTTCATGTTAAGTCAAACCTAAATCGTGTTAAGTCTAATTTCAGTTCATGTCAAATCTAATGTCTTCTCATGTTAAGTCTATTTTTCATGTTAATTCCAATTTTATTTGTGTTAAGTCTAATTGGTTTCATGTTAGGTCTAATTGGTTTCATGTTAAGTCTAAACTAGGTTCATGTTAAGTCTAATTTCAGGTCATGGCTAGTCTAATGTCTTTTCATGGTAAGTCTATTTTTCATGTTAATTCCAACTTTATTCGTGTTAAGTCTAATTTAGTTCGTGTTAAGTCCAATTTGATTCATGTTAAGTCTAAGTTAAGTTCATGTTAAGTCTAATTAAACGCTTACATTTGAATTTATTTTCGTGAAAATAGTTGGTGAGGCGGCTGGAGATATTAGCCAACGGCCGCTATTAGCTTATTGTGATTTTATGAATCGGCTTGGCCCAAAGATTCGCCAATGGCACGTGGATGCCTATTGTGGATCCACATTTGAGCACTATATACAATTTGGTGCTCCCGCACTTGATCGTAAAACCCTTGAGCACGTATTGAGTTTTACGTCGATAAACGAACATTTTCTATCCCCGATGCATATTCGGGAAAAGAAAGTTATTAATTTTGACGGATTGGGTCCGTAATCATATTTTATTTCCAATTTACTGTGAGATTATTTTGAAGAATAGGGACTCCAAGTGCGTAATGTGGGTGCAATATTTTGCTAAACTTTTAAAGATGACAAGGGCGAAAAAAGAAAAGCCGACATTAGCATGAGAAGATATGTTGAAGATCCGCTAGAAAGTCTAGTGGAATCAACGTAAGAGAAGGATATCCAAGACTTTGTTCTCCGCAAATTCTTTATCGCTCGATGATATGGTGCCCCGAAGCGGGATGGGTTCCCTAGAATAGCATCAAGTATCCGGATAGCATTGAGAGGGTGAACAAAGTCGCATGGGGTGACTTCATTTATAAAGAAATTATTAGAGGCATAAATGTTGCTCGAAGGTTTGAAGAAGCCGGGGTTACATATATCCCTCGATGCATGCCATCGATACCGTAAGTTCCATGTTAAGTCTATTTAATTTTCTACTAAACGCATATTGCTTACCGTGAAGTGTTAGGCCTTTCATGTTAAGTCTAATTTGATTCATGTTAAGTCTAATTTAGTTCATGTTAATCCTAATTACTTTCATGTTAAGTCTAGTTATTTTAATGTTTTAAGGTTAATGGTGAATATGATCTGATCATAGTTGGAATGGTGAATGTATTACTTACAGCTTTGGTACTATGAGATGACCAAGATAAGGAGATATGCCACCAAAGGATGTGATGCCGGCCTCCAATGACAAATTGGGTCTCAGAGGGGGGAAAAGCTGGCTCTTTTAGGAAGGGGACAATTAAAGCAAAGGCAAAAGCGGCTTCAATAATGCATCTAGAGAAGCCTATTGTGGAAGTTGGGCCATCTCTCCCAAACCCCGCGAGGAAAGATTTCAAGCCGCCGATTAAGATTAAAGGCGAAGAATGATGGAGCAGAGAAGAATGACTCCATAGGCCATGTAAGTTTTCTGTTAAGTCTTATTTCATGTTAAGTCTAATTTTCATTTCATGTTAAGTATAATTTTCAGTTCATGTTAAGTCTAATTTTCATGTTAAGTCTAAATTTCAGTTCATGTTAATTCTATTTTTCGTGTTAAGCCTATTCCAGTTCATGTTAAGTCTAAATTCCAGTTCTCGTTAAGTCTAATTTTCAGTTCATGTTAAGTCTATTTTTCCATTTCATGTTAAGTCTAAATTTCAGTTCATGTTAATTCTATTTTTCGTGTTAAGCCTATTCCAGTTCATGTTAAGTCTAAATTCCAGCTCTAAGTCTAATTTTCAGTTCATGTTAAGTCTATTTTTCCATTTCATGTTAAGTCTAAATTCCAGTTCATGTTAAGTCTAAATTCCAGTTCATGTTAAGTCTAATTGATGTTCATGTTAAGTCTATTTTTCGTGTTAAGCCTATTCCAGTTCATGTTAAGTCTAAATTCCAGTTCTCGTTAAGTCTAATTTTCGTTCATGTTAAGTCTATTTTTCCATTTCATGTTAAGTCTAAATTTCACCATGTTAAGTCTAATTGATGTTCATGTTAAGTCTATTTTTCGTGTTAAGCCTATTCCATCATGTTAAGTCTAAATTCGGTTCATGTTAAGTCTAATTTTCAGTTTGTTAAGTCTATTTTTCGTTAAGCCTATTCCATTTCATGTTAAGTCTAAATTCCAGCTCATGTTAAGTCTAATTTTCACCATGTTAAGTCAAATATTAATGTTAGGCCTATTTCCAGTTCATGTTAAGTTTAAATTTTAGTTAAGTCCAATTTTAATACTTGTTAATCCTACTTTCGGGCCTCAAGCGTAAAGAGGTCGAAAGCCGAAAATTGAGGAAGCCAAGAAGAACTCAATAGGCTATGTAAGTTTAATTTCTAGTTCATGTTAAGTCTAATTTCCACTCATGTTATGTATTTCAAGTTAAATCTAATAGTAATTTCTATTAATCTCTTAAAATCTCAGATCATTGCAAAGCATCCGGACGATGCTTTTGAAAAGGAAGAGGAGGTGGAGGCTCGCCTATTGAGAAGCAACCGATGTTTTGGAGAAATTCGCTAAATTTTGCGACGATACTCAAGGCGACAAAACGCAGAAGAGTACATATTGTCAAGTATTTATGGTTGAGATTAGAAGACTCAACGGAATATTGGAATCTTTGGGAAGAAGTGGTGATGTTATAGACCGGAGGTGTCAAGGAAAGAGTTAAGAAGAATTTACCAAAATAAGTAAGTTGCGACCACGGGTAGATGAAGAGGAACACCATTCTCCCAAGCATTGTACAGATTCGAGAAGGAGAGGATGAAGATGACCTATGGATGAAGATTCCATGAAGAATAAGGTTGAGGAAGACCCCATGAGGGAAAAAGTCAAGAGGAACCAAATATGAAGGAAAAAGTTGATGATGAAGTCCCCAATGAGGGGAAACCGTAATGAAGCCGAGGAGGAAGAGGAAGATCAATTTGAAGAAAGAGCAAGTGTTGTAGATTATTTTAAGGATGCTAAGGAGATTGTGCATAAAGGAATAGAGGAGAAAATTGAGAATAAGATTGAGGAGGATATTGTAGATAAAGATGTAGAGAAAACTGTAAATAAAGGAGTAGAGGAGAAAATTGAGGAAAAAATTGAGGATATCCTAAATAAAGATGGAGAGGAAACTGTAAATAAAGGAGTAGAGGAGAAAAATGAGGAAAATATTGAAGAGGAAATTATAAATAAAGATGTGATTAAGCAGGTTGATGACATTGTGGAGGCCCTAGCGAGTGCTATGCAAAAGAAAGGAAAGAAGGTAGCCACAAAGAAGGCTCGCCCATGAAAATTAGGGCACCAGCGTAAGAGCTACTTAAGAGATCGCAGCACGTTAGGACCCCTTACACAGAGGGAAAGAAGAAGCAAGAAAAATTTGTAATTGAAGAGGTAGTGATTGTCCCTGATCTTAAGAGCCCACCCATCAAATATTACTTCAACAATCAAGATATCAAGTGGGATGTGTTGAAGATGAACTTAATGACGAGGGTGAGGAATCTCGTTGAAAGAGTTAAATGCGTGGATTGCAGATCCTTCGTGGTTTAGCGACGATTCTTGATAGCAGGACATTCTTGCACAATTATAGGATACCACCTTGGATATCCTCCGCATCACCCAACAAATGAATAAATTTCTAACACATTTTGCTCTCTAAGGTGTCATAGGTAAGTTTCCATTAATTAATTAATTTTTGTTTTGGAATATATGTTTAGTTAATTGCGATATGTTAACTCAATATATGTGCGTATATGTTTTCTCGGTAAATGATAATTCCCACTTTTTCAGAGGTATGATGTTATCGAACAATTCTAACGCAAGATGAACGCATGAGTCGCTATACTTGCTTCGTGGTGGTCGGCTTGACGACAAAGTAAGATTCTAAATTTCTAAATTGAATGAGCCTTATTTATAATGAATGCTAATTTCCGTGTTCATTACGATGGAAGAAGTAGTGTTAGATAGGCTTCAAAGAAGAAGCCTATGACAAAAAATATGGCCCGGTGTCGTTGTTCTTTGTGTAAGTATTTCAGCCTGTTAATTCTAATTGAAGTTCATGTTAAGTCTAATTTCATATCATGTTAATTCTAATTTTCGATCATGTTAAGTCTAATTTTCATGTTAAGCCTATTCCCAACTCATGTGAATTCTAATTTTCAGATCATGTTAAGTCTACTTTTCATGTTAATTCTATTTCCATATCATGTTAATTCTAATTTCATATCATGTTAAGTCAAATTTTCATGTTAAGTCTATTACCATGTTAATTCTAAATTGCAGCTCGTTAAGTCTAATTTTCACCATGTTAGCCCCAAATTTCATGTTAAGCCTATTTCCACCATGTTAATTCTAATTTTCACGTTATCTCTAATTTCATTTCATGTTAAGTCTAATTCATGTTAACTCATTTTATTTGGATTACAGCATTCACTCTACGCCGATCACCCTGAATTTTACATGATGTTTTTGAATTATCTTGAAAAATATACGGTCCTCCGCATCGAGCGTCTATTGATTCCTTTGGTCAGGGACGATCACTGGCATCTAGCTGAAGTCCTTTTGAACGAGGATGAAAGGGTCGTGAGACATTATAGTTTGGTCAACTACCTACACGATAAGGCTCTCAAATAAAATCATAACATATTTTGACTACTGGGCAAATGATTTTAAGATTGTAGATGTTCGTAGAAAATTCCGATATGAAGCCATCAAATGCGAAGAACAAGTTGGGAGGTTAGTATCATGCTAAAATACATGATAAATTCTCTAAAGGAATAACGTAAACAGTAAACTAAATTTATATGCTCACGCTGCGCCTATGATCGTGGTGTGTTCGCTACCATTATATTCGGCAATAATTGATGGTCGCCGACAATCCGCTGACTCTCGAAGGTGAGCCACCGCCGCTATGCGGCTAGACTTGCCGCTAATTACTAATAGAAGGACGGAAAAAGAGAGAAAAGGGAAGACTTAACGAAGATGACCGAGTTTATGAATATATATGTATATAATTACGGTTTAGTATAATCGTAGAAGAGATTGTTCACCACATACAATTGTAGAATTAACATGATGTGTAATAGAATTAACATGATGTGTAATAGAAATAACATGAAGTTTATTTGAATTAACATGATGTGTAATAGAATTAACATGAAATGAAATAGAATTAACATGATGTGTATTTGAATTAACATGAAATAAAATAGAATTAACATGATGTGTAATAGAATTAACATGAAGTGAGATTGATTTAACATGCAGTTGAATAGAATTAACATGAACTAAAATTGAATTAACATGAAATAAAATAGAATTAACATGCAAAGTAGTGGAATTAATATGTAGTTGTATAGAATTAACAAGAACTGAAATATATGAATTGATGATCAACGCCTTTAGAAAGTTACGAGTAGCGAAAGATTCAAGAGAAAGTTCGGTTCACAAAATCCTACATCAATTACACAAAATATCTTATACCCTCCATTTATTCTATTCCTACTCTAGGAATTTCTCCGGTCATGGTGGTTTGCGATAACTTCCATCTTTTCTTTGACAATCCTTTAGTACCCATGCCATGTGCGTCGTTTTAGTTGTCGCTTAGTCCACCTCTTTATCTTCCGATTGATGCAAAATGGACATCTCCATGACCGCCTCGACCGATACTGAGCAGTCCATTGCGTAGTCTTGTGAACTTTAACGATTTGCTCGCAGCTCCTCCTCCTCCTGTTTTTCGACCAGACTCATCGTCGCAGTTAAGGTTTAGCCGCCGACGCTGCAAATTAAGGATGGGGTATTTGAGGGTTTTCATGTTACAAGATTAAATCCATATAAACATCAAGTTCAAAAATTCAGATTCCACGAGCATCGTGTTCGAGAAGGGTTTCTTGCTCTACGACTCATGTTCAATAGCTTTATGGCTGTTCATATGAAAATAGTTAATATGACTCAAATTACAGAATCATTAGCATGTGCGAGAACAATTAACATGAGACATACCTTACTTTCTTTTCCCTCAAGATCGCAGCACGATTTCTTTGCGAAGAAGATGCTTCACTGGGGTTTTAACACAAAGTGGTTGAAACCATTCAATGCAACTTTAGTTGGCCTCAGTTCTAAATACTTACTGTAAAAAAGTGGTTAACATAATTCAATTGGGAAGCTCCGTGATTGACATTAGTCTTATCAACATTTACTACCCAATTGGGAAGCTTCGTTGTTGTCATAATTCAATTGGAGATATTGGACTTCGCCTGAATTTATTAGACTTAACATGAACAGAACCTTGACTTATCATGAATGTATTAGACATAACGTGAACTGGAATTAGACTTAACATGAAGCTTAAATAGAATTAACATGAAGTGAATTAGACTTAACATGAAGCCAAATAGAATTAACATGAAGTGAATTAGACTTAACATGAAATGGAAATTAGGATTTACATTTACGAAAAATATTAACATGAACTTTAAGTGTCATACATAGCAAAGAAATTGCTTCCACCATGAAATTGCTTACTAACTTTAAAAAACTTAGTTCAGAACTATACAAGCAAATAACTTTACAAAGATATAACACACTTAATCGCAATAGGTTCGTTGCATGTTTTACGGTTATGACCTTCCATATGGCATCGAGAGCATTTTATCGGCCGTGTGTAAACCGCTCGTTGTTGATCCGCCTTGTTTTATTTCTCCCTTTCCTTTTGTTGTTAGTGGTGATAAAATCGGATCTCATCACGTGGCACGCCACGCTCGTAATCGTGGATGGGGTAAAGAATTGGCTCGTAGCTTTTTAAAAGCTTCAACCGCCATAAACGAATCACGTAACCGGTAAACATCTCTTCATAAACATTATGGTCGCATGCATGTTTACAAGGGATACGAGTTATATCCCACGCATCGGCATGTGCATGTGTTTTGTCCGCATCCACTTGACAAGTTCTATGGGATTGTACCTCAAATAATCCTCTATGTGATTGACGACATCCAATGCGCCGCCATTGTCCATGTTCTCTTTAAGGACAAGCTCACTTTGGGACAAAGAAATGAATTCAATTTTCACCATGCCTCGTCGATCATTCATTCGACCATAATTTGCTTCCGTATGTGTTCTACCGTAATATCCTTAGCGCTCTAGCCTCGTATCCATTTGTTGAAGGACTCAATGACATTAGATGTCACGTGACCATATCTCAAACAATTAACATGCAAAGAAATAGAATTAACATGCAAAGAAATAGAATTAACATGCAATGGAATAGAATTAACATGAATTAAAATAGATTTAACATGAAGTAGAATAGAGTTAACATGAAGTGGAGTAGAATTAACATGAAGTTGAATAGCATTAACATGCAATGGAATAGAATTAACATGAAGTGAGATTGATTTAACATGCAGTTGAATAGAATTAACATGCAAAGGAAATAGAATTAACATGCAAGGAAATAGAATTAACAAGCACGTAAATAGAATTAACATGCAGTGGATTTTTAGTTCATCATACAATTAACATTATATTGCTTATACTTTACCTAATTCCGTGAGTACTGCTGTCACCGAGCGTAGTTCATGACAATATTATATGCCCTTCGCTTATCACTTAATGTCGTCCATATAATCGTTCCATTCTCGCTTTAGTATACTTGTAACAAGTCGATTGTAATAGATTACCCGAATCTGAGTATCCTTTGCCTTTAGTCCCAAGTCCTTCAATTTTGACTCGAAAATTTCCACTAGATGTAGAACACATCCGAGTGTAGAGCATCCGAAAAACTCTCTAACGGCTTCTCGATTCCCTTATCCGCATCCGATATTATAACTAGTCGATGTGGAGGATTGTATGGATCGGCCTTTCATAGAGTATAGACCACAAACTCACAAAATTTGCAATTAACATACCGAAATTAGAATAAACACGAAACAAGTTAGGCATGAAATAAAATTATACTTAACATGACTCAAAATAAGTATAAAGATAGCCTAGAAAGATAGAGTATTGACATAAAACCTTGTAAGAACCACTTCCGCTAACGTTATTTTCTTGATCGCATATGCAATAGGCTAGTGGAAATATCCCCGATTTCCATCGTGATGCAAGTAATGAGGAGTATTCCTTTGAATCGATCCTTAAAGGTCCCATCCAAAATATAAGTGGTCGACAACCACGAAAAATCATTTATGCAAGCGCATAGCAAATGAATAATCTTGTAAACCTTCCCTCATTTTGTTCAACATGAATATAGCTACCTGGATTTGTCTCCTTAACATTTTCTACATACCTAAATTTCATGTTAAGAAAAAGTGCTAGAATTAACAGCATATGGAATCAAGTTGGAATAAATAGAACTAACATGAAATGCAGTAGAATTAATTTGCAGTGAAATAGAATTAACATGAATTTCAATAGAATTAACATGCAATGGAATAGAATTAACACAAAGTGAGATTGAATTAACATGAAGTTGAATAGCAATTACATGCAATGGAATAGAATTAACATGAAGTGAGATTGATTTAACATGCAGTTGAATAGAATTAACATGCAGTGAAATAGAATTAACAAAAGGAGATTGAACTAACAAGCAAAGTGAAATGGAATTAACATGATGTGTAATAGAATTAACATGAAGTTCAATAGAATTAACATGCAATGGAATAGAATTAACAAGAAGTGAGATTGAATTAACATGAAGTTGAATAGCATTAACATGCAATGGAATAGAATTAACATGAAGTGAGATTGAATTAACATGCATTGAATAGAATTAACATGCAATGAAATAGAATTAACACAAAGTGAGATTGAACTAACATGCGGTGAAATGGAATTAACATGCAGTGAAATAGAATTAACATGCGGTGTAATGACGACATTCCATTCATAAAATTAATTTGTATAGGATAGATACTTTACCATCGTAATTGATCATATGACTCATGAGCATCACCGTGATAATTGTTCTTGTGCTCTTTCTTTACCCCACCATACCTTACTATACTCGACCCTTAGCCCAAAGGAACTTAAAAGCTCCTTCTTTACATCAATAGAGTATATTCGGCCGGTCCTTTAACATGGGTTGTAATTGTCGCAATGAATTGCCGGAGGCCCTACGCTGACCAAAGATTATTGCTATGTCGACCACAAGTGTGATTGTTCACAAACTTTTTATTTCAAGTCTATTTTCATCTTTAGGTGGAGAGGCAAATAACATCCACGGGCAACTTTTAGTTTTCTAAAACCGCAACAAACTCGAATACGCTTTGGTTCATTCTTTTCAAAATCGTACTCAAATTTTTGGCAAACGAATAGTATTGCAAAGCTAATCTTAATTCTTTGGCCTCGCCAAATCGCCCCTCCTCGCTAAAGCATTGTGCCACCAAGCAGAATCCTCTCATTGTTTATCATGTCATCAATCATCATAACATTATCCACAGGATTATCATTGGGAATCCTATCCGAAAGACTAACTGAATCGAAGTAGATGTCCATCACCCTTAATCTTTTATTTTTGTGTCAGAAATGTTTTGAGTAGAAACAAATAATTAAAAACTAATCATATAATTAGACTTAACATGAACTAAAATTAGACTTAACATGAAGTAGAATTACACTTAACATGAAATAAATTAGACTTAACATGAAGTATAATTACACTTAACATGAAATAAATTAGACTTAACATGAAATAAAAATTACACTTAACACCTAAGACAAATTAGAATTAACATGAACTGAATTAACATGATAAAATTTGACTTAACATGAACTAAAATTAGACTTAACATCAATTGGAATTAGACTTAACATGAAAGGAGTTAGAGTTACCATGAAAATTAGACTTAACATGAAATAAATTAGACTTAACATCAACCGAATTTAGATATAACCCGAAAATTAGACTTAACAAGAACTGAAAATTAGACCTAACATGTAACGCCTTTGACTTAACATGTAACGACTTACGCTAACATGCAATAAATTAGACTTAACATAAAACTCGCTTGACTTAACATGTAACGCCATAAATATTGAACTTATCGGTCTTTTAGATCTTGTCGGTCTTCTAGATCTTGCTCCTCGTCATAGATAATTAAAGAATCCTCTGTTACTTGAGTAGCTTTCACGTGAATCTCTTTTAACCCAACATTGCGCAATGCTCCATCATAGATGCCGATCACCTTCGCTCTCAATGGGAAAATTGAGGTTGTCAGATGTTGATTCATCTTTGTATGACAAAGATATAGACTCATATGGGATTTTTAACCTCTCGGCATGAAATTTGATATCCATCATGGTGGTTACTGCACTAATCTTTAAGAAAAGGCTTTGTCACCGATGAGACCACGCAGATGATATCCTTCTCACCATTATGAAGGGAAGGTAGAAGGAGTAATGGCGAAGGAGTAATGGCGAATTTTAGAACAAGAAGAGTTTTGAAGAGCAAAAGCATATAGTTATTGCTCATGATCTGCAAAAAGGGGAGATTTCTCCAATTCCCCATCGATCGCCATTAATGGTTGACTAGATGGGCGGTCCGGGGAAGAAGGAGAAGGGCATTTTGGTTTTACAAAATACGCCTTCTCACCAGATATGGTCGACGCGGAGGGGCCCGAACACAAAATGCGAATCGTTGAATGATCCACACATTCAATAATTGGAGGGGCCCGGTCACATGTAGTTTCAACTTTTGGGGCATGGACACAATTTTCCCTTAAATTTTTGTTGTCATGTGTTATAACTCGGTTAAGAATCAGACTCCTCTTGGGTGCACAAACACTTCATCTTTGTTGCGACTCGAGCCAAGATTAAGATCTGTAAAGGATACATGTGGTGCATGTGTGTGTTAAATATGTTTGAATATATTGCTCAAATTAAATTTGGTTCTTTTATTAGTATAACTAAATGTGTCAAGAAACTACGGAACAATTTCAATGATTGTAGATGTCAAAATAAACTATCTAAATTACCATTATCGAAAAAAATCCCGCAGAAACCCTAATCTAAATCTGATCCACTAAATACTTATAGAGAGGGCCCAATTACACCTTCTCCATAAATAATCGAAGTTGAGATGTTAAATTTGGGGAAGCCTTCAACTTAGGGCTCAAAACAAATCAAATTGGGCATCTTTTGGAGTTGGGGATTTTGCTAAAATTAGGGCTAAAATTGAGGGTTCTCAATTTGAAATCATGCCCTCTTCAACCTCAAGCTCTCGGCCACTATCAGGTTCAAGTAGCAGCAACATACAAAGTCGACAAGGATTCCATGGTTTGATATCTATTCGGAGGTGGAACGAAGCAGGTAAGAGATTTGGGTGAAAATTTACAGCTGCGGAAAGAAGTGTGAGTATTATACATCAATGACAGATGAAAATTCTGAGAGGAGATTTTACAGATGTCGAAACTAACGTATAAGTTTGTATTGATTTTTGTTAGTAAATTTATCAAAATTTACATCAATTGCAGCTTTGAATTTAATTTTTACCTTTTCAATTTTTATTTCAAGAGTGGTGGTTGTGGCATATGGAAATGGCTAGACGAGCCTACGTGCACCGTGGCATCTTAATTGTTTCCCCTCTTAAGAGATGAAATCAGTGGTTTGAGAAGCAAATTGAATGTGAAGGAAGGTTTAATCAAAAGCTATAGATAGATTCTATAGCTTTATATTGGGGAGAGGCGCCATGCGTGTGTTTGCCACCCACCTAAAAACTGGGTCAATCCAGATCCAGTTTTATTCTCAACAAGTTTAGAATTAAATCAAAGCAGAAGTGATCGAATAATCTTAAGTTTTTTTTCTTTGGCCTAAGAAAAAACTTACCAGATTTTGTCAAACATAATAAAGGCAACCAAAATCGGGCTAGGATTTTGTGCTGTTGTCGCCAAACACTCCCAACTCTATCATAGGGAACTCATTTTGAATCGTCGCAAGAAACTCAAAGTTAGCCCTGTAGGCAATAAAAATTGCCTTAATCCCTACACAGCAACTCGGAATGAGCAAAAGAGCTTAAGAGCCCATCTAATTGGAGTCAGGCCCGCCTAAAGGTTAAGTTTACCTGGATGTTTGACTTTACCAAATAAGACAGAAGTGCTGATGTCTCTTGAACCGGGAGGAACTGGGCCAAATGACCGGGCGATTGGTTCGCCTCGCCGAGATGGTCGATTTCCATATATAATTCGCCAACCGACGCACGGTTTGAAAGTTACGACTGTTCTTCGTAGCGACGAGGCTCGCCGAGCAATGAGGCTCGACATCCGATGAGGCTCGAAAGCGCCGAGGCTCGACATTCAGCGAGGCTCGCCGAGCAATGAGGCTCGACATCCGATGAGGCTCGCCAAGCCGAGGCTCGACATTCAGATGAGGCTCGCCAGCGCCGAGGCTCGACATTTAACCGAGGTTCGCTATAGCAAAGGAACCTCGACATTTAACGAGGTTCGCTTATAGCGCTGAACCTCGACATTCAACCGGTTCGCCTATAGCGCTGAACCTCGACATTCAACCAGGTTCGCTTATAGCAAAGGAACCTCGACATTCAACCGAGGTTCGCCTATAGCAAAGGAACCTCGACATTCAACCGAGGTTCGCTTATAGCAGCGAACCTCGACATTCAACCGAGGTTCGCCATAGCGCGAGTCTCGATACCCCGCCAACACTCAACCGAGGTTCGCCAACAGCCAGCCTCGACATCCAACCGAGGTTCGCTTATAGCGTGGAACCCCGACACTCACCGAGGTTCGCCTATAGCAGGAACCTCGACGCTCAAACGGTCGCCTCGCCGACATCATTGGTCCGACGAGGCTCGCCGCTCGCCGCTACTTCAGCGGCGCCATCAGTTAAGTAGTACCGACAATCACCGTAGCGCCGCCATCGTAGCAAACACGAGGCCATTGTCGTAACGCAGCCCGGCGCTGGACCGCTCGCACGATGGGAAGGGTCATTAACCCCATATGAAAGTGACAATAGGGTCAGCTACACCCTCAAGCCCATATAAATAGTTGAAAGCCCAACAAAGAAAGGGTCGGCCGCTTTAGAGAGAACTCTTGAAAATCAAACACTTGCACACAAGAGAGATCAAGCTCCTCTTCAACAACCTCTAGATCATCCGCAACTTTGGTCCGATCGTCAACGGAAACAATCTCGACGCGGAGCATCGAGGGAAGCATCCTATCGCCACCAAGAACCCATACAAAAGAGGAGTCAAATCAATCTCCTCTTCCTCAGAATCAAGGAATTTGATTGTAAAATATTCATTCAATCAATAAATATTTTTCGACCCTACGTAAGATGGCTTACCACAAGGGGAGCAACCATTCATTCCGATGAACCGGTGGTGGCGCAATCGCATCGGTTGCAATTGGAACCGAGGTTCGACCTTGGTCATTGAATTTGATCGAGTAAGTACGAGGAGTTCCTTTCCTCCGGGCATCTAGCCCAAGAAAGGCACGCAGTGTCGCCGAAGTCTCGTGATGAGACTTCAGCCCGTGGCTTTTGTTGAATCCTCTCGAAAGTGAACCTCGACGAGCGCCCTCGCCTCTCAAGGACGAGGCTCCAAAAGCTAGCCGCCAGGTTAAGAAGTGGGTTGTTAAGCAACCCAAGTCAACTTCAATGTTGTTAGCTGTTTGGCTTCGGCGAGCCTCGCTCGCCTATGGGGAGACCGATCCTACTAACGCTGTTTCCATCCAGCGCCGCTGCATAACGCCGGGCCGCGTAACCGTCGCCGATGTGCTCGAAGCTTTGGTCTCGCGGACGGATTCCACTATCGTCCAAGAAAGCCGCTGAACCTCGTCATCATCAAGAGGTTCATTCAAACAAGACGAAGCGCCGCCAGCCGCTAACCTCGCCCACGGACGAACGCCGCTCTAGCCGCTAACCTCGCCCACAAGACGAACGTCGCCAAGGCGAAGCCTCGCCCAGTGGCGAACCTCGCCAACGGTCCTCAAGAAGTGACGAGCTCGCCAAAGTGGCGAACCTCGCCACAACGCGAGGTCCCTTGAAAAGAGACGAGCCTCGTCGCTAGCGAACCTCGCCAAAGAACGGATGAACGCCGCTCGCTGATCGAACCTCGCCATGGCAAGTGTCGAATGACGAACCTCGCCAACATGAGGTCCATGCCGAGCCGATGAACTTCGCCGATGGGCTAACCTCGCCATAAGCTTCGCCAAGGGAAGTGGCAACCTCGCCAGTTCGCCAAACTCGACTCGAAGCCCTCTCACGCGAGGCTCATTTTTCGAATCAACCGGGGTACACCCACTTCCGATCTCCGCGGATTATCTCACACGCAAGCGCGATGCCAATCAAATGCGCCTCATTGTTGCCGGAGAAGCTCATCGCGCATGCGCCGCCAATGTTCATCAACGCATCGCCTTCGCTTTTGAGCGTTATCAACTCGCCAACTAGACGGGCGGTTCCACCGTAAAAGGCAAGGCCCCGCGAGGGTCATGGAGTGACCATTAACATGGTTGGGAGGAGCGGGAGCAAGACCGATAAGCAGCCCCGAATCGCCCGGACCTCGAAAACTCCCGTGTTTACGAGGCGCATTAATCAATAGCCAGCGCCTATCGAAGCACCCGCTTCGCACTGCGGCAATCCCGCTCGATTATAGCCAGCTATCGGGGTCCTTCAAGAATTGAGAACTCGCCATCGCTACATCTCACCTTCAAATACCGATTTCGTTGATCGTGCCGTCCTCATGGTCAACGAGAAGAAGAGATGACACGAAGAATCGAAGAGCAACAAGCTACTATTCGCTCAACAAGAATCTATCAAGCGCTTGGAAATGATGATGGAAAACTTGTGGGCAAGGAGAAGGTGGATCGAAGGAGGATCCAAATCAAGCAAGAAGGCTACGACGTGGATCATGATGTTCACTCGATGTCATCTCGAAGCGGAGTCAACCGCGATACCGAAAGAGCAAGATCATATGCGGGATTTCCAAAGGTACTGGATGCTCTCAAACTCCTAGGGCAATCTAAGGAGTCGGGGTGGCAAGGCCATACCCTATAGAATGGGATGATGTCCCATATCCTCCAAATTCAAGCCACTTAATTTACCACGGAAAAGCTCTCCGTCGCAACACATCTATTACTTCCAAGCGAACCGGCATATAACGGTAACGATCCTATCATGACCAGCTATTATTAGCACTATTATGGGATTCGCCTTTCGGAGCCCCGGCGTTAGAGCCCGGTTCTATCACTTGGAAAGATGTGCAGGCTTTTATGGCCCGATTCTTCGATGATGACACCGAGGTGTCTATGGCCACTTTGCGGTCGAAAAGCAAAAGAAGACGAGTCCGCCAAGACGCTCGCTGCTTATTCGGACTGCCTTTGCACTCCCGACCGGCCTCGAGGCTTACATTCATCGGATGTGTGAGCCAACCTCTCGATCAACATACTTTCAAAGATGGGTGCAGCTTGAAGCACACTCTTGGAGAGAATTGGTGAGGCATGCAGCAAGTTGAGAACATGCTTATGATCGGGGCAGGAACCCCGTGATTCTCGCCATAAAAAGGGGGTAATCGTAACAATTTTATTCCCAAAAGGCCGAAGGGGAAGGAGACTTTGGCCGGGAGACCCAACCTACTTCAGACCCTTCAAGCAAATCGAATGTTTTTGATACCGCCCCAGAGGAAGTATGACTTTAAGGATGACCAGTCATACCAATCCTTAAAACTTTACTCAAAATGAACAAGATCACGCTCCGAAATGAGGAAGCCTGAGGAAGCTTCAAGGATCTGGATGATCCAAAATATCAGATGTACCATCGAATGGTACACCATCCGACGGGTCATGCTACATCTTGAAAGACAAGATCCAAGTTGTTAGAATGTGTTATGACTCTCATGGGAGGATCAAGAAGGTGTCCCAAACATGGTCGCCTCCAATTTGGCGACTTCATGGAGCTCCAAGTGCAAGATGGGTAAAGCCGATCCTCAAGTGAGGCCAAAGTTGTGAACTTTGATCTCCAAAGAGCGGGAGGCACAAGGTATGGTCTCCTACCACTACCAAGGGCAAATTATGTGGGTCCACCCCGACTTGTTATCGATGAACAATGGACCTCTTCAAAGCCTAAAGGGAGGACTGTAATGCCACCTCGGCCGCTAAAAGGAGCAATCATCCCGGCCACATACCGCATTGCTGCTACCCGAGGTGGGAAAGAGTTCTCAAGGAGTCCCGAGGCGCACTCGATGTACCATCAAGGGTGCCGGCCATTGAGCCCAAAACAAGGGAAACCGCTACAACAGAGCTTAGGAAGGACACCGAGACCTCGGCCCCTTTCCAGCTTTGATGTTTTAGCTCAACTCTCCAACATCCCGGCGAGGATCACTTTATTCGAAGCGCTGCCTCTCTCAATCTACCGTAGAAGCTTTATGCAGAAGCGCCATGATAACTAAGCTGCCTCGCCATTTCCCGTAAAGCTCAACGTAAGTTTCTACCAATGTCACTGTGTCTTCAAGTGGCCAATACCTTGCATCACCTTCTCCTGAGGACATGCAAGTGAAGAACCCGCATGATAGGCCATTATACTTTACCTGGTTATATCGGTCCGGATCAACCGAAGCTCAAGTTGATCCAGATCCGATTGAGTATCATCCCATTGAGAATTATACAACATCTCGGATACCATTCATTTAAGACAACCGACTACCATCTACGGCTTCAATGCCACCACCTCGCCCCTGGGCAAAATCAAACTCGATGCCGATAGGAGACTTGAAGACGATGTCACTTGCTATGTCATCGACGACACATCTTACAATTTGCTTTGGGTCGACCCCGATCCACGAAAACTTGATCGCCCCATCTACGTTGCATCAATGCATGAAGTACGACGAAGAAGGGATGGTTAAAACATTGGTCGCGAAAGGCAACCGCTCAAGGGGTGGAGAATTATTTCACCGATTCGCCCACTACCTTGGGAAGGCCAAACCGTGAACCACAGATCGAGGACTATGACACGGAATGAAGTCGACATAGAGTCCAACAAGGAGTTGTGTTCAATGATGTAAAACCCTTTGTAATCGATCCGAATGATCCTCGATGACGATATCGCCATTTTCAATGAAGATTATGATTTAGCTTACGCGACCGTGTTGAAAGTCATATCGACTTAATGTCGAAATTTCACTCGCTTGTATGTCAACCCGCATTGCACATGCCAATTCTGGCTGCCGCTCATGATGACCCAAAGGCATAATGACTTTTCAAGCTGCTTGTGGTACCAACCGGATAGTGATCGAAGACATTATCCTTGGCAAGGTCACCACCTGCAAAACAAGCTCGAGTGTTCCAAAGCGGAGGAAGAGGAACTCACTTCATATTTTCGCCAACGCACGAAATTTGATGAAGAAAATGGGGTATGACTTTCTAAAGAAGGACTAAACTTCTGAAGGGCATCGGGCACCGATCAGATCCGCTTATGTCCCTAAGGCCACCGATGATTACTATCATAAAACTCAGAAGGGTGGGGTATGAATCACCATCGTATTCATAGCATGTCGAGACCGAGAGCCATTTGCAGCACTCATCGCTCGAACAATTTCCCTCGATTCAAGTCAAGACAGATGAATTTCGATCCCTCGATGGCCAATATGACCGCACCATCAACTTGAGATTCAAGAGGACGATCACCGTCATTATTCAAGATCCGCTAAGTCAACACGGATGCAAGGGGAACATCGCTTTGAACAACGAACCGCCCACCGATGACAAAATAGTCCGAAGTTAATATGGGAATGAAGCTAACCGCCCATATTCATGTTTATAGTTTGACAAGAAAAGGAAAGCCTTATCGCTTGGTAATGAATATATCGATGTTCTTTGGAGTTATGAAGATATGCCCGCTTAGACCCTCAAGTGGCTATGCATTGCCTTAATATCGAACCAGCGCTAAGCTCGTTAAAAACAACAAAGAACGACGCATTTTCCCCAGTCATGAAGGCCATTGAGAAAGAAATCGAGAAGTCGATCAAAGCAGATTCATTCGAGGTTCAACACCCGATTGGTAGCCAATATAGTACTCGCCTTGAAGAAAATGGACAGATCCCACCGCATGCTGACTATCGAGACTTAAATTCAAAGATGTCCAAAGATGATTTTCCTTTACCAATCACGGATATTATCGCCGATAACACGCGGTGGGTTTGAAAGGATGTCTTTATGGATGGCTTTTCGTGGTACAATCGATCAAAATGCACCCCGATGATGAAAAGCACATCGCTTTCCCAACACCGCCAGAATATACCGTTATACGCTATGCCTTTCGGCTTGAAAACGCAGGGCTACATACCAACGTACATGACCACTATCTTCCAAAACATTTGCGAAGACAAGAGAATGCTATGTGGACGATTTAGTAGTCAAGAGTCGCCAAAGTGATCATTTACGAACTTGAGGACTACATTTGAGATAATGCGGCATCACCGAGGATGAACCCCTAAGTCTTTTCGGAATGTCTAGTGGCAAGTTTCGGGATTCGTGGTCACAGCAGATGGTATACGATTCGACCCTGACAAAGTCAAAGCTATCCAAGAACTTCCACCTCCTAGAAGCCTCGAGAGCTTCGTGGCCTCCAAGGGCGCTTGGCTTACATTCGTGATTCATCTCCAATTTATCTGGAAATGTCAACCATTCTCAAGCTCATGAAGAAGGTGTATCGCTCGTTTGGGATGAAGATTGTCGAAGGCATTCAAGAGATCAAAACGTATCTTTCAATCCCCTCGTTGGTTGCACCTAAATCAGAAAGCCATTTCTCGATTTACATCCGCACTACGTAGTATGCGTAGCGTGTCTCTAGCACGTGACGATGACAATGGCCAATGAACAAAGTCCTATTACCTAGAGGACGCTTGTCGGGGTCAATATCGATATCCTCCCGCTCGTAAGGAATGTTTGGCTTTGGTCTTCATCCAAAAGATGCACTATCTAGTGGGACGCACCATACACGCCATCTCCAAAATTGACCCTACGGTATTCATGACCCACCGCACGTTGAATGGTCGAATGGCTAGATGGGCATTGCCGCTATCTCAAGACGACATTCACTTCAAACCTCGGCGCATGAAGGGTCAAGCTGTGTGATCTTATGGCTAACCATCCATTGAAAGGGAAAGTCGAATTGTATCAAGACATGCCCGATGAACCTTATGAAGCTAATCTGGTCTCTAGGAAACGTGTGGCAGCTTGTTCTTTGATCTGAGCCTCGAGAGCAACCGATGGCCCCGCTTGTAGCCGAGTGGGGTAGTATTGATATCTCCGCAAAACCACGTGATACCACGTCGCGGTCGTTATCGAACCATGCACCAATAACGAAGCGTAATATAATGCTGTTGATTGGTCTCGACATAGCCAAATATTTAGGCGGAAGCACCTTGAAGCATTTGGGATTCGCAGCCTAGTCGAAAACAACTAAGAGGAGAATATTTGTCGCAGCAGGACCTCGATCCCCATTACAGCCATAACTTTAGTCGATCCTTTGAAAGCTTTTACATTGATCATGTACCCCGCTTATGAACACTTACGCCGATGGCTGGCGTCTCTTGCAACTACGCTTAGCCCCGCCTCGAGAATGCTACTCAAGTTATTGTGTCTAGTCGGCAACTATTTTGGCCAAAATATGCATTACAGTCCAAGGCCGAGGACTAACCTAAGTCACTTGAAGCACGAGACCGGCGGTTCCGATCATCGACTATGTCTTGCATGGGATATTGCCCAAGACATAAAAGAAAGGGAGTCAATTCGTCGGCGAAGCCAAGATTTTACTACGATTCCCAACTACGCACTTATATAGAAGTCATATGATGGGTTACCGCTCGATGTCCGCTCAACTAAGGAAGCGAGCAAGTCTTGAAAGAAGCTCACGACGGTGTTTGTGGAGCACACCACCGACCCAAGTTATGGGACCGGCTGCGTGACTCCTATTATTGGCCGACAATGGTAGGGATGCCGTGGCTTACGCTAAACGATGCCATACAAATACATGCTAATTACCTTCACCAACCTCCGAACACTTGCATCCTACCGCCACGCCCCGCCATTTGAAACGGGGAATGGACATCGCCGGTCCATTTCTCCACCTTCTTCAAAAGGACATCGCTTCATATTGGCGATAATCGAGTATTTTCAAAGTGGCTGAAGCCGCCCGCTGAGATTGGTCAAGACAAGCGATGTGATCAAATTTGTTAAACATCATGTCATATACCCAGATGGGTGCCGGGCGATCATCCATGATAATGGTCCGCAATTTGTCGGTCATGCCTTCACGCCGACCGCGATAAATTTCGAATCCGAATTTAGCATCAACAGCCTTACTACCCCGCCTAATGGACAAGTCAAGCTTTTAATAAGACGATCATCAAAATCCTTACTAAGATGGTCTCTTCAACAAAAGGATTGAACGACAAGTCAAGTAAAGCCCGTGGCTTACCGCATAACGGTTCGCATAATCGACTGTACCACCCCTCCTCGGTTTATGATTGTGAAGCCATTTTACCGATAGAGATTCAAATCCCGCCGTCAATGGCGCTATCCACCGAATGACAACCGAGGAAAATCATCGCTTTGAGGAACTTGAAATGCCGGATGAAAAAATTACGTGCTCAACAAAGATATCGAGCTTTACCGCACTCGATTTCTAAAGCATTTGACAAGAAAGTCCGATGTCGTGATTTGCAAGGAAGGCGAATTGCCCTCGCCGCCCGACGCGATGATTTTGAACTCCAAAAGAAGGGGAAGTTCGAACCAAAATGGGAAGGGCCATTCGTAGTGGAATCAGCTACTCGAATGGAGCATACCGCCGACCAATCAAGAAGGCTACGTAATCATGATGCCTATTAATGGTAAGCCAAAAGTACTACCCATAGTCTTCTTTCAAACTCCCACCGAGTTGTCATGTTAACAATCACTCGATAACTATTTTCCTCCAAATTCTCGCCAACCTCATCAATAGGATGGCGGACCCCAAAGCTATCATGTTAACAATCACCGATAGTTCCTCAAGATTTCCTCCGTCCAATCCTCTCAAACAGATGACGGACCACTCCCACGAATCATTTCTAAATGATTTTGTTCGTAATCATTGTTGTTATACTTTCACGTCAATCAACAACTTGATTGTTTTATGATTAATCGTTATACTTTTATGTATCAACGATTCGATCATTTCAATAGTGGCCTACCATGCGTGCCTCTATTTCACCCATAGTCGCTATACTCCCATGTCAATGAACGACTCGCCTACCTACGTAATCATTCCTAGATGATTTTGTTCGTAATCACCGTTGTTATACTTTCACGCCATCAACAACTTGATTGCTTTTTGATCGACGTCGTTATACTTTTATGTCATCAACGATTCGATCATTTCAATACCGCCTACCATGCGACCACCATTCCGGTTTGTCTTTGCCCCAAGAGAAGACACAACGGTTCGCTACCCCAAGAGAAGACACAAAGGGTTCGTCTTGCCCCAAGAGAAGACAAAGTCTATACGCCATTCCATCGTAGCCGTTGTTGTTAAACAACAACTGAATCTATGCCTCTCCGCATAGGGACTTTATCTCGATCCCTTATTAGAGATAAGTCTACGCCTAACACACGAAATGTAGTCTATTCCCCGAAGAAGGACAAAGTCTACGATTCAATATCGTGAGCCAAGAGAGTTAACTCTTTAGCATAATTACATGTAGAACGGACTTAGATGATCTACATGCTAGCCCGATTCAAACGGTAATCGGTAAAGGCACATCAACTGCTGATAGTGGGGTTTGCTAAAAATCCCGTAAGGCATCATTAGTCGCAGTGAAGAATTCAAATTTGCCGAGCTCGTTGGAAGGTTCCTCGCGACCGCTTGAGTGGTGATCATGTTGCAAGTCTTCATATCCAAAGTGTTCGCACTCCATTCAACCACATTCAGTGTCCGAAACTTTGAGGGGGTTTTGTAGGCAATAAAATTGCCTTAATCCCTACACAGCAACTCGAATGAGCAAAAGAGCTTAAGAGCCCATCTAATTGGAGTCGCCCGCCTAAAGGTTAAGTTTACCGATGTTTGACTTTACCAAATAAGACAGAAGTGCTGATGTCTCTTGAATCGGGACGAACTGGGCCAAATGACCTGGCGATAATTCGCCTCGCCGAGATGGTCGATTTTCATATATAATTCGCCCAATTCGACGCACGGTTTGAAAGTTACGACTGTTCTTCAGTAGGCAGAGGTCGCACGAGCGCAGGCTCGACATCCGTGATGAGGCTCGCCGCGCCGAGAGGCTCGACATTCGCCGGGTCGCCGAAAGCAAGGC